>CM060964.1:153724489-154271989 GCA_030765045.1 Tenodera sinensis
TCTCTTATTGGTCTGAAATAAAATTGTTTTATTTTTTGTAGTAAATTACTTTCTTTTTTTTTTTTCTGATTTACTTCTACTAACAGGATATTTCTCATGACACAAAACATTCATGTAAGAATTTAGTCTTTATTGGATTTCAAAATAGATTCCTTTATAATAACGTCACCTGAATTCTAACATTCTATGATTGCAAATTAAAAGAAATAATGATAAATAAAAAATTACAATACACCGCACATTAATGTTATTTAGTCATTAATCATCACACACTTAATCTTTCATTTTATGTGAGTAATAAACAAGTACTAGCTTCTTTGATTTTTCAAATGAATGATTTCTGTTAATATTATGTACAAAAGACTACCCGGATAATATCCCCTCCAGTTGTGCAGACTAAGCTGGAATGTTCAGTAATTTATGAGGCAAATTTGCTCTGTAAACATTCCAAATTCATTTGCCACATTGATTAATAATTAGAGATTTTGACAACAAAGGAAAAATCATATTTATGTTTGTTAAGATCTGCTAAGTTACTGAACTTGTTCGGTTACGTCAGCTTTTATATCCATTCAGATTTCGAGAAGAAGGCTCTGGATTGTTCTGTTGACACTTCATTGTGCAAGCTTCTTGGGGAGTCCCTTATTAAGAAGATTGTTTCTGATAAGTTGGATAATTTGATCCAGGAACTTTTCTATCATCTCTTCACCACCATAACAGCATTTGGCTGATCACCCATCCAGGTTCTGCTATGATCCAAAGTTAGCTTGTGCCCTGACAGTCTACTGATCCAAGGCATTGGCATTTAAGTCCTCAAATGAGGCAGGGGGGCAATCCAAAGAAGAAGACAAAAAAGTAAAATGGATCAAATGCAGAAGAAGATGCAAAACACTGAGATTTACATTACTGGGTTTACTAAGAAGAATAGAAAATCTAAAGATACCATGGAAAAAATGTAAATATATCTGAAGGGATAAAAGAAGATGGGATGACATAAGCACCACTGAATGGCCAATATAACTGAGGCCATAAGATATTAGTAAACAGAAGACAGTAACAACAGGAAATCTATGGCAACTGGAGGTAGAAATTTGATGAGTGCTATAGGAATTTGCATTAAAAAGTTACTATTATACATTGTAGCAGCTAGACTAAATTGCAGTGAAAAATAAGCAAAAATGAGACTGAGCTTTGTGAGTATGTATTAAAGCAGCATAATTATTTCTAAAATGTTTGACAAATTACAAACAAATGTGTATAAAAAAACCTCATGGAGATTTTCATCAAATTGAAAACACCATAGAAAACGATCAGGTTGAAATGAGACCAGAGAGTATCTTAATATGCATAATAAAGGAAGGCAATAATTTTATTGTAATATTTAAACAACATGGAACAGTGAATTCTTTTAATAATTATTTGGGGGGAGAAAACTCCATATAAATAATAAAAATTGAAGCGCAGCTTGAGTAATAAATCAATTTTCCCATATAGGAGACAAAAGTGTTTGTTTAAACTTTCAAAAAAACAATTTCTTATGTTTTAAGAAAATAGCAAGATATATCTTCTTTCTTGGAAGTGTTGAAAACAGCATTGTTATAACCAATTAAATTCAAAGGTGAGTCTATTAATAACACTAAACAACACTTACTTTAGGATTTCCTGGAACATGTTTTGGAGGCTGATTTTCCTCCATTATCAACCGGACATCGCCAATCACACCACAGAAAACCAGCCATTGTGATGTGCATCAAATGGCAGAAAAAAGACCTAAATCAAATGTTTCCCACTAGCCAAAGTGATGCACTTTGCTTCATCATACGAAGGAAGAAAACACCAAGTTGTTGACTTGATTCCTTTAGTGCTGTATAGTAAGTTGGTGTTGCCAAACGTGGGATTTGTCATGATGACATTACATTGTTGTTTGCAGGGATAGAATACATATCAGTTTCTTGCGTGGCCTTATACTGTAATATCACCTTCTTTACCATTTTGCCGAAGCCCAAGAGAAGAGATCATACTCAAAGAACATGATTAAGAATACTATCTTGAAAAGATTGCCACACAAACCTTGGTGGAAAATTTGTAGCAGAAAGGCAAGTGGGAGATGATTGTAAGTTAGTATTGAAAGCGACTTATGACTTATTTTTAAAAATTAATAACAGCACATATCTCGCTGGTAGCCTATATAAAACATTTTAATATGATTATTTTACAAATCTTGTTTACAGATGTCTGCGGCAGTGTTTTAAGAATGTTTGTGTGGTTACACCTAAAGGACTGGCAAGTCACGGGTACAGAACACTAACTACTGTACTGAGTTGCATTAGACTTACCTGGATCACACCAGATGTTGAGACTGATGACCATCAACATGAACACATTCCCTATATCTCCAAAAATAATTCTGGTTTACTCGCCAAAGTTCATGTTGAGTGATTGCCTGTATTTCTTTTGTGAAATTGTCCTTCAATTCTTGTAACGTGTGAGGATTTTATGTGTGTACTTTATTCTTTAACATTCCCCATAAATGAAAATCACTAAGACATTTAGCACAAGCGATCAACATTTCCAAGACGTCAGCTTTCTTGGCAGTGAAATATCTGAAACTTAAAAGTTCATGCTTTACAACCACAAAATTCTGTAAGTGGGGTTAATTATTGTAATTGCTCATAGAAGTTAATTCATAATCACGATGTGGACCCACCTTTAATGTTCTTCACTGATGAAGCATGGTTTTATATTCAAGGTCGGATTTCTAATCAGAACGGTTGATACTGGGTTACTGAAAATCACCATATTATTCATGAAGTTCCTCATCACGTGTAGAATTATTAGTCCCATATTTACGACACAACAGTTGATTCTTATGTTTATGTACATTCTATTTTAAATATATTTTTCTGCAACTAACAAGGAATGAAAGATTGTGTGACTGGCGTCAACAGGATTCAGTATAGCATACACTGCTGGTAATTCTATGCATGAATTGCAATATACGCATGGGGACAAAATAATTAGTTAAGGATTGTGGTCATCTCGTTCCCCTGACATATCTCCAACTGATTTGTATTTATGGGGAACGTTAAAGAATAAAGTGTACGTATCAAATATGATATTGTGGCAACTATTAAAATCAAGAGACTACAATGGGTCGGACATGTTCTATTAAGACAGTCTTCATTGCAACCCAGGAGGATAGGAAGACCAAAGCTGAAGGTTGTAAGAAGAGACATTAGAATTTTGGGAATAAGGAATTGGAGAAGTGCAGCTTTGGTGAAGGAAGAATGGCAAAAGCTACTACAGAAGCTAGGTCCCACACAGGGCTGTCATGCTAGTGATGATAATGATGAACTATATTGTACTAAACATGAAGGAGTGAAGGTTAAATATGATTTGTATAGGCAATACTTCTGTGATCATTTCAGTTATTTCGGAAGACCTCAGATACACACTTATTGTATGTGTGAAGAGCTTATTGCTAAAGTTTGGAATTCCCACCTGAATGGCAATGGGAAAATTAGCTGCAAAACCTGAGTTGGAGGTACATCTTTGATGAAGCCACAAGTTTTATAATACAATTTAAGTGATAAGGAATTTGTCACAATAATAAAAGGTGTGTGCTTTGGCATTTGACTTTGGAAAAAATCTCCCGCTATCAAACATTTATGTGCAGAAATTTTTTCTTTTTTATTTGCAGCAGATTTGGGTGATGTTTTCAGTGTGCTTGATCTTAAAACAGACAAATCTGTAGTTTATCTGCACCATGAAGGAAAGACAAGGAAGGATCGAAATAAAGTGCTCATTTTTACATCATTACTTTGAAAACTATGCTTCAAAATATGTTAAATGTGTTAACTTATTCTCTACTGGCTCTCCTAGCCAATACAAAAGCCACACAGTGATAAGAATGGGTATGGCCTTGAAAGCCATTGATAGATTTCACTCGATAGTCTATAGATTCCCTGAGCGAAGACACTATTGTGCAATAGAGATTTTGGAGTCTTCCAAAAAAGCTTAAGAAGATTGACGGCATTTATACTTCTATACAATATGTTGAAATACTGTCCAACAGTGAGAAAAGTTCTGAAGTTCATGTAGTGAAAACAAATGAAATTTTGAGCTTTAATGAATGGTGACGGGACATTTTCAAGAAGACTGTGATATCTGAACATAGTAAAGCTCTTGCGAGAGACCTAAAACAGCAATTAACGCCAGCAAGCTTTAAAAAATTTTCATACCATAATGTAGAGAAAGGAGTGGTTGAAGCATCATTATACATAGGTTCTCCAGTAAAGCATACATTTCACTTTTCTTTAAAAAGCTTACAATATGCCAATATAGTCTACAATGAAAAAAATTCCTGGCGGTGAAAAGAAACTGGAGGATGTAAAAAAGGGTCGGGGAGTACAAATCTAGCAGTGGAGGTGACTGGCTGTACAATGAAGGAAGCTCCCACAGCTGAGGGGGAAAAGGAGTTGCGTGACATGGCAGCTAAAGAGCAGATAAATGAAACAGTTTTAGTAAGAGATAAAGGACTACAGGGAGATTCACACAAGAGTGGATAAAATACAATAGGGAAAACAAAGAAATGGATACTTTAAAACTGGAAATTCAAACTTAAAAGGAACACTGAAAAGAATGGACAAGAAAAGCAGAAGATACAATCTAGTGATTTCAGGAGTTGAAGAAAACTGGAGTGGAAGTATTCATGATGTAAGAGATCTAGTGAACAGATTAGAAATACATCTGAGAGGCTACAAGATTTGCAACACATTCAGAATCAGCAAAATACCTGGGAAATGAAATATTCTTGTGAAGTTTGCAAACATGCAGACGACTATAGAAGTACTAAAACAAGCAAAAAATTGAGAGGATCAACTATTTACATCAACAAGGACATAACGTATGCACAAAAGCACAAATTAAGGAGTTAATTGATCAGAGAAGACAAGCAATAAATGAAGTTATGGGGATATACATTAAAAACTTCAAGCTGTACACAGTTGACCAGGCAGCAAAAAGAAAAATGGACCACATGATAGGCAGAGGCAGGAACAGCAGTCATTGAATCAAAGACGGGAAGTGATCAGTCAGTAGCTGGAAGTGAGTGAGTGTGCCGTGTTTAAGGGCCCATCAACAACTTGGCATTAGGGCCCCAAGTCCAAAGATAAAATCACCAAAGTTCAGAAGTTAAAATGCCACCCTTAAAACCCCAAAACCCGAAAGTTAAAATACATATAAGCACCTCTGCTCAACTATTAAAACTTCCCATTTAAAAAGCTAAAATGTTAAACTTAAAATTACTAAAAGTTAAAACAGTTAAAATGCAAGAATTAAAACAAACATCAAGTAAAACAGCCTAAAATGCTAAAATTCTGAAATAAGATAACCTTACACTTGTTGACCAAATTCAATATTGGCAACAAACCGCAGCACTGTAGTTAAACCTACTGGGTCATTGCCTAAAACTGAGCTCATTGTAAGGCCCAGGCCAAGCGACTGACGGTCATGAGCGTATCGCGAACAATCAAGGACATGTGCGACAGAGTGGAAGCAGCTGGAAGTGAGTTGCCCAGCAGTGAAGAGGCAACTATTCAACATTTTGCAGCACATGTGGATCCAGCAACAAGTGCAACATCAAGGTCAAGTTAAACAAAACACAAGGTGGAGATGTGGACAGTGGAGTGCAATAGAAAGAGGTGAAAGAGCCAAGGTGGGGGATGATAACAGTGGATAGTCGGGAGGAAGCGAAGAAATATGCTACTCAACAATAGCTACAGAAAAAATGACAGATGAAATAACTAATGGATCAAAGAGGGTGAGGGGGAAAGGGAAAACTAAGAAGGAGAGAAGGAAAGAAAGGGAAGTTTCGCCGAGAGTAACAAGGTTAAGCAAATGGTTGGGTAATCCGTAAATGAGGGAGCAAAAGGTTTTAATATGCTGTGAAAGTGAGATTATAGTGAAGTGGTGAAATTGGGATAATGAAGATTAGTGAAGAGTTTAATGTAAACCAATTAATGAGAGTTACAAGAGTGGAGCTGATAAGAAAAGTTGAGAAAGAGGTAAAGTGAATAAAGATGGGAGATGAAATAAAGCAGGAGCTAAAAAATTAAACGTGAGGGTGGGAGCAGGATAAAATTAGTGAGAAGGTAAGAGGCAAACTTTCACAAATTAAACACTTGTATGTAAAATGTAATTATACTGAAGGGCTGCCCTAATAGCAAAAGAGCCAGAGCCCAGCTCAGAGGTAGCCCAAGGTATGTAAGAATTAGTACTCAAATCAGTCAGTATGTAGGCCATGAAGACACATTCTTCTATGTTGAGCGTATGGAATCTGTCTTAAAAACTAAATATTTGCAAAATGTGATTTTCCAAAAGCAATTCAAATTATATTCATTTTTATTATAATATGCCATTTATACTGTTAAAATAAATGCTAGGTTTCTTCTATGATTAATTTTTGGAATACCTATCATCCTGGCATGAACTAGGCACACTTTAAACCTGCAGAACTGAATGCAAATAACCAGTATACTCGTATGGACCAATCAGGAACTATTAACTGTTATATTGATTCCTTAAAACAAGCGTGAGCAAATGGAAATGCAAATAAGTTAATCTACTTTAATCTAAAAGATGAGTCAATAACACTAAACAACACTTACATTTATAATTTTCCGGAACGCGTTTCGGAGGTTAACTTTTCTCTATTATCAAATAGACAGTGACTGGGTTTCCATGGTGCGAATGGCGATGCTGCTTCTGACATTTCCTCTGGTGTTGGTTCAAGGAACTTGCTGAAAATATCTTTCTGGGGAATGTCGAAATTAAATACTTGGTTTCTATTTATTAAAATGAAGATTTGTTCCCATGTGGACAGCTCTTGTTTTACAGTTATGGGTTGGAGGAGTTTCGGTTCTGGCTTTATGTTGTGATTTTTTGTTCAAAAGTGAAAGGCAACTGCTAATTTTTCCAATTGTTTGCTTTTGATGTTCCTAATGTGTTCCTTGGATCTAATTTTTAAATTTCTTTTGGTTTTTCCTGTGTATACTTCATTGCAATAACTGCATTCAATTTGGTATATGCCGGAGCTTTTGTTATTGACTCATCTTTTAGATTAAATTGATTATAGCAACACTGTTTTCAAACTTTTAAGAAAGGAAGAAAGTTAATCTAAGCTGTCATGTATGTGTAATTTACAGTTTTGCTTTGCATAATTTTCTCCAAATTCTGTTGCATTGGTACAGTGTTATCAAATTATCAACAACTCTGAAAATATTAGATTTACTGGCATTTTAAAGAACTCCTGTATGACGAAATTCTGGGGCAACGCTAATATAATCCTAGCAATTGACAGCATTGTTAAACAAAATATAACAAAGTATAAGCAAATATAAACAAAAACAAACCGAGAAAAGGTAGGTCTTAGTCATGTAAAGCATATTCTGTTAGGTAAGGAGAAGGTAAAAACAAAACAAAACCATGATAATGAGCCAAATATATGCTCACTGAAAAAAAAAATATATATATATACAGCCACTCAAGAAAGTACTTGTCTAACTAGTCTTGTTAAGCGTAAAAGCAAATAAAGGAAGAGTACTGGTTTATGTGGTTTATGTGTTGTGTCCTAAAAATACATTATATGCTAACAAAACATCATTTTGTGTTTTAACAGAAATAAGAAAAGTAAAAATAATCATCTCATTTCACTTCAAAAATGTATTCATCTCCACCACATAAACTATTGTTTTGACTTATGGATATATATTTTTAACACTTGGTGGGCCATCCTTTTCTCTTCATTATCTCATGCAACCTTTTTCTCTCAAAAGATTTTGTGCAGTTTCTCTAATAATTTTCTTTCACCCCTCAATTAATAGCTCCTTATGATTATTCTTGTTTAAGATCTTGGGTGTTCATAGATTTTCTTCAACAGTGTGCCACACATCCTCAATTAGATTGATGTCTGGTGATTGCAGAGGTGCTTCCATCTATTGTGGTCTGTTGACTAACAACCAGAGCTTCATGTTCAGGACTGCGGGTTTGGGTCATTGACTTGTGTGAAGATATAGCCATCTATAAGGTCCACATTGTTCATACACTATGGAAAATGTGACTTCAGTATGTTGATTTAAAGTCTGTTGTCCATGTTGCCATCAATAAAGCAGAGATCGTTTAAACCATTGGCACTCATACACCCCACACAAGCATAGATCCTCCACCATGTTTAGCAGTGGCCATAAAAGTTTTCATTTCCAATTCACAATTTTTCTGGTTTGATATACTTATTCTTCTTTTGTATACAAATATGTTAAATTTACTTTTGTCTGTAAAAATTACCTTTTTCTAGAAGTTATAATCATTTGTTATTTTTGGTATATTCCAGTCCCTTGTTTCTATTAATCTTGGGTATGTATGGTTTTCTGCAGGCTATTCGATTGTTGTGTTCAGCTTCATGACTGTTTCTTACTGTCAGGGGATTTACATATTTTCTTATTTCCTTTTCCACTTCTGCACTAACTCTTATAGGATCTATTTTCTGTTTTCTAGCCATCTGATGTTTTTCAGCTTCAGTCATGACTAAGGCCTACCTTTCCTTGGCTTGTTTTTGCCCATATTTGATTATACTTGCTACAAAAAAAAAGTTTTGCTTAACAATGCTGTCAATTTCTAGGATCATACTAGTGTTGCCAGTGTGCCCCAGAATTTCGTCCTGCAGGAGTTCTTTTACATGCCAGTATATCTACTGACATGTAGCTGTCGTCTTTAAGCACACAGGCGGCACCGTGGCCGAGCGGTTAGTGCGCTCGCCTACCACCTAGGCGGCCCGGGTTCGATCCCAGGGACCCGCGTGTGGTATTCGTGGTGGATGAAGCGGCGTCAGGGCGGGTTTTCTCCGGGTACTCCGGTTTCCCCCGCCATCTCATTCCATGTATCATCAGTGTCACCGCCTGCGGTGCCGTAGTAGTAAAAGCGGGCGTTAAACACAACAAAACAAACTTTAAGCACACTTAAAAACCATCAATCTGGGCCATATTTGAACCTGTGACCTTGGGATCAGTAGGCCACCGTCTAACCAACTGAGCCACCCAGACCAACGATTATACTTGCATATGATATTCTTAGCAGTAGCATGCGCCGGTTTAGTACTTCAGCTATTTCTTTGAACGTTTTGCCATTTTGGAGCCATTGTATTGCAAGCAATCTTTCTTCCTCTGTCATTTCCTTATTTTTCCATTCTATGCTTTCTATTCCAATGTTGTCAGTTTCAAGACGCAATGCATACTGACCCAGCACATGTACCCCAGCTGAAGGAGGGAGAATCATCTAATGGGGTAGTTTTGTTGCTGCCTAGTTTACCAGACAAATATTTGTTTGACCTGCAATTTGTCCTGAAGGGAATCTTGCAAATAAGGAAGTTAAGCCAAATGATACCTGGATTTCTTCTGATTCGCTGTTGATGTAACAAGCTTTTTAATTAATTCTGACAAGCACGTTATATTGGACTGAACAAATTTTTCCAGTGAATTTGAACTTCTCTAGCCATAGAGATAGCAGGTTGGTGCATCAATATTACTTACAATTTGTCTTGTGTTATTGTTATGTTTTGGATTTTTGGTATGCAGCAGTGGCAGCCCATGGTCACACTTTTTTTGGAGTCACATCCAGATGTAATTTCAATCTTCAAAGTGAAAATGGGGATATACTTTTTACAAACCATATAATCAAGTTTTTAAACATTAATCCTAAAATTAAAATAATAACAATAGTAATAATAATAATAATAATAATAATAATAATAATAATAATAATAATAATAATAATAATAATAATAATAATAATAATAATAATAATAATAGTAATAGTAATAGTAATAATAATAATAGTAACAGTAACAATAATATAAATAATAGATACAGAACTAAACTCACTAAGTACCAGGATTACTTATACAGAAGATTGGAATTCACATATTTCCTCCTTATGAATAAAAAACTAGCCAATGAATTCAGGTGCCTTGGCCCATGCCATCCCAATGGAAAGTTTTCTTTTCAGGGTACTGAGACATCACTCTGTCGCCACTGTTGTAGCAGGAATGGTTTGTGCACTTCAGAAAGTGATTGCTCAAAGGAATGTTGGGTAAAAAATTGAACAGATCAAAGATTGATATTATTTCTTGGAAAAATTCATTGCAATAGATCCCTTACAGTTCATTTTTCAAGTTCTCATTTCAAATAATGTGACTGTAACTTGATGAAAAATACTGTATAAGTTAGCTGGGAAATTTGACCTGAAAGTAGAAATTTTCTTTTGGTCAGTTTCAACACTACTAAATATTGAGATTCTTATAAACATCCTCTAAATTTGTTTATTGTTATATCACACATTTCTTTGGCATCTGCAGTTCGATTTACTTCTGAACCATGTCAAGACACTATTAGATGTTGAATATTTGGTCAGATGGATTAGCCTAAATTAAGTAAATGAATAAATTCAAAGGTTAGAAATAAATAAAACTTACAACATTGATGGCATTCTAAGGAAAATTTGGAGGCCTATGGACAGGAGGAAAATAGAGGGATGTTATTGGTGCAGATGTTTAATACAATATTTGATGAGGGTAAATAGCCTAAAGCAGCCACAGCCAACTCGCTTGCCGCGGTGCATGTGCTGGGCTACAAGCACCGTGCTGCCTCAGTTCGTGCTTCGCAGTGGTAGCGGTCGGTTTGTCTCCCTTAGCAGTGGCGGTCCCTACTTCAATGTCAGTTTGATATGCAAGGCACTCATTAAAGCGAAGGGCACCCATGCCGACACATTATTTCAATCCCGAATGGGAAGCTGAGTACTTCATGGAATGTAGCAGTGGTTCTATTTGTTTAATTTGCTAGAAAAAATTGCAAGTGCTGAAATGATTTAATCTTCAGCGACAATTTTAATACATTGCATGCTAATGCTTATTCGGCCCTAGAAAAAGAAGAACGTACTGCAGAGATACAAAAGTTCGGAGAAAAGAGGAACAGGAAGAAGGGGATGGCGGAATGGCAAAAACCTCAGTTTGTGAGTTACGAAACAGTACTAGAAATTGCCATATCATCTAATAGTTTTTCTGATGGTCCACTTATTAAACGATGTATGCTTATAGCTGCCAGTAAATTCACCCCTGTCAGTGTACACCAGTTCGAGAGTTTCAGTCTGTCACCTCATACTATGTCATGCAGAATTCAAGATCTGGCGGACAACATTTACACACAACACATTGAAAGAGCAAAGAATTCGTTGCATTCTCTATTACTATTGATCAGAGCACTAACTTATGAAGCTTGGCTCAATTATGTATTTTTATTCGTGGAGTAAATGAAAATTTGGAAGTTGTGGAAGAAATGCTAGATCTGGTGCCAATAAAAGACACAACAACAGGATCAGACATTCTGAATTGTGTAGTAGAGGTTGTGGAGAATGCAGGGATTCCATGGGATACACTCATATCGCTAGCCACCGACGGTGCCCCAGCTATGGTTGGTTCCCACAACAGATTTGTGACCCATCTGAAAAATAAACTAGCAAAAGAAGTAATAACAGTTCATTGCATAGTTCATCAGGAAAACTTATGTGCCAAAAAACTGAATGTAGACATAGTAATGAATCTGGTTGTGAAGATTGTAAACAAACTGAGGTCTGACGGTCTAAAGGACAGACAATTTAAAAGCTTCTTAGAAGATTTGGAGCATGAGTATGGTGATATACCGTATCATACAGCAGTTAGGTGGCTCAGTCGAGGCAAGGTTTTAAGCAGATTCTTTGAATTATTGGATGAGATACGTATGTTCATGGAAATGTGCGGAGAACCTATTGAAGAGCTCACGAATGTTAAGTGAAAATGTGATCTTGCATTTATGGCCGATATAAGTGAACATTTGAATGTTTCACTTCAAGGGAAAAACAAGTTAATCACAGATATTTGCTGTAGCATTGAAGCTTTTAAAAACATGCTCTCATTATGGGAATGTCAACTGTCAAATTGTGATCCTTGTCATCTTCCCAGGTTGGAAAGTGTGATCCATGATTGTGATTTCCTAGAAGTGGGATGTTATGTTGAAAATCTGCACATGCTTTCCCGTGCGTTTGATGAAAGATTTCACAATCTCACGGACTTAAAAATGGATTTTGATTTATTCGCTACACCGTTTAGCATGAATATTGATGATACTCCCAAAGATGTTTAACTGGAGCATATCACCTTGAAATGTGACATTGAGTTAGCTGACAGTTACAGAAACAGAGGAAGTTTGCTAGATTTCTACAGAAGATTTCCTAAATCAAGATCCCCTAGATTGCATAGGCGTGTGGCATCTATGATTGCAATGTTTGGTTCGACCTATGTATGTGAATCCTTATTTTCAGCTATGAAACACATTAAAAACCCCCAGAGAGCCAACATCAGTAATCATATCTTGAAGTGTGCATTAAGGATCCAGAGTTATGTTTCATTATCTCCAAATGTGGTGAATATTGTGAAAACCAAAAGATGTGAGAAGGCAAGAGTGTCTACCGAAAACTGAATGTATAAAATTCTTAATTGAAACGTGTATATTCATTTAATATGAAGTATTCTGTGTAATATTAGCACTGTATAGTAAATATTATTTTGTTATTTTATATTTTTCAATTGTTTCAGGATCAAAATTGTGCTAATTTTCACAAAGTACTGTTTCGTTCTTATACTTCAAAATATTGGTTTTATATGCCATCATTTGGTTGTATGTATAGGATTGAAGGCTATAATAATCTTACTGGTATCGGGTTGTTTTATCTATAATTTAATAACAAGTACCAGAAACATATTAAACTGCGTATTATACAGTTTCTGAATTGTTCCTTCACTACTACCCTGTCCTTAATTATTTAATGGTAACGCAAGTGCAGATTACGGAACACCACTGGTATATCTCCCTAGCACTCGCCAGCAACGACCAGGCATGCCGGCACCGTGCGAACTGTATAGGCACACTGTGCATGTCAGTTGGCGGTCCCTGGCCTAAAGGATGGAGGACAGTCATTGTAGTACCAAATTTAAGAAAAAAAAGATGATAAACAAGCCAGTTAATTATTGATGAATCAACCTCTTTATCAGTAGTAGGAAAGCTATACAATGCCACACTGGCAGAAAGACTATAAAAATGGGCAGAGCAGGAAAATAAATTATCAGAATTTAAATCAGGCCTCTGAAAAAATTAGAATTATTGTGGACAATATTTTATAATAATACAACAGTAGAGAAATACTTAGATCATTAAATGGGAGACTAATTTTGCTGTTTGTGAATTTCAAAAAAGCATTTATTTGATACAATTAATCATATTGTATCATGTTCAAAACTGAATAAAATAGGAGCTTATGATAAAATCACTGCAAATATGAAAATGGTTATTATATTAAGATACGTAAACTACTACTAACCTGAGCACAATGGATCTTAGACAAGGGAGTAAGCTATGCCATATACTATTTAACTTATTTATTGGTGAGACTAGAAGAAATCAGTAAAGTGAACCTGTACGTGCATACAATAACAAAATAGATGCTCTTTAACTGCTATGGTTCACAGCATCCCATTCCGTAAAGGGCATCAAAAAGCCCTTAATTTTGCACAGAGGTCTCTTTATCAGGCTTGAGATTTTTTACGTTCTATAAATCTATAACATGGGACCAGCTGCTTTACTTCCCATCTGAAGGCAGCCATACTAAGGATTTTTATGCCCAAAAAAATCCATCAGCTGTCTGGATCCTTGGCTTAATATTTGCTGATGATCAGGCAGTGGGTTCAGTTAAAAGTGTTGACCTAATTAAAATTTAAGCTACATCAAAATTTCACATGGAATGGGGTCTAAGAATAAATACTCAAAAATGAAATATGATATATAAGAAAGGAAGCAAGCTGCAAAATAATGAGAAACAGTGTTGAAAAAGGAAGAAATTGATATCTTGAAAGGTAGAATTGGGACTGAAAAATTCAGTGCCATAGCCAGGATTTGAACCATGGATCTTCTGCTCTATGTGCAGCTGCTCTAACCACAGAGCTACCATGGCAAATTGCCAGCATGCCATTAAATTCTCCAACTAATTCATGTTTTCCTGGTAGCCTTATTAGATTATTTAGGCATTTGCTCATTTGCTCAACAGCAATGGTGGTTGGAGTGAACAAAAGAAAAGTATTTGAGAAAAGCAAGTTGAGCCTTAAAATATATTGTCTACAGCACAAACTATCAGCATTCCATCTTAGTTGGTTGGAGAGAGTATAGGTGACATTAATTAAGGCTAAACTTATGTACGATGTAGAAATATGAGGGGGGGGGGGGGTGTCAACAAGGAATGGCTAATTGTCAATTTTATTCACAGGAATTTTTGCAAGCAAATTTTGGGACTAACAGAAGGCTCACTAATAGAGATACAGAAACAGAACTGGGAAGGGTAGGGAGCAAAGAAAAAATGACAAAAATTCTAAAATATTGGTTTAGAAGTTTTGACAAGCATATCTTGAAAGAATGCTTAAATTTACAAGAGAATGTGACTTTGTGTAACACCTTTGTTCATAGACATAAAGAGATCATGGGAAAAATTATCTAGGGGATGACCTGGCAAGATAGCAAAAAGAGAGGTTTTTGTAAAGAAGTTAAGCATAGAACTGAAGATATTGAAATTCAGGAAATATTTAGTGCTGAAAGGTCCTAAGGATATAAAAAAGAATGAGGTGGGATAATTATGTAGAAAAAGGTAATACGGTTGAGGGAGGGAGCTATGTGTGTTAGAACAGGATTAGTTGAATTGAAAGGAATAAGAGGAATTAGGAATTTAGAGAAATGTCCAACGTGCAAAATAAAGGATTATTGGCATAAGGTTCTTAAATGTGAAGAAACCGAAATAGAGAGGAAAACTAAGGATTGAGAAATTAAGTCCAATCTACCATCAGATATAGTGGGGGAAATATTGCTGAACTTGAAATCGGGAAAGAACTTAACAGAGTTTGGGGAATATTTAGTTAAAGTAAATTAATGAGGAAAGTAAATAAACATGGAAAATCAGAACTTTCGAAATGGGCTGAGTTTGTTTTAATATGCAAAGTGGTCATGGTGGAATTTCCACAGTGTTGAAGCTGTCTGGGACACTTGTTTAAACAGCAACTCACAGTATAAGTTGTTGTTGTTACCTAATGCTGGATTTCTGACAATGAAGTCATTAATCCTCTTGCTCTCCAATATTTTTCACTGATGGATAGGGCATTAGAAGTGGCCGGGCATATTTGAAGGTGGTCTCGATCCATTTCCTCTTGCAGATCACATAGAGGACAGAGTGGTGAAGAATATATCCCAATTCTGTTTAAATGTTTTGCCAGACAATCATGTCCTGTAATCAACCTGAAGGTTGCAACTGCTGTTTTTCGAGGATACTCAGGAATCACTGTTTGAATGTTTGGTAGTTCCCATCTTTTATTCTTTGATTTTTCATAGTAATATTTTGCAACAATTTTTTTGAATTCAGAGTTGACTAATCTTTTAGCTGCATAAAATGGTAGATTAACTATAGATTTTTGTACACCTCTGGTACCCTTTTTTGCAAGAAAATCAGCCTTCTCATTACCACTCAGTCCACAGTCAGCCGGTATCCATTGGAAGACTAGGTGTTTTTGAAGTGCTTTTAGATGGCTAAGCATCTTCCAACATTCTATAATAGTTTGGTTTTTTGGTGACAACTTGGAAGTAATTGCTATAATTGCTGCCCTGGAATCTGAGAGAATAACTGCTTGCTGAAAATGTGAAATTCTGTACAAAAGATTTTGTAGGGCCATTCGAATTGCTTCAATTTCTCCATCAAAGTTTGTAGTTCCATAACTTAAAGATTTGTAATAGTATAAGTTAACTATTAGCAAACAGCAGCATGCTTTCTTGTACTATTAAGAGTTTATAAAACAATGTAAAACATTGGATGTACTATAAAGTTGATAGTAAAATTAAAAAGAAAGAAAGAAAGAAAAGAAAACCAACAAACATACACCTAATTACAGAGGTTTACTTATTACTATTTCTAACATTTTAGCATGTAATTTCCTTCTGCCCCCTCTTTTTTTATTGTTTAGGAGCTTTTCTAGGTCTGTATGTGTGGCAGCATGGTCCTCACCATTAAGTTGATTAAGTGAAGCTAACACCTAAGTTATCAAATATCTTAATGATAATTATTACATTAAATTCATTTGTGTTTATTTTTATATACATGTTTACAGGATTGAAGATAATAGAAAATGTGTTGCATGTGGCCTCAGCATTGCAAACTTAAATTACATCGCTTGGGAGGGTTGGGAGTCATATTTTGAAATTAAGGCTGGTGTAAAATCAGTAAATGTGTTTAATGTTGCTGATTAATAGATCATACATTTCCTTGTATCTGTGAATCATCTGTCTACTTTCTTCCCATGATGACCCTAGTGCATTTTTGCACTGAATGGTAATATCAACTGTAACCCAAAATGGTGAGCCATTGTGATAATAGTTGTGTGTTGCTTTTCTGTGTATTGGTTTGTCTCTGTCAATCTGTTCTCTTCTAAAACTAACACGATCCAGCATAAAAGCTTGGTGAGGAATATAACACAGCTTTAACCAGTAACACGGGTGCTGCCTTCTTGTTATAGGTGTGGATGTGTGGAGGCATTCTAGAGATAGCTACTTGTTCCCATGTGGGTCATGTATTCCGCAAATCCACACCTTATACCTTTCCTGGGGGCACTTCTAAAATAGTAAATCATAACAACGCACGTCTAGCAGAGGTTTGGCTTGATGAATGGAAGGAATTTTACTACAGCATTAATCCAGGTTAGATCACTAACACTTTCATGGTGCTATTGTGAAGTATGACATGCTAATAAGATGTTCACATTTATGTTGTATTCTTTTTCCCCTCTGTTTTTCTTTCATTAACTTAAAGCTGCTCTTTTGTGTAAATGATAGGCATGTAAAATTACTGCATTTGTATGTGTAATTGAGGAGCTTGGAACAATAGGCCACTAACCCATTATCACTTAATGCACAAGTGTTTTACAATAGTGGATGAGTTTTAACTTGGCACTCTTTCTACTGTCCTTTTCTAGCATGGACTGTGAAAAACCTTGTGTTTCTGTCCTTGAAATGGTCAATCCCTTTTGAAGTCCTATTGTATTCCCTAATTTCCTGTGATGTTTTGAGGATAAGTAGGCATCCTATAAAAGAGGTATGACTTAGAAAGAGAGGGTATTTCTTTTTCTAATAAGAAAGTGCCAAGTTACGCCTCGTCCAGTATAAAAATCAAAGACCTGTTTTCTACTGTCATAAGATTATTTTTTCTATCTAAAGTAAGCGTATGTATTCAAAAGTAGAACTTCATTTACAGTGTCAAATGTTAATTCCACTTTTTCATGGTAGTGTTGTTCTACCTCCGTAAGTATTTGTGCCTAGCTTGTTAATTGCCAACCTCATTACTGGCAGTTAAAATCTGAGACAATTTGTTGAAAGAACTGAACATTTGAATTTGATGGAAACTATGATTGTCAATATCAGCTTTTCTTAGTTGCTAACAGTATGTTATCAGCCTTTAAATAGTGCTGTTTTATTAAAGGAAGGGTGGACATTTCCAATGCAAATGATACACAGAGACTGCTTCTGTAGTCCAATGATTGACATGCTGGCTTCCAAACCCAGAGGTCCTAGGTTTGATTACTAGCCAGTATTATTTCCCATCCTCCCTAGAATTTGCAAGTATGAGTGAGAGAGATGCATCCATAAACAAACCCAGTGGTGAATGAGTGAACATATTGCTGATGACCAGTTGTTCTGAAGCCAAAGTCACCAATATGACGTAGATGTTAAAGGTGGCATATAAATGGAACAAATAAATAAACATTGGTACAGAGGTAATAAATATTGCTCAAGTTAAAAGTTTTACACAGCGTGAAATGGGAAATTACCTCTTAATGTCTCCATTACAATTATTTTTGTGCTGTCAATTAGAGCAAAGAAATGGAAATAAATAGCGGAAGCCTTGGGACATAATAGTTATTTATTTTTGCTTTAATGGTCAAATGTTGCAGCATCTCAAGATTGCAGTAATACAAATACAGTACAATTTGATACAATGTGCTTGATTAAATAATTAGCGTGAAATTTACGCATTAAATTTGCATATGTTAAATGGATCTTGTGTTTAAAGAAGCCATTACAACATTTCCTTGAATACTTTCAAAGCTCAAGACACACAAGTGTGCTTGGCTAATATGTCATTATGTCATGTGAGAAATTCATGAATTTGGTTTACAGTATTGTGCTTTTTATGAAATTAAATTATGAAAATTCAGATTTGTAAAGTTCCTCCACCCACACAGATTCAGTTTGTGGTATGAAATATTAATCATGATTTTAATTAATTGTAAAGTTCTGAATTAAATGGCTGTTTCCATTTTCCTCCATCACATAAGATTTTCCCATAAACTGTAAGTTATAAAGAATTAAAGTTTTGTTTTAAAGAATGTTTTATGCCTTGTTTCTCTTTTAAGTTTCTGCATATCCCTGAAAGAAAACTAAAAAAAAATAAAAAAGTTAAGTAATTTCTATTTGGACTCTATAAAGAAAATGTTTGTGCGTGCCATTGGGAATCTTCATAATCCCTCAGATACTGTCTAAAATCTGATACGCTTTTTGGTAAATCACTTAACTGACCCAAGTAAAATGAAACTGCCTGGTATGCTGTCACCTAGACAGTAATCTTCACCATTTCCCTGCAAGCATCCTGTTCTCAACACAAAGCTGGAGACATAACTTTGCACTTGCTATTGAAATGCGTGTATTGCTAATGAAAGATAACACGAGGTTTTCAACATGAATGTTTTGCAGGGGTGTATGTAGAGAAAAGTGGTTCATCAAGAAACTTCACATTAGTTGTGAACTTCATACAATTCTGCAGTGATATGCTTAGCATATAGACCTTATTTTGTGCATTATTTGCATTTACTGATGCAATTCTTCTGTATTGTTCATATTAAATGAAAATTGGCAAACGGGATGAATAGATTTTAGCAGAACTTCACTAAAGTAATGGAATAATGAACATTAGACCAGTTAAACTGGCTGTGAAGATATACTGTAAGCTGAAAGCCAAACTTTCTTTTAATAAAAGTGATTAAGTCAGCTCTGCAAGAGCTAGTTATGGGTAAATTTGTGCTACATATTGCAACATTTTGTATATGTAATTGGATTTTACTTGCCAGTAATGTATTAGTATCCTAAATAAATGTATGTTTACATAATTTAATTTATTAAAATTATGTAAAGAAAAAGGTTGCCAATGTGTAAAAAGATTTAATAGTAGATTTGAGTAACTTAAGTGCATTTAACATGTCAACAGGTAACATTTCTGTTTACAGGTGCCAAAAATGTTGATGTTGGAGACGTTTCTGAAAGAAAAGCACTAAGAGAAAGATTGAAATGCAAAAGCTTCCGCTGGTACTTAGAAAATGTTTATCCTGAATCTCAGATGCCACTTGAATATTATTATCTTGGAGATGTGAGTAATAACACCCTGGATTTCATCTTAAAATTGAAATACTATGTGATATTTTCAGTTATCAAGAAAAAATCTTCCCTCCAATCATTATTTTACCACACCTTTTGAGCATCGGCATATGACAAAGTAAATTAGTGCTAATTTGACTGGGTATTTTTGGGTAATTAGTAAAATATTTAACACCCCTCCCCGCTTTCCTCTCCTTGTCCACCTCACCTTTCTCTTCAAGGTTTTCTTTATGTAATAAAGTTTGAAACACTTATCTGGATAGAGATAGGCTTGTCACTGCAAGTACCAGCATTGGTAACCACAGTATTACCTGCAAATATGTTGTTGTTGTTAGCTAATGCTGGATTTCTGACAATGAAGTCATTAATCCTCTTGCTCTCCAATATTTTTCACTGATGGATGGGGTGTTAGAAATGGCTGGGCATATTTGATGGTGGTCTCGGTCCATTTCCTCTGCAGATCACATAGAGGACAGAGTGGTGAAGAATATATCCCAATTCTGTTTAAATGTTTTGCCAGACAATCATGTCCTGTAATCAACCTGAAGGTTGCAACTGCTGTTTTTCGAGGATACCCAGGAATCACTGTTTGAATGTTTGGTAGTTCCCATCTTTTATTTTTTGATTTTTCATAGTAATATTTTGCAATAACTTTTGAATTCAGAGTTGACTAATCTTTTAGCTCCATAAAATGGTAGATTAACTATAAATTTTTGTACACCGCTGGTACTCTTTTTTGCAAGAAAATCAGCTTTTTCATTACCACTCAGTCCACAGCGAGCTGGTATCCATTGGAAGACTAGGTGTTTTTGAAGTGCTGTTAGATGGGTAATGATTTTCCAACATTCTATAATTGTTTGGTTTTTTGGTGACAACTTGGAAGTAATTGCTATAACTGCAGCCCTGGAATCTGAGAGAATAACTGCTTGCTGAAAATGTGAAATTCTGTACAAAAGATTTTGTAGGGCCATTCGAATTGCTTCAATTTCTCCATCAAAGTTAATAGTTCCATAACTTAAAGATTTGTAATAGGAAAAGAGGAGACATGTGACTCCAGCACCTGCTCCATCTTGGTTTGATATCAATGATCCATCAGTATAAATATGGAGCCATTCATGTTCTGGAAATCTAGTATGGTTTGTCTTTAATGCCAATAATTTTAGAACTGGAGTATCACTTTTCTTAACTTCTTCTGTCAGGTGTAAATAATATGTGATGTCTAATGTGTGTGTCGGATTGACTTTAGATATGAAGCTTTCCTTTGAATTAGGAAGGTGTACATTCTTCCTGATGTCTTGAATTTTGGAAAGAAAGCTCTCCTGAGTCTTTAGTATATGTGTAAAATTTCTCTTGTGCCATGTATTGAATGGGAGTCTGATCAACTTTTCGTATTGAATAAGAGCTGCTTTTTCTATTTCATATTCAATGGGGTATTGGTTGGTTAGTATTTCCATAGCTGCTATTGGTGTGGTTTTGATAGCACCTGTAATTAATCTCAGACTTTGGTTTTGAAAGATTTGAATTTTCTTTGTGTTTGCTGTTACAAGAACTTCGCTGCAGTAAGTAAATAATGGCTTTATATATACATTGTATGTTGTGTTAAGAGTTGCTCTGGAACATCCCCACTTCATTCCTGTTAGACGTTTTAATAGTGAAAGGCGCCTCTCTGCTCTTTGTATTACATTTTCTATTTCTTTGGTCCATGTAAGTTTGGTATCAAATGTAACTCCTAAATACTTTGCTTCCTTTGTTTCTGGTAATTGTTGACCCTCAAAATTTAGTTTTATTTTTAGTGGCTTTTTTCTTCGTGAAAAGATTTGGTAGTTTGATTTTGTTGTATTAACATTAAATTTTCTTTGGTCCACCTTTGTAAGTTGGTTAAGGATTGTTGCATGGTTTTTTCTAGTTCTATACTTTTGCTTTTTGGTTTTGAAGTTCACATTACTAAATCATCAGCAAATAGTGCACACTTCACACCTGATTCTTGTATTTGTTGTGGCAGATCGTTAATAAATATATTAAAAAGTGTAGTGCTGAGCACTGCGCCTTGTGGTAAGCCACGGTGTACTTGTTTGTATTTAGATATATTTCTTCCATATCTGGTTGCAATAAAGCGTTGTGTTAGGAAATGACATACCCATGAAAACATTGGACCTTGTATCCCAATTTTTTTTACTTTCTTTAGTAGTTTTGTTCTGCATATAGAATCATATGCACTTTGGAAATCAATAAAAACTGATAAATTATCTTCTTTTCTATTGAAGGAGTCTTTGATTTCTTGACTGAGAAGTAAGACTTGTTCATTTGTAGAGTGGAACTCTCTGAATCCAGCTTGACATGGGGATATTAAATTTTGTGATTCTAGAAACCAATTTAACCTGTTTGACACTATTCTTTCCATCACTTTTGCTATTATGCTAGTAAGAGCTATTTGTCTATAATTTTTTATTTCTGATGCTGTTTTGTGTTTCTTCAAGAGTGGGACAATTATTGCTTTTCGCCATTCAGCAGGCACAGTGGTTTTCCAGGATAGATTGTATAGAGTTTCAGTAGTTGTTGTTTTGCTGTTTTTCCAAGGTTTTTTATGAACTCTGGGTGTATGTGATCTGGTCCAGGAGACTTTTTGTTTTTTTAGATTATTAATTGCAATGTTCAGTTCTTGCATATTAAAACTTTGAAAAAAGATATTGCACTGAGTGTTAGGATCACATTCTTTCTTGTTTCAAATCTTTCTTAAATTCTTTACGTTCCTTTTATTACTTCTTGTTACTTTATGTGAATTAGCATAATATTTATTGAACGTTTCGGCTATGACTGCATCATTTACTAACATTTTATTGTTGTGTATGATAGGTGTGCTGTTGTTTTCTTTCCTGTCCTTGACATTTTTTATGAACTTATGAGCTTTGTTACCATCTGTCCTATAATCCATTTTTTCTAAGAAATTATTAAAGTGATTCCTTTTAGCAGTATTTACCTGCAAATCTGGGCACCAAAATGCTAGCCACTTCAGCCTTTGTTTCATCCAGCTTCTATATCCTCCTCCTTCTTTTTCTTCTGAGCCAAATTACTCAAAATAATGATTACTGAATTCAAGAGATCTGGTTTCCTCAGTGTACTAGATTCATTATATTCTAATTTGTATTTCTGGAACAGTAAGAGCTGAGCACTGGATGTGTTACTGTAACTGCTGATTTGAATGGCAAGGAATTCACCAAAAGTAGACATTAATGAGATTTTTGTGATATTTATGACAGGCCCCTATGACGTATAAATTCAGCCTTGGAAGTATGCCTGACTTTACATGCCTAGTAGTTGTTTCTTATACCTAGGCCTATGGGTGCTTAGGTTTAATCACTAAATTATGTGATATTCTGGTCTTAATACTGACAGGAATGAAACAAAGAGAAAATGTTCATACTTGCAGAGTAGATAACATGAACAATTAAAAGTCCTGGAAGAAACCACAAAGAGTGACTGCTCATTATTGTTTTGATGAGTGACAGTCTGGTATGAACTTCCACCAACTGCATAATATTAAATTAAGTGGCTGATGAAACAATAAGTATGTGCAAAAGTTAATATATTGTATACACTGCATCTTCATTTATATATTTTCCTTGCTCTCTTTCCAATATGTCACAGCTTCTACGCATGGTATGCTGGGTTGTACTTTTTATGTGAATTTTTGCCCGAGTTAGATAGTACCTAAGAGATAGTTTAAATAAGTAGATGTGTTGAACAGGTGATAAATAGCACAGTAATAAGTGAAGATATAGGGAATAATAGTTTCCAGGAAGAAATGAGTCACTGGCCTCTAATCCCAGAACACACAAGTTACAGCAATCTTAATACAGATCCTTCTGTTGCTGGGCTGAGTTAATCAGCTCCCAGAGTATGAGAGTCTGCATTATGCAACACCTGTGCACATGTATATTAACTTCTAGCATGATAATTTATTAATGTCCCACTCTCAAGCTTGACTTCTTTAAAGAGAACTAAATATGATGAATAAAATTTAATGAATTGAGTAGAAGTGGTACATGTTGTTATTTTAAAATTGACATTTGATCATCAGCAGCTCTTCATGGTTTAGGAGAGTTCTCCTGTTCCGACCTCATACTTCTTCCCATCTTTTTACAGGTGTTCCTATTGTTCTATGACCAGGGGGTTTATATTTGTATGAATGACATTGATAAGCCTGGAGACATTTCTCTGTTGGTCATGCAAAGCAAAGCTGGTCATCTCTGTTGTCTGTAACATAGTGTATGAGCAAAAGGTACGGCCGCGCGTTACTTCTTGATGAATGAAAATTTTATATGAAAGGTAGGATGCGAGTTGCTACCCACCTTTTGCGGGAACGCTGGCATTGAGAGAGAGAGGAGGTACAGTCTGCAGTGAGATGACGTGCGTTTACCCACATGCTTCTGAGCTGAAGTAGTACAACGTTACAAATCAATTTATCATACTTCTGGTAATATAGCCACACGTATTACACACTGTACCTCTGTAACTGCTTCCACTTAACTTTCTTGCATTTCTTCTATTCCCAACATTTCTCCCTCGTCTGAATTGCTGTTATTTTCGTTATCTTCGTCGCTGATTTCCATTACATTATCTTGGATAATAATTTGCTCAGTCCTTTCTTCCACTATGGCATCTTTATCCCAGTATTCTTGTTCAATTACTTTGACATAACGGCATGCCTTTTCCCATTCTATTTGTCCAATTTCCTCAAATCTCTGCCTGCAGAGATTTTCAACATCTTTTAATTTAAATGTTACATTTCTAGCAGCTACCCATTGCTGTACATCTCACCATACTAACTCAATGGGATTCAGATCTGGGTGGTACAGTGGAAGTCTTAAAGTTGTGTGGTTATGTTCGGCCAATAGTTGATCAATCAAATATTTCTTCTGAGACGGCTTATTTGGCTAAGATTAAGTCATACAAATGCGTCTTCATGCTGTGCTCGTCAAATGAAATGTTGTGATTTTGCAGCCGGGACTGCATATCTTTTTTAAAGAATTTGATGTTAGAGGTTTGTCTAACTATGCACTATGGTAGGATGCATTGTCAATTACTAAAACAGAGTTAGGAGGTAAATTTGGAATTAACATTGTGCGAAGCCACTTGATATAGTTTTCAGTGTTCATTTCGTTATGAAAGTCTCCTGTTTTCTGCTGGGATCTGTAAACTCGGTAGCGTGATGGTTAGCGTGTCTGCCTCACATTCAAGAGGTCGGGAGTTCGAATCTCGCTTAGGGTAAGTTATCTGGGTAAGGTTTTTTCCGAGGTTTTCCCTACCCTGAGAAGACGAATGTCAGATAACTTAAAGCTCCATGGACCTTGGGCTCATCTGAGCATCATTTCACCCATTTCATTTCATTCATTCGTCCGATATGACACAATGTTGGAGGACATTAATTCAAAAAAAAAAATGTAAATAAGGAGAGCATTTGGTATGAATCCAAACCTTCCACCTGCATCTGCTATAATCAGTTGTTCCCCTTTGGATACAGGTGCCATGAAACCTGAAGTACTGTCATCAGACCAACTTTTTGAAACAGTATGACTGCTAGTATATATGTATGTAGGTCTCGTCTTCGTAAACTATTGGGCGTCCTTCAGCTCTGTATTTACGAAGACGAGTAAGATAAGTCTCGCGCAAAGGACGAATATTATGACTTTCAATCAGAACACACCTTTTATTTCTAGTCTTTCTCCAAATAAAGCCCAATTTTTTAATCACAATTCAAAGGCTGGTGAGTTTACCTTGAAAATTGGTGCTTTCTCGCAATTTTTGTAATACTCTTTTTAATGTAGGTGCAGTCTTTTCCGCAGCATAGAAATTATATTTAGTGCATCAAATTATACACTTGTCGAAATCGTCGATTTCAGTAATTCTTTTGGGGACGGCATGCTTCTTTCCCAGTGTACCAAAAGAAGTTCCTTCCTCTTCATGTTTTCGTTTTTCTCCCACAATTCTGTGAACTGAACTGTGCGATATCTTGGTGGCTGCAGCAACTCTTTCTTGCACCTTCTGAATTTCTTTAAAATACATTGGAGAAAATCGATCTTTATGTTTGGCTTCTTCCTTCATATACTCATAAACATTGGCAATAATCTTGCAACTTTGACTATGCAGAGTTTTTCTTTTATTTTTGACACATGTAGGAGGCATTGTCACGTTAGTAACTAACACATAACTGCGTAACTAACCAGCACTGTCAAAACACTTGCATGCATACATCTGTACAGCACAAAACTTTTGCAGTCGACTGTATACACAAATGCAACAGATGAAAACAGAGGTGTCTGTTATCATAGCATAAACATTTGCTGACCTGTTTATTAAGGGTGGGCCAGCTCACTGGATTTCTGCTGAAGGTCATTCGTCAAGAACTAACGTGCAACCTATACACATCTTTGTTGAGCAACACATTATCCCGAAGCTTATCTTCAAGAAAGACAGAGACATGAAAAATTTTGAGAAGATTTGTAAGCATAGATCAGGGAAGAAACATGTTTGAAGACCAAATTGTGTGAGTGGCACAGAAAATGTTCTGTGGGCATGGTTCTCCCCCCCCCTCCTCCCCTTAACTCAAGGGCACTTTTGTTGGACTTCTCTTCATGAAAGAAGAGCAATAAATTTTGCCTCCTACTGCAGGGTTGTGAATTGGGCAAAAGCTTCTTATAGCAAATGATATCAGCAACTTATGCAAGACACCATTTATCTCCATGTTCTTGCAAGAGCACATGTGACTGTTAACTTATAGATCACCAGACAACTCTGGGACACACTCCTTACAATTCAGATTTATCCCCTTGTGGCTTATAATTGGTTCAGACCAGTTAAAGAGCCACTTGGAGAACAACAATTTGGTAATGATACAAGAGTAGAGTAATTCTTGCACAACTGACTGCAGATACTACCCACCTCCTTCTTGAAAGAGGAATGAAAAAACTGTCCTTTTTTTGGGAAAAGTGTGTATTTGGAGTCAGGAGACTAGGTAAAAAAGTAATGTACCTATTGTAACTTTTCAGTGATTCAATATATTTTTAAAAAATTCCAGTTTATATTTAATCTACCCTTTTGTACTTCATTCTTTAGCACTTCTCTCCAAAGCTCTAGTCTCCAAAATAGAAGTTACACTTGATTTAGACATATTATGTATCAGAGAGCATGGATTGTCCAGCTAAAATGATTATCTCACAGCAGTATATGAATGGACAGATATTATTGGAACCAAGAGCAACGGTATCATGGGACTCTAGGCTTTCATTCCGCTCATGTATTTGTGTCATCCAAACTCTGTAGTACTCAATATTCAATTGTAGTTGAACTGTCCACAGAGGGCTCATGTATACTGCTGTGGTCCTGCACACTCCTTATTTCATCCGATATGACACAATGTTGGAGGGCGTTAATTTAAAAAAAAAAAAAAAAAAACACTCCTTATTCCTGTCATCTCTGCTTTGAACTATTTTATATTTGGAATACTTTTGCATAAGATCCTTGGTTTTGCATCATTTAAAACAATATGCATCATGAGGGTAATTCATTTCTGCCAGAAAGTATAATGCAATCTTCAGTATTATTTGCACTCCAACTCCAATTAGCAGATGAACTTTGTTAGGAAGAGTAAGTAGCAAATTATTGTTTTAAAGAGCTTTCTGCTGAGAATAGTTATGGAAGTTAATTTTGTCCCTTTTCAGGACTTACATCTGTTATACTGAGCCAGATGGCTCTCCAATAACATATAAGGCTCACATTCAGGAGTTCCATGTTTCATATACTGCCACAACCATCCTCTCTGACCGAGATTTTTTTCCGGGTTTTCCTCAGTCCTCATAACTGGCAAATGCCAGGGAGTTATCATAAACTTAGGCTTGGAATGTTTCCTTTCCAAAATTCCTTTTCCAATTATTACTTTATTTCATGCATCATCAGCAGGAAACAGATTGTTATGTGCTAAAAGACCTTAAAATATGTTATTTTTTATGTTAGTAAAATATAAAGAACATGCATAAAAAATGCAAAAATATTATGTTTCAATATTACAAAACTGTAAATACTTATGTTAAAAATCACTCACCAATCATGTTGAGGCAGTGGTGGCTTGAAATAATTCCTTGTTGCAGTGAACCCTGAAAACTTTCTCCAAGTTTTCCACCACAAACCGACGTCAGTTGTCTCTAAGTAATGCATGATACTGGGAGAAGGACCTTTCAACATCACAAGAAGATAGTCTTGCATATTTTGTCAAACGAATGTCACTGGCACGAACATTTTCAATTTCACCAATGTTACTTCCCATTCCAAAATCTCGGCAATCTTTCACATATTATGAAATCCACCATTTTTAACATATTTTTAAATTTCTGTTTAATAGCTTCAACTTAAGGACCTTTGAGCAAATTGATTTTTTTCTCAATGGCATGCACTTTATTAACTGTCTCAGTTAACAAGCTGGTTGATGTTTCTAATTTTTTTGATGGTGTGAAACAAAAAACTCAAATTTGCAGATATGTAAGACAATTCATTTTTTACTGTACTGTTGTTGAGTAAGTTCTGAAGAATTTGAATTGAAGAAGTGTCATCCTTAATTAGTTCATCAATCACCGATTTAAAATTTTCAAAATTGTTTGCTTAATACACTGCTGCTTCCAACTATGTCTCCCAGTGAGTAACTATGTATCAAGGTGGCTGGCTCTGAGCAAAACAATTCTGGTTGGCACTTTCATAAACACCTTTTTGCCATTTGAGATAAATTTGTCCACTCTAGGATACAATTTATGTATCTGCTCACATACTCTGTGTAAACCATGTACTGTATAATTTATGTATATCATGTGTGGGAAGTATACAGATAGGCATTTGACTGCCTTCTTCGTGTAGGGAGCTGCATCCGTAAGTGAGAATAAAACACTATAAAATTTCATTTGACCATATCAACTGCAGAGGTTCATTGAATAAGCAAGCCATTATTATATGATTCAATGCTAACATTTCTCTACGTGCTAGTAGAAAACACTGCTTGGAAACTATTTCATCATTTTCTAGTGCACCTACCACATCATTTCGCACTTTCCTACCGCTAGAGTCTGGTGATTCGTCAATGCTCACCCAAATATTTTTATTTTCACATTCTGCTCTAATTTTTCTTAGCATTTCTTTGTAACAGGCAGGCACATACAATTTTCTTAATGTTGAATCTTCTCGTGTTTGAAAATTTGTGTGTTTCATAAGAAAATGTCTGAGCTTTGGACTTTTCAATTTAGTATATAAAGGAAATGACATGAAAGAAAAGTTTTGCAGAAATCTGAATAATATTGGAACTTTGTATGTGAAGAGGAAGCTACTTGCCCTAAAAGAACTTGTCTGGATGTTGTATGTGAAGCAGCCCTTCTATGTTTAGTACCTGCTAAATGCTGTAAAATTTGAGATTGCTGGTCTGCATTTACTTATTTCCCACATTTTTGACAGAATACAATTCTTCCAACATTTTTAAAGATGCCATTAATTTCAGCAACATATTGTCGCAAAAGGAGAGCGAATCCTTGACTTTACTTTTGGCATTATATCACTAATCACTCCACGTAAGATACCATATTGTATAAAAGCTCCACTTTAAACAAGACGTCAATGACTGAAGACTGTTGTGTACATTGCATTAGCCATCCACAATATAAATAAGGGATTCCCCTTTCAGATAGCAAGGCAGCGTGTATAATGGAGGTTACTCACTAAGCAATACATTTATGAATGAAGTTCATTTAAATTGCATTTGTTACATTTAAAAATTATAACATGAAAGTGACAACTAATGTGTTTTTAGCAAAATTATTTAAAATGTTTATTTACATAAAAATATTACAAAAATCTGTATTTTTACATGAATTAAAATTTTGTACACGATTGAAGTGTGCTGTTTCAGGAATTTCCATCGTAGTTACAGTATTTTATCTATAAGTGAAAAAAAAAAAACTTATTTATTTACATACATATCTGCCCCTAATCATCAGTATCCACTGCCTGTGAAGCCATATGTAGTAAGAATGGGCATTAAACACTGCTTTAAAAAATCTGCTTTGTTTGCTAACAAAATAAAGCAACTGTTTTACTTTTGAAGACCAGTTCAGTCTCACTAATAGAATAGGTGCTTGCAAAAACAAGTTAATCATAATTTTTTTTTAAAATAAGTTACATGCTTCTATCTACTGCAGAAACTGCAATGCATCTTCTCTGAGTTCGACTAATTTTAAGGAAATCTATATAATGTAATTTTATGACACTGTTGAAAACATGCCATTTTGTTTTGTTATGGCAAAATTAAGCCCAGTAGACATTTTAGACAGACCTGTGAATATGGCATAACTGTGAATTCAAACTTCGAACTACCAACATAAGGAAAATTGTTAATGCCATTATACATGACTCTGTAAACATAGGACACTGATGACCATGAAGTTGAGCACCCTTAAACCTACAACACCCCCCCCCCCCTCCACCCCTCTGTAAACATTCTTAGATCCCACTTATTTGGACCTTAAAATTGCAAACAAGATATTTTTGTTGTATGTTCTGTATTTAAAAGTTTGAATTGAATGAAGCTGTATTATTATTAATACTATTACCACATCCTCTCTGCAAATTGTTAAACTGAAACTGAAACTTTTGTCCAATGGCTATTATGTGTTTTTTACCCCCTCTACAATTATAAAATGATGGGTAGCCTGTTTTTGCAAGCACCCACTCAATTTCAAAACTAAATGTCTGAGACAAGGATGCCAGAATATAACCGTAAGATTGCAGGTAATGATTAGTCCATCATATCAACTTCTGTTTTTATGTTATTTTTATACTCCATCTTCATAATTATGTCATTAAATTTGCAGGTGCGAAATGCAGAGACTCAGAACTGTTTGGATACTCTAGGGCATAAAGGTGGTGAAAATGTAGGAATGAGTTACTGCCATGGATTGGGAGGAAATCAGGTAAGTGTGATATAAAGAGTATCTCTGAATCTTAATTTTAAAATCCTATGCTGTCATAATAAATTAATGCAATACATATAATCATGTTCATTGTTAAAAATACTGAGAAGTAAATGAAGTACTTAAAAATGCACTTTAGAAGACGTACATTCATTCTTTCCAATAATGTTATGTTAATGAAGAAAGCTCTAGCATTAAAAAGATTGAGGTAAAGTAGTAAAAATAAATATGTCTCTGTGGCCTTGGCGTAGAGAAGGTTCTCATTCTTATCCTAAAAATCATAAGATAAAGAGGTTGAATCAGAAACTGAAAAATTCAATGCCATAGCCGGAATTTGAACCATGGATCTTCCGCATCGATCGGCTGCTTTAACCACTAAGCTACCATGGCCAACTTGCCGGTACAACATTAAATTCCCCAACTGATTCATACTTTTCCCGGTTAACCACGAGGGAATCTCACATCAGAGATAAATATTATTTATAAAATTATTTATTTATGCCAACAAGCTTACTGCTAGTGTTTTTAAACGTATTAAGAAACTGAAAAATTCAATGCCATAGCTGGGATTTGAACCACGGATCTTCCGCATCGAGCGGCTGCTCTAACCGCTACCTGGCCAACTTGCCAGTATGACAATAAATTCCCCAGCTGATTCATACTTTTTCCCGGTTAACCACGAGGGAATCTCACATCAGAGATAAATACCCCAAGGGCGACTTAAAATTGTAAGTACTTTATGTCCCGGGTTTAAGTAACCTTTAGATGGTAATCATTATTTATTTATGCCAACAAGCTTACTGCTGGTGTTTTTTATGTGGAAGATCCATGTTTCAAATCCTGGCTATGACATTGAATTTTTCAGTTTCTGATTCAACCTCTCAAGCACTGCCCACTCACGGCTTGTGTGTTTAAAAACACCAGCAGTAAGCTTGTTGGCATAAGTAAATAATGATCATAAGATAATTTCAACCCTCTCTAGGTTAAATGTTTGCTCTCCGCTCCATGAGGATTACTCTGTCATTTACACCTTAGTGGAGTTTAAACACTGCATGATCTAATTAAGTTTCCTATAATTTATTTTTATGTGAAGACATTGGTGAAATCAAGGTATAATCAGAAAGCTGCATTCATTTATGCTATGTGCAGAAAGGTTCTAAATAATTGATGTTTCAGTGGTCAGATGTATTTCTCTTAGAAATGAACTTGGAATTTCTAGATTGTCTTTTTTGCATTTAGTGTGTGTGTCTCCTTTTCTCACCTTCCAATTCTAGCCACCACTGCAACAAATGATATCAATAACATTTATTCCTATTATAAGACACAAGGCAATAAACAGAGGAGCAAGAATATTGTCTTAAGGAGACGTGCAATCACTTGCATTCTACTTTGGTAGCATTTGTGTGATGTACTTAGAGCTGCTGGGACTGGGTATCAAGTTAAACCCACATTCATTGGCTTAAAACATATTTTACTACAGGCTTTCTATAAATGGGAATTAGGAATTTGGCAATCTGGTGCAGGCATTTTGTGGAATGCCTGGCTTTTCTGTAAGATAAGAGCACTGCATTTGGAGAAATTTCCATTTTTGGAAAACAGTATCATGTTTCCTCAGATCTATGTTGCTGAACCAAGTATCTGTGATAATCCCACTAGCTGAAGCGAATGAAATCAAGTCAGAAATTAATAATGCAACATAATATCCAGGTAATGATGCGAGTAATATAAATAAAAGTTTTTCTAACCATAATACAATTTTGGTGTCAATAAGAAATACACATAAAGAAAAAAAAGTGTTTTAAAAGAATTATTCCCAAAAATTACAAAAACTAAATAGGAAAACTGAAGAAGATATTTCATATTCAAGACGATGTGCAGGATGCACCTCAATATGCAGGATGAAAACCTGCAGGGCTCAGAAGCCAATAGCTTGTATAGTACTATCTGGCTCTGATGGCAGAGCAAGGTATGGTTGCTGCTTTTGTAAACAAAGCAAGTTTATTAACTTCAGGAAAGTTTGTTCTAATTTCTTTGGCCACATGTTGCAGATAACAAGCAAAGTATAATAAGTGTGCTAGGTTCAGATTGAACATGTTGAGAGCATTTATAGCTTTCAACATCGGAGCACCAGAGAACTATACCACCACCTTTTCTTCTTGGCTACCATTGTGCCACAATTTCTTCAATCCATTGTTAACGAATCTGGCTATTGTCGAATGATTTGTATGTTCCAAGTGCTTGAAAGCAACCAGATTTGGTTAGGTGGGAGCTTCGGAGTCTAATTTTCGCACAGAATGATTTACTATATGGCATCGCATTAGTCCCATTAACCTCTTCAGGGATATGGACGTGAAATCACGTCCATTTAAAATGACGGACGAGCGATATGGACGTGTATACACGTCCTGTGCGTTTGTGCATTTAACCCTTATTTATCCTGTATCTAACTCAACTTATTTTAATTTTCCCCCCGTTATGAAACATTTAATTAAATTCTATATGCTTTACTGGCTTACCTTTATATGTTCCTTCTGCAGTGATATGCCTCAAGACAGGGATAAACACACAAGGGCACATCTCCACATTTGCCACAGATCATCCCAGTTTCCTTACGGATTCCCTTCTTGCGGCACACAAAACACCTTCGAGATGGGCGGGACTTCTTTGCTGTTGACGGTATCCTTTTAGGATAATGTTTTCCTTGAAGTCTGAGGGGTGCAGGGGTTTTGGATTTTCTACCCCCAGTATGAAGAGGCTTCTCAACCTGGTATTGTTCAATTAGGCTGCGAGCTATTGATAGTCGAAAGTCCAGGTAGGTCATTGTCTTGCGTGGGTTTAGAGCTCTCCAAATTACCAAACAATTGTATATGGTTATATCCAGCTGGTGCAAAAATACCTTTTTATACCATTTCACTGTTTTTCGTAAAGAGGGATATGTTTGCAATACCTGATCTACTAGATCGACACCGCCCATGTGCATATTGTATTCCTGGATAATGTCAGGCTTGAAAATGCACATTTTGGTATGGGCATCTGTTTTTCCAGTGTCAATCATCAAAATCTTAGAGCTGCAATTGGATAATGCCGTAACTACCCTCCTGTCCTGCCAGGCAAGGTAGGTCAAAGGTGGGAGCTGACGCACCTCCATTTCCCCTCTCCTTAGAGCCTTTGTATTCACATCTTTTGGCAAACCAATACGATTTGAACGTACTGTTCGAATTGCATTAGTCTTTCTTTTGTGTAAGGCCATGAATAATTTAGAAGAGCTGTACCAGTTATCTAAGTACACAGCCCTACCCTGATCAAGCACAGGTTCCATTAGGTGCATTACTATGGAACCAGATAAGCCCAAATCTTTGTCTCCGGTATTGTCAGTCCCTTGACCAGTGTAAATGCAGCTATTGTAAGGATATCCCGTTTTACTTTCACAAACATCAAAACTCTTTATGCCAAATCTAGCCCTTTTTGTTTTGATGTATTGCTTCCAACCTAAGCGGCCCTTCCAAAGCATTAGGCTTTCATCAACAGTGACCTTTTCACCAGGCAGATAATTTTCTTTAAATTTTGAAATAATATAATCGAAAACAGGCCTAATTTTGTGGAGTTTGTCATTTACATTCTCTGTGCAGGTGAAATGAAGGAACCGCAAAATTGACGAAAACCTGTTATTTGACATGCATTTTCCAAAAGAAGGAGTAGCTAGCATGTCATCTGTGGACCAATACATGTATAATGCAGGTTTACGAATAACACCCATAAGTATAATTAGACCAATTAGCCTGTAAATCTAATTGAGTGTTACTTCTGTCCACCTTTGAATTCTGCTCTTAGGCCCTAATTTACCTTTAGAGAGCAGGTCTTCCTTCACCTTACACGCATATACATTTGTTTTCGAAACAATGAGAGACACTAAGTCGGTAGTAAAAAATTTTGTAAAAATGTCAATTGGCTGGCTGTCAGAAGTCAGCTGAGCCTGGGATTGAACACCAGACCCTGTGCTCGTGAAGATGTGCCTGTTTGTATTGCAATTGTTTTCAGCACTCCACAATGCTGACTCTTCACGAACACCTGAAGGAAGTTGGTCACATTCTTCCTCACTGCTACTCGTACCTATATCCTCCACATCCCCCTCAAATTCGGAAAATTCGCCATCAATATCCAAATCGCTGTCACACAGCAAGAAGTCCTCCACATTATCGTGTGTAATTTCAGAAGCCCTTACACTTCCACCACTCGCTAACCTTTGTGCAACACTGCTTGTTTTAGCTCTGAGATGTAACACTCAAAAGCTTCTCACTTCAGCTACAAGCAGGAAAGTATATGTATGCATTTCAAGAAAGAAACAAACGGAGCCTGTAGACTATATCCAAGTTACGAAACACGTGTAAGGAAAAATTGCAAACCTGCTTTATTCTGATGACTCATAAACCACGCATACAGTAGTGTTCTATTTCACATTGTACTGTGATTTGCTGACGCATAGCTCACACATACAATGGGTCCACTGCTGTTTCTTTCCGAGAAATTATATTAGGCGCCTTCGACAAAGCAAAGTTAACTTTTTACCACAGTGAAACAAATAGTGCAATTTCAACGATTTGTAAATGCAACTCAACATTGCTGATGATGTACATGTATACTGCATATAATGAGTTTTATACCAGTTTTTGTTTCATTAAAATAACTTAAAATTTACGCAAACTACAGCTGTGTATTTAGGAAGCACTTTTAGCGCGTTTAACAATTTAAATGCCCTGTGCTGGATATTGGGTATCCGTTCTCGGCCTGCGGAGCTTTTAAATGGCCGTCGCTCAAGAGGTTAATCGATAGTCCCATCCACAGCAATCCACAAAGCAGGAATCTTTTATTTTTGTCTTTGTTCTTTCCATTAATAGCAATTGCCAAGGTAGTTCCTTTGGACATCGCTGACAGTATGTCTCCAAGAAACAGTTATATTTCTGTATGTGGAGTTTGTATCATAGTATATCTGCAGCTACCATTGTAATATACATGTCCTTAAAAAATACATTTTTGAGATAGTGGGCTCTTGAATTTTTTTCAATAGAACTTCCTTTCTTGATGAATGAAGTGCATTATTTTTCTGTAGTGCTTTCTGCAATCGTTGGGGACTTCATGGAATATCCTATTTTCTTTACACACACTTTGCACACTATGAATTTACCATCCGTCATAATCCCTTCATCTAATGCAACCCATAGATTTTAATTTTTCAGCAAGTGAAGAGCCTGTTGGTGCCATTATAGAATCATTTTCACTTGTAAACCTTACCCGGTAGCGATGACTTGTCAGAGAAAACCAAATAAAATGAATTTCACAACTTGCACAGCTTTGGCAGTTTAGAGTGGGGGTTTGTTCATGGTTGTTACATATCAATCAATGATGATGTAATTTTAAGGGTGCTCAAGTACTTAGTCATTAGGGCCCTTATAAAATGGATCATGGCAAAAGCCAGAGATAAATTTTAATATAAAATAAAAATGCTAGTAAAAGCAAAAATGTAGATAAATATACCAAACAAATGGGACAAAAACCTGAACTAAAACAAAGTCATAAAAGGGTCCAAAAGGTATGAAATCTTGGCATCAAAGATTCTAAATACTTAGGATCATGTTTACCATTCCTAAAAGGTTAAATACCTCTTTGACCGCTTGTTTATCGTCTGTGAGGACATCTGCAATTCTGACAGGCAGTTGCAGAGAGACTCATAAGTGTGCCAGGAAAACACATTCTAGCAGCACATGACAGGCCAACAAAAGTTTATTGCACAGCGGACAAAGAGAAGCAGGTGTGCTCTTAAAAATATAACAATGCGTAAAATTGCAGTGGCCAATGCATAAGTGAGCCAAGATCACCTCGTGACGAGATACAATAGAGGAAGTTACCCAGTTTCCTTTACTAAACTTATTTCTGCAGAGAGCTGACCATTCTTTGTGCCAGCATGACAGCACTGCTCTCCGCACTTCAAGTCTAAGTCTTCCAAAGTAATATGAGAGATGGTAGTACTGGGTTCTGTGGTTGTCATCTTTGCTGCCAAATCTGCCATGTCATTCCCCAGCAAGCCAACGTGATCAATAATCCATGCACAGACCACGTTAATACCAGAAGCATGTAAAACAAGGATGTTCATTGCGAGGGTGGCTAAGGAGGTGATACTGGGACTGGATGCCCTCAGGAGCCACCAGGCGATGGTCGACATTGGCAGGAGTGTCCTGCAAGTCGGACATGATGAGGTAATGCTCCATAGCCCAAGCAAGCATCTGGAGATCAGCAGGGTGACCTAAGAAGAGGTTGCAATTGGGCCCACCAGGAGCAAGGTGGCTGAGAAGGTGCACAGGGGGGGTTGGTAGTCATGGAAACCCAGGGGTAGTTTTCATGTTGTGTGCACATTAATGCATCTGGGTGAAGAGCAACCAGAGCAAGACCCATCACAAGCTACAAGGTTGCCACAGAGGCAGACATTGCCCTACCTAGACTAGGGATGCTGCCCAACAACGTTGACAAGGACCATGCCACCTGTTGAAGTGATTTGATGGTGAAGTCTACCACATCCAGCAGCTGCCGTGAGGGAGGGTGCCGGTATTACGTCAGGATTGTCTGACCAACTACGACAGTGCTGGTCGGGACAACCAATGCTGAGGAGGGAGGAGTGTGATGCCAGGCTCAGTGCACAAAAGAAAGGATGGACAGGGCCAAGCTACTTCATACCACGTATCAGGTGTGGCGCATATCAAAAGGCTCGTGGTTAAGCTTCCCCATACCACTCACACATGACTTGTATGTATGTGACTACACAAAAGGTAGGTATAGGTTTGGTGCAGCCGAGGTCCCGAGCTGCTCACCATCATTTCACCCCTTCCATGCCCATCAACTGTTGCCACTTGTAGTTGCTATGTTGCTACTATTCATCACCTTCCTCATCTAGGATTATTCTGATTATAAGTTTGTAAGATCTTAGGTTTATAGCTCCTATCTCACCAGCAGCCCCCAACTTGTGTGCTCTTCGGAGGTCTCAGGCGCGAAGTTTGGGCAGACCCTTCCCACTGCCGTCGTGCGTGGTCTTAGGTGCGGAGTCATGTGCACCCATGTAGCTCTCTGAGGGCCCAGCCTGTGTTAATTCTGACAGCCATGTGCCATCGGGTTAGTATCACTGGCCAGATGTGTTACCACTGACGGAACTCTGGTGTAATCAACCACAAATCCACGTTGAGGCAGCGTATCCTAAAGTGGGGAGCCACAGGCGGTTATTTTTTTGGTAGGGGCATAAATTCGGGGTATGTGTAGTGAATGGTTTACCCATGTGGACAAGCAGTGCAGATCAGAGGGTAGTCTCTCTGACATATGTATCCTTTGAAAGGGTCTCCATGGCGAAACAGACCATGGAGATTTGGTGTCTTTTTTCTTTTACCCTCGGATGGCAGGCTGACGCCGACGGTTCTGGAAGGTGATCCAATCCATCATGCATCCGCGCAAACCCTTCCTTATTGACAGTTTTTTAGTAATGAGTAAAGGCTGGAGTAATGTGCACTTGCAAGCGATACAGGTTAGCTGGACGCAGAGTATAAATGACATCAGAAGAACAGCACGGCCATCAAATGTGTCTTCATGGTCAGACTGTGCCTACTTCCAGTTGTTAACATGCACGAGTGATAACAGTAAAGTCCATATGTAGTATGCCTATAGAAAACCGCACACGTCTCCAGCCTTTAGTAATAACCTTGGCCTGTGAACAGAAAGCAATGAAGGATCTTAGCCTGTTTTATATAAAATGAGAAGTCAACAGGATCTATGGCCCAGTTAAATATGCCATTGGAGTTCAAGATGGTATGCTTTTGGTAGAAGTGACCACTGCAGACCACTCCCAGAAATTGCCGAAAGCAAGTTTGTTGGCTCCTACCCCATCCGAGTAGTCCCACACAAATCACTAAACTCATGTAGGGGAGTTGTCGCCACCTCTAGTCAAACAAGGACATTGTAACCTGCCTCTCTGACCAATGGGTGTTTCAAGCCTACTGTCTCACTCGGAAGATGGATGGCCAAGAGTATCCCTTACACATGGTGTTTCTCACCTTTAAGGGTACTCAGTTGCCAAAATATAGTGGCTAAAAGCATGCAATGGTACATAAATATGTTCTGAATGCTATGCGCTGTTTTCGGTTCCAGAAGTTCAGACATACTAAGACATCATATACCAACCTGCTATTCGCGAGCGTTGTGGTTCACCAGCCCATGAGGGCATGACATATACCCAGGACCCTTGCTGTATGAACTGTGGAGGGGGGTGTCATCCATCCAGCTCACATCTGTGTTCAAAATTTCTGGAAGTGTGTTGCCGCTTTGAGCAACTAAAGCCTGTAACCACCACAGGTGACGCATCTGCGGCTCGCCGCACTCCTGTCAACACAATTGCTATCCTAAACATTCCTGTTTCTGATGCTTCAACACAGACAGACCTACCAGCAAGTGCCCCACCACTCTCTTGTGCCACACCTGCACCGGCAACTACATCTTCCGCCATGCAGACTCCAGTTCACAAGACGTCCACAAGCTGTAGTCAGCCTGTTGACAAACATCGCTCCAGGACTGCTGTTCACACCAGCAGCCACTCCTCATTGAAGTCTCACTCCTGCTCTGCGAGCCGCAGGGAAACTTCAGACTCCCACACATCAGAGAGGTCACAAAGGGAAAGCGAATTTCACATTTACAGTCTGAAGTCAGCTAAGGTAAAGAAGAAAAAGATGAAGATCAAGCACTAATATATTTTTAATCATGGAAATAATCCAGTGGAATGTTAATATGTTCCAGGCACGTGCTCTGGACGTACAGCACTTAGTCTTTCAACATTCTCCATCAATCACCTCTACAGGAAACCCACTTGCAACCTAATCACTCTCTCCAGCTTTGTGGTTTTTCAGCATTCCTGCATCACTCTGCACGCAGTGGTGTTGCTGCACTGGTGGCACATACCAACTCTTCCACCAGCATACCCCTTAACACACCGCTGCAAGCTGTAGCAGTGAGTGTGTAGTTGCAGGACCTGTGCTTTTCTGTTGCAATAAATATCTGTTACCAGTCAGTGTTGTACACGAGAATGATCTTCGGGCTCTTTTGGCACAGATTCTGCCACCGTTCATCTTTCTCTGGAATCTGAATGCCAAACGCACTCACTGGAGCTCCAACACTGACGATGCTCATGGGTGCCTTTTAGCAAATGTTTGCACCATGTCCGGCTTAATTCTGTTGGACACTGGTGTCCCAAGCTTACCTGCTTATGGTACACACTCCACTCTAGACGTTACCTTTTGTAGCCCATCATTGGCACCACTTATTGAGTTTCATTCATTGCATTCCAACTTATTTGGCATAAGAGGTCTTACATTCATAAAATGATACTAAAATGCAATTCTAGTGGTGTAATTTAATACTAAGAGTTAAAGTGAACATTACCCCATTAACATTCACCTATCTGGCTTTTCGCACCAGTAGAGTGGATTGTCGTTATGCTGATTCTGGCAAACCTCCTCTTTCTGCCCTATGCTCATTACTTTGTTCCTACATGGCAAGGTGGGCCACTCATCCCGGTCATCCTTCGTTTCCTCCTGTATTGCATCCAGACCTTGCGCACCGTTATATGCAGAATACAACTATCTTACGCCCAAGTGATACCAGATTTCGAGAACTACTCACTGCACATGCCCTCTGACTGCCAGCCATAGAGTGGCATTCACTTGGCCACTGTCCTTGGCAACTCTAGTGTGCACACTTCGATCTGGAGCTGTCAGGCTGTGCGAAGATAGCTACCCCTTGTTCGGTGTTTCGTCAACTTTTTGCTGAACTTCTGGGCTGATACCGGGCTTACACTTCAGTATTTACCGATGGTTCCCAGATGGATAATGCTATAGGTTGCACTTTTGTATACAACGGTGATGCTCACATGTACCACTTTCCAGGTGCTAGTTCAGTTTTTACCACCGGGCTTGTGCCATATTTTGTTTCCAGTTCAGGTACTGGAAATTTTGTCCTCTGTTCCGACTCTTTTAGTGATCTTCAGGCCCTGCAACAGTTTCTCAACACCTTGGCTTTCATTGTTAAAATTCAGACACTCACCTTGCAGATACCAGTTTGTTTTTACACAGACCCCAGGCCGTGTGTTTATTCCTGGCAACAAGGCAGCAGATGTGGCTGCTAAGTCTGCCTGTCACCAGAGTATTCCACCAGTACCCTCCCGTATGTAGATTGCAGAAGTACTTTCTTTGCCGTCTATTTGCTTTCTGGAAGGAGTCTTGGGAAGCGTTAGCTGGCACTCAGTTGCGGACAATCAAGGACACTGTACAACTCTGGCAGACCTCTTGCAGGGATTCCAGGCGGGAAGATTTGATTTTAATCCGCCAGAGGACAGGCCACACATGGACACCTTTTGTGTGGTGATCCGGTGCCTGTCTATGCAACATGCGATGCTCCACTCTCTGTCGCACATGTCCTTAATGATTGTCTGCCCTACGCTCGTGAGCGTCAGTCCCTTGGCCTGGCTCTTACACTGTGCTCTGTCTTAGGCAATGCTCCAATAGCTGTTAATACAATGCTGCAGTTTGTTGCCAATATTGATTTTTGCAAGCAAGTGTAAAGTGTATTTTAATTTGGAGGTTTTAGCATTTTAGGGTGTTTTACTTTTTAGTTTTTTCCAATGTGAAGTTTTAATTGTTGAATTTTTGTTTTTATCTATTTCAACTTTTACTTTTTAGCTTTATAAGGGTCACTTTGTAGCATCTGAGCGTCAGTGATTTTACTTTTGAACTCCAGGCCCTAATGACCAAGTTGTGGATGGGCCCTTAAACCACACACACCCACACACATATGTGCACATGCACACACAGGCACTTACAGGCACACATGCACACACCACAGCCAGCGTTTTTGAAGAAGTTCACATAAGGTCCATGTGATGTCATCCCCACTATATAAGGAGGGCCAGGAAACAGACTTTATGGTTACACACATGAGTCGTTCTGTGTGTCATTGAGTGTGAGACAGCTCTGTGTGTGTGTGTGTGTGTGTGTGTGTGTGTGTGTGTGTGTGTGTGTGTGTGTGTGTGTGTGTGTGTGTGTGTGTGTGTGTGTGTGTGTGTGTGTGTGTGTGTGTGTGTGTGTGTGTGTGTGTGTGTGTGTGTGTGTGTGTGTGTGTGTGTGTGTGTGTGTGTGTGTGTGTGTGTGTGTGTGTGTGTGTGTGTGTGTGTGTGTGTGTGTGTGTGTGTGTGTGTGTGTGTGTGTGTGTGTGTGTGTGTGTGTGTGTGTGTGTGTGTGTGTGTGTGTGTGTGTGTGTGTGTGTGTGTGTGTGTGTGTGTGTGTGTGTGTGTGTGTGTGTGTGTGTGTGTGTGTGTGTGTGTGTGTGTGTGTGTGTGTGTGTGTGTGTGTGTGTGTGTGTGTGTGTGTGTGTGTGTGTGTGTGTGTGTGTGTGTGTGTGTGTGTGTGTGTGTGTGTGTGTGTGTGTGTGTGTGTGTGTGTGTGTGTGTGTGTGTGTGTGTGTGTGTGTGTGTGTGTGTGTGTGTGTGTGTGTGTGTGTGTGTGTGTGTGTGTGTGTGTGTGTGTGTGTGTGTGTGTGTGTGTGTGTGTGTGTGTGTGTGTGTGTGTGTGTGTGTGTGTGTGTGTGTGTGTGTGTGTGTGTGTGTGTGTGTGTGTGTGTGTGTGTGTGTGTGTGTGTGTGTGTGTGTGTGTGTGTGTGTGTGTGTGTGTGTGTGTGTGTGTGTGTGTGTGTGTGTGTGTGTGTGTGTGTGTGTGTGTGTGTGTGTGTGTGTGTGTGTGTGTGTGTGTGTGTGTGTGTGTGTGTGTGTGTGTGTGTGTGTGTGTGTGTGTGTGTGTGTGTGTGTGTGTGTGTGTGTGTGTGTGTGTGTGTGTGTGTGTGTGTGTGTGTGTGTGTGTGTGTGTGTGTGTGTGTGTGTGTGTGTGTGTGTGTGTGTGTGTGTGTGTGTGTGTGTGTGTGTGTGTGTGTGTGTGTGTGTGTGTGTGTGTGTGTGTGTGTGTGTGTGTGTGTGTGTGTGTGTGTGTGTGTGTGTGTGTGTGTGTGTGTGTGTGTGTGTGTGTGTGTGTGTGTGTGTGTGTGTGTGTGTGTGTGTGTGTGTGTGTGTGTGTGTGTGTGTGTGTGTGTGTGTGTGTGTGTGTGTGTGTGTGTGTGTGTGTGTGTGTGTGTGTGTGTGTGTGTGTGTGTGTGTGTGTGTGTGTGTGTGTGTGTGTGTGTGTGTGTGTGTGTGTGTGTGTGTGTGTGTGTGTGTGTGTGTGTGTGTGTGTGTGTGTGTGTGTGTGTGTGTGTGTGTGTGTGTGTGTGTGTGTGTGTGTGTGTGTGTGTGTGTGTGTGTGTGTGTGTGTGTGTGTGTGTGTGTGTGTGTGTGTGTGTGTGTGTGTGTGTGTGTGTGTGTGTGTGTGTGTGTGTGTGTGTGTGTGTGTGTGTGTGTGTGTGTGTGTGTGTGTGTGTGTGTGTGTGTGTGTGTGTGTGTGTGTGTGTGTGTGTGTGTGTGTGTGTGTGTGTGTGTGTGTGTGTGTGTGTGTGTGTGTGTGTGTGTGTGTGTGTGTGTGTGTGTGTGTGTGTGTGTGTGTGTGGTGTGTGTGTGTGTGTGTGTGTGTGTGTGTGTGTGTGTGTGTGTGTGTGTGTGTGTGTGTGTGTGTGTGTGTGTGTGTGTGTGTGTGTGTGTGTGTGTGTGTGTGTGTGTGTGTGTGTGTGTGTGTGTGTGTGTGTGTGTGTGTGTGTGTGTGTGTGTGTGTGTGTGTGTGTGTGTGTGTGTGTGTGTGTGTGTGTGTGTGTGTGTGTGTGTGTGTGTGTGTGTGTGTGTGTGTGTGTGGTGTGTGTGTGTGTGTGTGTGTGTGTGTGTGTGTGTGTGTGTGTGTGTGTGTGTGTGTGTGTGTGTGTGTGTGTGTGTGTGTGTGTGTGTGTGTGTGTGTGTGTGTGTGTGTGTGTGTGTGTGTGTGTGTGTGTGTGTGTGTGTGTGTGTGTGTGTGTGTGTGTGTGTGTGTGTGTGTGTGTGTGTGTGTGTGTGTGTGTGTGTGTGTGTGTGTGTGTGTGTGTGTGTGTGTGTGTGTGTGTGTGTGTGTGTGTGTGTGTGTGTGTGTGTGTGTGTGTGTGTGTGTGTGTGTGTGTGTGTGTGTGTGTGTGTGTGTGTGTGTGTGTGTGTGTGTGTGTGTGTGTGTGTGTGTGTGTGTGTGTGTGTGTGTGTGTGTGTGTGTGTGTGTGTGTGTGTGTGTGTGTGTGTGTGTGTGTGTGTGTGTGTGTGTGTGTGTGTGTGTGTGTGTGTGTGTGTGTGTGTGTGTGTGTGTGTGTGTGTGTGTGTGTGTGTGTGTGTGTGTGTGTGTGTGTGTGTGTGTGTGTTTTTTTTTTTTTTTTTTGCGAAAGATACGTCAGTTATCATGAAGATTCTAACGTGTGTGCTGATTGCATTGTCGTAGTGAGTATATGAGAGGCTGAGAAAGTGAGGAAGACATTAAATGGACTGAGCAATGTATCATGAAGATTCTAACGGATGTTGTGATTGCATTGTCATAGTGAGTGTATGAGAGGCTGAGAAAGTAAGGAAAGACACTAAATGGACTGAGCAATGTTACAGAAATAAAAGTTCCGAGTTGTGATTGCACAAAAGACTGTAGACTGTGTTAACGACGAGAAGAAAACTATGTATTTGTGATAAAAGTTTAGAAAACAATAAAGTGATACAAAAACAACTGGACTAGATTTTGTCATTTTGTCACAGTATGAAAACAGAACCCTAACTTCACTAACAGCTCTCTTGGCGAATCTCTTTTATAAGGAAAATCGCACATGGTTTGAAGTTCATGCAGCAATTCTAGCACTATTCATGTCCGCCCTGTTCTATAAAACCTGTACACCTCTATGAATTATGTTACAGGTGGAAGTATCAAACTTCCCTAAGTGTGGTTTCCTGTGGCCCTTTTTTGGCATAATGGGAAGTCTCCTTGCAACTTTACTTTTAGTGTGCTTAAGCCTACTGCTTTAGCAGTTTCAGTGATAGGTCCCTTCCCTATTTTATTGGCATCCATAAATTGAAAAAAATTACAAATTTGTTGGGATTGTTCAGTCAGTGTTCCTAAAGGTGGCTTGCTTCCTTTCCCCCTTCCTTCACTTGCTGCTCCACTAGTGACACTAGAAGTAGAGGCAGCATTATTACTGGCACCATTAATGTTATCGCTATGAGGAAAATTAGCTGGATTATTGACACTATTAGTATTATTTCTAGCATCAAAGTTAGTTGCATCCCAAGGCTTCCACATATTTAAGAATAGACAGTAAACACCACTTGCACCTGTGAAGTTCACAAGAAAACTTCATGAATGAGATGAATGAGAGAGAAAACAGTGAACACGTTGCAACACATTGTTTTACTCCATATGAAGTTAACATCTGTCTGTCATTTGTGATTTCTATGCATTCATTGGCTGAAGTGATGCACTGATTGGTACACTGCAAAACGTTGGCAACTTCCAAGAACAATCAGTGCATTATCTGAGAAGTTTCTGTTAACAAAGATAAAGCACATGCTAACCATTACAGTAGCATGATAATTAAGGCTCGGAAGTTCGTGCCCTAAAAAGCACTGAAATATGCATGCAAATATGCTCTTAAAAACTTGAAAATATGCCAAGAAATATGCACTATTTAATTAAAACAATGTCCCTTTGCAGTAGACAAGACGAGTTAGTATAAATAATAAATAAAGTTACCTTATTCTTTAGAGGCTGAAGCAGAAGTGGTCCCGCTGCTAGTATTAACTGCTAAATTGCAGTTCACAACCAACACTTTGCACAAATTTTCAACTGTAAAGCATAGTCTGTTGTCTCGCAAAACACTTTTGTAACGTGAAAAACTTCTCTCCAGGTCACAAGATGTTATCGGGGCATATTTAAATGATGCTAACTGCTTCACACAGAGAGAGAGAGAGAGTCAAGTCTCTTGGTGAGACATGGTTTTCTTTTGAGGATGTCTCGAATACCGCACATCTGTTTATAACCAGAGTTTTTTGAAATTACATAATTCACTTTCTCTTTCACTTTTTGTCCTATGCTACCAGGAACCAAACTTAGATCACATATTGTTTTCTTTTCAAAGACAGTGATTCATGCAAAGGAGATCCTACAGCTTCCAATGCCGTTATGACTGTTGGTAAGAAAGAAAAATGGGCAAATATGAAACCAAGATCCTCTTTTAACCCAGTGCCTGACAGAATATTTTGCACAGTTTCTATTGATGAAGCATCTTTCAAGTCCAATGAATTAATAACCCCTTCAGCTATTTCTATGTGCTCAGCATAATATAAAACTGCATCGATCTATGTTCCCCATTGATTAACACTGGTGCAGGAAGAAGTCAGATATTAGGTGCTGTTGATCTAAACAACTTAACTCTTTTAGGAGATTTAACAAAAATTATCTTCATACTGGACACAAATCTATCTACCAATGGGAAAGAACCATTGTCTCAGAAGTGCTACCAATATGAAAAATATTATACAGATGAAAAAATAAAAAAGCATAAAAATCATTAAAATATGAAATATAGGGGCAATAATATTGAAATCTTTGTGAATTGCATCATCATGTGCAGTACTGCCAATATGAAAAATAGAAAAAAGTAATAAAAAGCCATTAAAAAAAATCATTAAAATATGCAATATAGGGGCTATAGTATTGAAATATTATGCATTTATCAAAAATCAAGAAAATATGCAGTTATATGCACCATAAAATCATGTCCAAATAACTGAAAATTCCGTAATTCGTGCACATAATGTAAAAGCATACATTTTTAACCCCTATGAAAAAACGTGCAAATGCATGAACTTCCTAGCCCTAATGATAATACTACTCCATGGATCTGTGCCACCTCAAATCAAACTTGGATGGACAGCATTGTGAATATAATTAATGTTCTTCCACACAATAGCCATGTGTAGGACAGGATTGGAAAGGGTAGAGTGAGATTGAAAAATTCAGTGCCATAACTGGGATTTGAACCACAGATCTACCTGTTACTGTCCGGCTGCTCTAACCACTAAGCTATCATGGCCAACATGCCGACAGAACATTAAATTCTCCAACTCACTCACAGTTTTCCCGGTAAACCACACAAGGAGATTTCAATTTATTTGAGATAATATACCTTAATGGCGACTTAAAATATTGTAAGTACTCAAGTTAACCGACTATAAGGTTAATCAATGTAATTAATGCTCTTCCACACAATAGCCGTGTGTAGGACAGGACTGGAAAGGGTAGAGTGAAACTGAAAAATTCAATGTCATGACCAGGATTCGAACCACGGATCTACTGATTACAGTCCAGCTGCTCTAACCACTAAGCTATCATAGCCAACATGCCTGCACGGTATTAAATTCTCCAACTCACATTATGAGTACATATTGCATCATATAACTGAGCATCATTTTAACAATTTCTTTCATCCACTGTCGGATATCACCTACTCAGTTGTTAAAGGACATTAATTAATCATATTAAAAAATTTTAAAATTTGACAAAGTAATGCTGGTAGTACCAGTGCATTCATGCATCAGCCACCATAGGTAATGGGTTGATATAACTAGTTCCTTATAAGTAGGGCCCAGATAGTTATGTACTAACAATCAGTAATATATGTACATATATATTTTTTTTTAAAAAAAAAATCTTGAAATATACAATAAAACCATTATACCAAGAAATATATGTCACAATATCATTTTTTCTGTTTTCTTGAAATATAATGTTTTATTCAGGCAAACTAAAAATGAACAAGTGTACATAATAATCTGGAGATGTGCACAACTCAAAAATTGAATGTTTTCCTTTAGCTGTTAATTTTTCAAACTATGGTCCCCGTAACAATAAGGAAAATACATGTGTTTCAAATTCTCAAACATAAAAGGTCTCCTGTTATTACATAAGATGACTTTGTACTGACTAAATGATCGTTCAGCTTCACATAAAGCAATGGGTGCATATTTAAACTCGCATAAATGTTCTGGGGTGTACTCAATTTCAAAGACATCGGTACCACATTCATTTAGCTCTCTGTTAGTAGCACTGGTTGTCTTGAAACTGGAAGCAAGCTTATCCTTCACTGTAGCTCTGACTGGCCCTTGCACACTTTCCAGAGAAGTGACTACAGAGTGAACAACATCAAGGCTGTCCAAAAGTTTCACAGAAGATGTCTCCAAAGATTTAGTGACAACGGATAAATGCAAAAAATTACTCTGGATGTAGGCAATATCATTTTTAAGCTTCGTGTCACTAAATGTCTGCTTTGCTGTTTCTACAGAAACTGCATCTTGAGAATCAAAATGTTGGAGTACTTGTTTCACAGGGTCAAAATTCTTCACTTAATAGCCCACAGCATCAATACAGCTCCCACGTCTTGTAAAAATTAGTTGAGGAGGGAGTGGAAGCTCAGGAAAAATTTCTTTGAATTTATCTGCTCTGTTGTAAGCCTTTAAAAATACTTTCTTTGTATTTGAAATCAGTGTGTCAACATAAGGCAATTCAGAATTGAAACAGTTCTGATGTGCGATGGAGTACATGCACAAGGCATGTGAGATGTAACATTTTAGGATATAAAACTTGCAAAGCTGTGGCAACTTTGTACAGGTATGGTGCTGCATCCATCACTAGAAGGAAGGCATTACTGTTTCACCCCATTAGGCCACAAAAGCCCCATTGCATCTTTAATTTGGCAGTGTTTTGATGGTTGCATTTGGTAACACCTCATAAGTTAACTAAGGCTGACTCGCTTCATTATCTTTCAACACATCCACTATCAAATTTCCAATGCGTCTTCACTGAACATCAGTAGTCTCATCAATTGAGACCCAAATGGGACCCTCTGCAATTTCCAGACGAATTGAGTTGATTGTTTCCATATATAAGTCAGGTACATAGTTCTTCCTGATTGTAGATTCGTCTGACAGAGTTTCATTTGTGTATCTTTCAAGAAATGCATGGAGCACTGGATTTTCTAATTTCCAGATAGGGATATCAGCACAAACCTTAGCACAGCACAAATCACTTGCAAACTGAGATTTCTGAGATCCTGGATGTTTCTGAGCTTAAGGTTCAGTGAGCAACAGCTGCTTTTGAGATGTCTTCAAAGCACGAGGCTGATAATGTGATGTGGATAAGTGTTGCAGGACAGTAGCTTTCCATCCATGCGAAAACTGTTGAATTCTTCTGTATAATGCTTTAACTTTACACATAGTGAAGAGGTTTTCTCCTTCGGCAATATTTAACTTAAAGTTAAATGCTGAGGTGACAGAAGACAAAGCTACTGTTTGGTCTACACACGCTGGCTAATTGAAGCATTGTTGAGATGGCATGACTTGAACATGCAGTGGCAAGGTGTGCGCTATGTGACAGAGGAACGTGCAAACGGAAGCAAATGGACAGTGAGATTCAACACAAAGCATTTTTTACTGTCTCATGCTTCTAGCACATACAAGTATATTTTAAAGTGAGTAAAATTGCAACTAAGCAAGGAAGTATTAATAAATATGTAAAGTATGTTAATATGTGTACATTCAACATTTCGTTGTCATGAAACTCCAACATATCACAAATTTATTATCTTAATGTTAATAGGAAAAAACATATAATTACATAATTATCCAGGCCCTACTTATAAGCAATACCAATGCACACAGTGAATGATGTCACCCAGACTTGGTAACCACTAACAGCTAATTACTTTGTATTTGTTACTTTTGTAACCATTAATGAGCAACTAGTTACTCTGCCTCCATTGCTTCAATAACTGTTACATTAAGGTAACCATTACATTATTTTCCACCCATCCCTAGTTCCAAGGAAGCCTGTTTTACAGCATTGTGTAATCTATGAAAACATGAAATAGACCCCTTATTTTCAACAACTGAATTCCATATGTTATTTGATCAGTTAAACAGGTTATAAGTTTATGTGCATTGAGAATTGTTTTGAGCATTTTCACAGTCAGTTACAATGTGGGATAATGTTTTGGAGGGAAAAGGCTGATAGTCTTCAAACTACAAAACAAGAGACTTGCATGCATGGATTGCATCCTGTTTGTAATTATTCAGAGAACATAAAATAGTACTTTTAGCTTGCTTGTTTATTGCTGGAACAGTTATGTACCTCCTTTAAAAAAAAATCAGATGCAAAATGGTAGAAATGAAGATAACAATTGTCAGAATGATTATTTCCATATCCAGAGTTGGACAACATAAATTCTCAGTTTGGTGCAGTAATTAAGGTATGAAATTATTTAACAGACTACCACAAAGTGTCTAACAACTAAAGAGCTCTGCCATTAAAACAAGAAAACTGACATACCTTTTATGCCAGCTTAACTTTTGTTCTGTAAATGAGTATATAATCATATAAATTGTAAATAATATGTTTAACCTGTTAAAGATAACAATGGATATAACTAGAGCCCAGATTTTGATGTAAAGTCATCTTTAAGCAGACGATGCTTATTAAAAAGTAAGTGCATTCTGGAGCAAATACATTAGATATATGTGCTTTTTATAGGTCATCAAAATTCATTTTTTCCACATTTTTATAATAAAGTCATTTTTTAACATTTAGATGCATTTTCTGGACATTTTCTTTCTTTTTCACACATTTATTGGGTATTTTAAAATAATTGTGGTTAAAAGCTCATTTATATCATCATCTTTTATAAAATAGTAACTTTGCAAGTGTGTTAATCATGTAAATAACAGAGGTCAGCATCCTAAAAGTGTTGATGAATTTATGACACATCGCCGATTACATCATGCAATACGTGTGGATTGCATCAGCCAGGACTTCAGGAGCTAGAAGTGTCGCAGTAAGAGAGTAGTTTGTGTTGTGTGTAAATTTGTTGTGCTGTGGAATTGAGATGCCGAAACAAAAACAGTCAACTGCATCCCGTTTGAAACAGTATGTTTCAGAGTTTGGCGGAAACATATTCTCTACTGATGGAACTGTATTGTTCTCTAAAGTATGTGAAATTAAAGTCACTGCAGACAAACGGTTCACCGTACAACATGTTGGGCAGGAAAAACATTTGCGAGCTCTTCAAAATGAGAAGAAATAAGACAAGTGTCTCAGTTACTGTTAAAAGAAACTTCTTCGACATAAACTAATAAGTCATCTTCCTTTTACAAAAGAATTATGTGAAGTGTTTGTTAGTGCAAATATTCCGCTAGGAAAAATAAGTCATTTCAAATTATGAGATTTTCTTTAATGTCACACTGGTCATACAATTCCAGATGAATTAACTTTGCGCAAAAGTTACCTACAAAAATGCTATGAAGACACATTAAACCGAATACATGAATGTGTGAATGGAAAAAAATTTATGTAACAACTGATGAGACAACCGATTCAGAGGGGCTTTATGTATCCAATGTAGTGATAGGTACGCTAGAAGCTACTAGTGCAGAACAAATGTTTCTCCTGACCTCAGAGGTTATGGAAGCTAAAATAAATAAATATTTTGTTGTTTAACGACGCTGTCAAGTGCCAGGATCACATCAGCGTCGCCGGTGTGCCGGAATTTTGTCCCGCAGGAGTTCTTTTACATGCCAGTAAATCTACTGACATGGAGCTGTCGTTTTTAAGCACACTTAAAAACCATCGACCTGGGCCGGGTTTGAACCCGCGACCTTGGGATCAGTAGGCCAGCGTCTAACCAACTGAGCCACCCCGACCGACATTATTGTCACCCATCGCATTATTGTCGGCACTACCGCAAAGGAGCCGAAGGAAAGAGACAGAGAATGGCCGCATTGTTGGGGCGCTTGCCGAAAGAGAGAAAAGGATAAAGGCTTCTGGAATCTTCTGCTTTGTATTTCACCGCAATAACTGAACTTTCCAGAATAGTGCCTAGGAGATATAAATAGCGGTAAAGTGCGACAGAAAGTGGACAGACGTATGTGAAGCGTTGAGTAATCGTGCCGACGGAAAGAAGAGACGTATGCGAAGCGTTGAGGAGTCGTGCCGACGGAGAAGGGACAGTTTTGTGACGAATTTGGAGCCGTGCTGTGAGTGAATCGGAAAAGACTTTCTTGCTGTTGCAACGAGTGTAAAAAGTTACTGTTTACGCAAATAAAAGTGTTTCTTTATCCCGACTACGTCTGTCTTCTTTACTTTACACCCACCAAAAAGTCACACTGGTGTCAGAAGTGGGATCCGTCGAATTGCTTCTAGTTTCGTTACATCGTCGTTAGAAGTTGCAACGTTAGAATCAAGATGGAGAGAGATTCAGAAACCAGGATGACGGCAATGATGAAAGAATTATTCGCCGAAATGAAGACAGAAATGTCCAAGATGAAGACGGCAAACGACAACCTCGCTGCCAAAATGAAGACGGCAAACGACAACCTCGCTGCCAAAATGAAGACGGCAAACGACAACCTCGCTGCCAAAATGGAAACGTCAAACGTCAACCTCGTTGCCGAGCTGAAAGAGATGAAGACGGAGCTTTCGGCGAAAATTGATGGCGAACTGACTGGCGTGACGGAAGACGTGGAAGAACTCGGCGAGAAGGTGGAAGACCTCTGCCAGCATGTGGACGTCGTGGAGGACGACGGGGAACGTCTTGGCGCCCTGGTAGTAAGAGTTGACGAGAGCGTCAAAGTACTGGATGCCAGGGGCAGACGGAATAGCGCGGAGCCGGGGAGGGAGCACCTAGTGGCCGAGGCGACAGTTGTGCCCGTTTCAGGTGATATGAGGGAAGACGTGGAACAACTCGGCGAACTGATTGGCGTGACGGAAGACGTGGAACAACTCGGCGAACTGACTGGCGTGACGGAAGACGTGGAAGAACTCGGCGAAAAGGTGGAAGACCTCTGCCAGCATGTGGACGTCGTGGAGGACGACGGGGAACGTCTTGGCCCCCTGGTAGTAAGAGTTGACGAGAGCGTCAAAGTACTGGATGCCAGGGGCAGACGGAATAGCGCGGACCCGGGGAGGGAGCACCTAGTGGCCGAGGCGACAGTTGCGCCCGTTTCAGATAACGAAAGTGTACGTCTCGGGGAAGACAAAGGGGCAGTTCAGGGACGTCGTCGAGGATCCTCTGGAGGAGTGTGTCGGGTACGTAACCAACCAGTATGTGACGTGGAGGACGATCAGCAGGGAAGCGCACAAGCAAACGAGCAACACGTGAGAACCGACTTGGCGTGGGACATGGGGGGACCGTCGGAGCCATCCAATCACCTGACGCATAGTGCCATGAACGGAAGAATGGCGGACATCATCGTGGACGGCAGGATACAGGAGAGGCCGTGCCGAGCACGAGTGAACACGAGTGCAGCGGTGGACGTGACTCGCGCGGATGTGGCGGGGGTTGTTGCCGGACCCATCGGAAGCAAGGTGGCTGCGAAGGTGCGCCAGAGAGGTCGGCGGACATGGTACTCAGTGAACCCTTTCCAAGTGCGCAGGATGGCCCGTCAACACACCAGGAAGAAGGGCAACTGGACGAGGGACCGTCAAGACCGGCGGTACTGTTGCAGAATTTCGAAGCAGGATGGCATACATCGTCCTACCCGGACCAAGGGACACTATCCAACAGCGATACCTAGGATCGTGCCTCCTGGAGAAGAGGTTCGATGGGTTAGTCCACCGGTGCGCAAGGGAGATGCCGCAGTGATAGTGCTGGTCGGGATGAGGGGGGAGCAGTGTCACCCATCGCATTATTGTCGGCACTACCGCAAAGGAGCCGAAGGAAAGAGACAGAGAATGGCCGCATTGTTGGGGCGCTTGCCGAAAGAGAGAAAAGGATAGAGGCTTCTGGAATCTTCTGCTTTGTATTTCACCGCAATAACTGAACTTTCCAGAATAGTGCCTGGGAGATATAAATAGCGGTAAAGTGCGACAGAAAGTGGACAGACGTATGTGAAGCGTTGAGTAGTCGTGCCGACAGAAAGAAGAGACGTATGCGAAGCGTTGAGGAGTCGTGCCGACGGAGAAGGGACAGTTTTGTGACGAATTTGGAGCCGTGCTGTGAGTGAATCGGAAAAGGCTTTCTTGCTGTTGCATCGAGTGTAAAAAGTCACCGTTTACGCAAATAAAAGTGTTTCTTTATCCCGACTACATCTATCTTCTTTACTTTACACCCACCAAAAAGTCACATTATGGAAGCTGTTAACCACAGTCAGATATGTATACTGTTCAATAAATCCATGTGTTTATTGTGGCCCAGTGGAATACAACATGACAACATGCTCCTCTTCCTAACAGACTGGCGCCTTACATGGTAATGGCAGCAGAACCGATCCAATCATTTTACAGTAAGATGGTGCATGTTACGTGTTTGGCCCATGCTTTTCATTGAATTGCGGAACAGGTCACATCAACATTTCCAGAAGTAGATACACTAATTTCCACAGTAAAGAAAATATTTTTGAAAGCACCAACCCAAACGATGTATTTGAAAGACAAAGCCCCTAATATAGGTTTGACCCCAGCACCAATTTTAACACACTGGGGTACATGGTTAACTGCATGTATATACCACTGTGACAATTTTCAAATAGTGAGAGAAGTGGTGAATAGCTTTGATAGGGCAGATTCTAAGGCAATTGAGAGTGCAGAGGATGTGTTTTCTGATACTCAAATCAAGGTAAATTAGCGTTCATTAAATCAAATTTTGCATTTTTGATGGAAACCATAACCCACCTTGAAGAAAGTGGCATGACATTGGATAAGTCGATAGAGTTAGTGAGGATTGCGGAAGAGAGGATACAAAATGTAAAAGGATACAAAATTAGACAGAAACTAACATTTGTGTTGGACAAAAATAAAGGATACCAAACAGTTTGTCAGATTGCCGATATCTTGTCAGGAGAAAACTTCAGAACTGATATTTTTGAACATGATTTAACAGGCAGTGACATAGTGTTTTTCAAATATGCACCTATAATACTGTGGAAGTGGAGAGAAGTTTCTCAAAATATAAAACAGTTTTAGCTGACAACCGCCGTTCCTTTACTTTTGATAACTTGAAGATGGCCATGGTGGTGTATTGCAACGCTAAGTATGGTATGTTTTGGCTAATGGGTACAGTAACTTATTTTACACATTTTATAAAACTGAAAATGACCTGATGAATTTTGAGTTTATTTATTATTTAGTAGCAATAATTGCATTATTTACTAAGAAAGTTAATTTTAAAATGTGGTTATTCGAACCATATATTCATTATTTGTCTATGACAGTTCCCAATTTATTATTATGAAAGAAATTGTTAATTTTTGTTAGGTCATTTTTTTACATTTTATGTGCATTTTTATTATATTTTAAGGACATTTTATAGCTCATTTTTAGAGAATTTTTAGGTCAACTTCCAGGCCCTAGATATAACATATATTATCTGGTATGTAATTAAATGATTTGGATTTTAACACCAAATTTCCAGGCTGATGTAAATACTGTAAATATGTCATGTAATCCTTATGTAACATGACCTGTCCAATATGAGTATGTCCAAAAGGATGAAATAAATTGAATTGCATTAAAGGTCAGTGTTGTTCATTATACTATTCAGTTGTTGGTTTGTTGAACTTCTCACAATCTATTCAAGATGCTCTCGGGCATCAAACCATATTTTCGCACAATCTGTTTTGCCAAGTATTACGTTTGTTCTTCATGTGCATTGTTTGTTTACCTTTAGACCCATGTGCCTCAGTTCTTTCAGAAGTATAAGAAATAATTATTTTAAGTAAGCTGCAATACCTCTCACAACCCAAACCAAACTACAGCACTGTTAAAATATTCCTCTACTTTTCACATTTCAGTGTTGGCAGAGTTGGGCTCACGTACACTATTATTTCATTTTATCTTGAAAAAATATTTGGCTTTTAGGAATGTATAAAAAGGCTTAACTAGAAAGTAGCTGTATTTTTAATAAGTGTGTGTGTGTGTCAATGTTGTAGGTATTTGCATACACTAAAAGGCAGCAGATTATGTCTGATGACAATTGTTTGGATGCCTCAAGTCCTGGAGGACCTGTGAAACTAGTGCGCTGTCATGGTATGGGTGGTAATCAAGCCTGGACATACAATACACAGGTAATTCACATTTAAATGGGACTTTTAGATTTATCTGAAACTTTTTCAATGAACTGTCATGAACAATTTTTGAAAATTTCCTTTTAGTTCTTTTCCAATTACTCAAACTATTTTTGGAAGAATTGAAAATATTAGCCTGTGTTTGGTTATTAAGTAAATCTTAAGTTATTGTGATTGCATGTTTAACTGATTAATTCTGATATTTCTAACAACACTTGCTTATTGTTGCTAAAAGATGATGACTGTCATGCAAAATATCACTGAAAGTTTAGTCCACAATTATAATATTATGATGCTGGCTGCACTTAAAAATGGGCTCAAGGTCAGCTATCTCGCATGACCATGTTGCTAGGTAATGCCCAATAATGTCAACTAAGAACAAAGGCTGATTCCAGCCAGTTCAAGAAGCTTCAAATGCTGGGTTTTTAGTATAAGCTTTGCGAAACATGGATTTTGCCAGTGCCTAATTCTCGCTTACATAAGCAAGTAGACACAGAGAGTTAGTGTTGGGTCAGATTTAGTGAGTTTATTGCCAGAGTCAGTTTTTAGTGAGTGAGTGAACAGAATTGTCAGAGCAAGTTCTGGACAGTTGCAGTGTTTCTGTCAAGGATACGCTCGAACAGAATAGCTGAATTGCAAGTTCACGAGTTGTGAATTGTGATTCGATTTTAAGAGAAATAAAGTTGTTAATTTGGCACATTGGTATCAGGAGTGCAATGTAAATGCCGTAATAGAGGAAATACTTCAACAATTATTATATGAAATGAAAAATATTAAATCCAGAATGGAGAAGATTGAGGCAAACATTGAATCCCGAATGGAGAAGATAAAAATGGAATTATCAGTGAAGATTAACGAATGGTTAGCATAGAGAAGGACATGAAGGAACTTAGACAATGCAGTAATGCCCTAGAGGACGTAAGAGAAGAATTAGAGGCAGGGAAGGTAGATTTTATGGCAGTGCCAAGGAACTGTATGCCAGATGTGGATGGGGTAGGCAAACCTGAGGAGGGAGCCGCTAGCAGCTAAGGTAACAGTTGTACCCGTGTAAAAGAACAGAAGTGTATGACAATGGAAACAAGGAGCCAGCTCAGGGACATCTACAAAGATCCCCTACCTGAGTGTGTTAGGGATGTTGCCGAACAGAACATGTCAAGAACTGTTACAGCAAAGTCCATGAGCAAGCGTGACACAAGTGAGGATCAGTGTGTTATGGAGCATAAAGGAATCGTCAGAGCCATCAAATCAAGTGGCCAGGAGAAGCTGTGCCAGATACTGATCAACATGGGGTGTAGCTGTGAACATGATCCAATCTGATGTTACAGAGGGCTTGCCAATGAGGAAATTAGATCAACCCTACAAGATAGTAATGGCATCTGGAAGATCTTGCTTGTGGAAGAAGAGACCTTGATGTAGTTGATCTTGGTAACTCTGCAGGTATTCGTCATGAGAGTGGCTGAGGAAGTGATACTGGGACTGGAAGCTCTCAGGAGTCATGAGGCCTAGGGCGACGTTGGCAGGAGGATCCTGCAAGTCAGACAAAATGAGATAGTGCACCAAAGTCCCAGTGAACATCTTGGGGCCTGCAGGGTAACTGTGGTGGTGGTGGTTGTAGTTGAGCCCACCAGGAGCAAGGCGTTAGCAAAGGTGCACCAAGAAGACCAGCTGTCATGGAACCCCGTGGGCCGTCTTCATATTGTGCACAGGATGGTCAGTCAGTATACCAGGCTGAAGGGTGACAGTACAAAGACCTGTCATGACTAGCAAACCTGTCACAGAGGTTTCAATCAGAATGGGATATATCACCCTACTCAGACCAAGGGGTACTACACAACAATCAACACAGGAAACTGCCAGGTGGAGAAGAGGTCCAACAATGTAGTTTACTGCATTCATAGACTACCCCGAGGGTTGATGCTGGTGGTACAGTTAGATCGTCTGGCCCACAATGACAGTGCTCCTGAGGAGGAAGCAGTGTGATACCGGCCACACATCAAAGCAGGCTCCTGGTCAGCTACTTCACATCACTATGTTGCTAGAGCAAAGGATGATTCCAGACAGTTCAAGAAGCTCCATATGCCGAGCTTTTATGAGAAGCTTCATGAAATGTGGATTTCCAGAGAAATTGCCAGTACCTAATTCTCGGCTATATAAGCAAGTCAGCATGGACAGTTTTTAGTCAGTGAGCAAGTGGAATTGTCCAAGTGAGCTGTAGACAGTTCAGCAGTGTTTTGTGTCAGGGTCACGATCAAACAGAACAGCTGTGAGTTGCAAGATCACAAGTTGTAAATTGTGATTCAATTTTAAGGGCAATAAAGTGATATGAAAATTAACTGGACTTGTCATTTGTCACAATGTTACTTCACAAACCTTTTAGTTTATGTTCTTAGCTAATGCTGGATTTCTGACAATGAAGTCATTAATCCTCTTGCTCTCCAATATTTAATATATTGATAGAGCAATAGCAGTATAGTAACCGCTTTTTAGAGAGCACCATATTTTTATGTTTTGGCGGTCACATCACTCTCTCACAACCCCCAGAATGTCTGGAGGACCACACCTGTCGTTGGTTTACGGGTCTCACCGACCTGACCGGGAGAGTTATCAAAATAAATTCACCGACCATATCCTCTGATTACCAATCAGAGGACGTATTACATGCCATGACAGCTCAGCATGTTAGGGGTTAAGATTTTATAGAGAAATGGAGAGGTTGGAAAAATAAAGACTCCCTAGCCCTCGGGAACCCTAATGGCATCGGGGTTGGGAGAGAACAAGAGATGACCAAGGTAAGGTCAGATAGAAAAGTTACAGTGAGAAGCAAAACACCAGTAAGTGGAAGTAATGTTCTGCTCAGCTTGGGTACCTTGTGGTCGCCATTCACATATCCCCTAGATAGAGACCCCTGAGTAGATGCACATAATGTGAAAGCATACATTTTTAACCCCTATAAAAAACATGCAAATGCATGAACATCCAAGCCCTAGTGATTAGCAATGTACAAAGCATTTAATGTGTAATGGTGTGAAGAGTGGAGAGAGTACATTTGTAAATAAAAATGGATAAAGTGTGGTTGACAAGTGTCAAAAGCCGTTTTTCACAGCTTTGCCTGTGTGTAGGCTAAGCATATTTGTATAAAATATAAGTAGAACTGGTGAAGGAGAATTGAATATCCTTTATGATAATTTCAAAATACAATCTCATTTGTAGTTTTTAATACTGGGTATATTTTCATAGGCTGTACATTATACTATGTTGCTTGCTTGGCAGAAGATGATAATGGTTCATTTAAAATATGTGGCTAAATGCAAAACTTAACAAAATATTATTTCACTACAGCAAGTGTTGTAGTAAAATAATTGAGAGTTTTTGCCCAAATTATTTGGTTTTTGTGCAAATAATGGAATTGTCACAATTTTCTTAAAACTACATTAATTTGCATTTCTTTTAGTCTGAAAGAATAGCTTTTTATTGTATGTCCTCAGAATTTCAAACAGACATGCATTTTGACAACAGTTTCAATTTTCATAGATGGCACAGTACTTTGGTAGTCGGTCTCAATTTATATGAGCATGTACATGTAAAAGCTATGACTGTATTGATCTTCTGAATTCAGACGGTTCAATAAACTTCTGATTCAGTCAGACTGTTAGAAGTATTTGAGTTTGATTTTGAGTCACTTTTTTATACTTTCACCTTAAAATGTTGAAAATACTGTAACATTTTTTTAGGTTATTTGACCTCATTCTCAGCTTTCTTCCTCTTGCTCACTCACTCTCTCTGGTGTGATGGTTCTGTTTCCATCTGGCATTAGGGGTGCAAGGTTTTAAAATTTTCTAAAGTAAGAGTAAATTAGAAACTAAAAACTTCGCTTATCGTAATATTGTAGCTTTGCACCAAGAACTTGCAATATTACTAAGATAAGTGAAGTTTTTAGTTTCTAATTTGTTCTTACTTTAGAATCTTATTGCTTCACTGTTAATAGCTTCAATTTCCTTAATTAAGATTTGAGAGTTAGAACTGGAACTTAAAAATTCAATGCCACAACTGGGATTTGAACCACAGACCTTCTGCTTACCGAGCGGACGCTCTAACCACTGAGCTATTGTGACAAACTGCCAGAATGGCATTAAATTCTCAAACCAGTTCGTATTTCGCCTGGTAACTGCCATTCTGGCAGTTTGTCACAATAGCTCAGTGGTTAGAGCGTCCGCCCGGTAAGCGGAAGGTCTGTGGTTCAAATCCCAATTGTGGCATTGAATTTTTAAGTTCCAGTTCTACCTCTCAAACTTTGCCCACACACGGCTTGTGTGTTTAAAAACACCAACAGTAAGTTTGTTGGCATAAATAAATAATAATTCCTTAATTAATTTTAAAACTTTGTTCAATGGTGGGTTTTCAAAATTTATTACGTTATCCCTGTTTTTGGTGATGTATATTTTTTCCCAAATGATCAATTCTATTGATGAAGTAAGTGATTTTAACTATTTTATGTTTTGGTTTTCTATCCCAAAATGATACGATGCAGCAGACTTTTCTGTTTGTTTTAGTTTTATGTTTCTCTGGTGTTCCTTTTGTCTTATTTTCAAGTTTCCTTTTGTTTCGCCGATGTGGCTTTTCTCACATTCCTCACAGCTGATGTAATAGATTCCAGATTTTAAAGTATTCAGGATTGTATTTTTAAGAGGCTTGTTTAGCAAGTTCTTCACACTGAATTTGTTTTGTGGTGCTAGTCGTCTCATATTCAGCTTTTTGAAGTTTCGTTCAAATCTACTTGGGTGGGTAGATAATTGCATAAAGAAGAATAGATGCAACTCAATTTTGTATTAGATATTTCCTTAATTCTTTTTTAAAGTTACACGTTGTTTGACTTTCGAGTATGTGGCAATTGGTTGCATAATTTCACACCACTTATACATGAGTCACATAAGTCACATGTTAATATCAAAGCTCGTTGCAAGATTTATCTATTTGATAAAATCTCTCTCTCTCTGCATCAAGTAACATATTGTATTCCTGTTTGTTTACACAGGTAAATCTCTCAGCAAGCCTTTATATCATATAAATTGTGTAATGTAATAAACTGATGGATTTGATTTAATTTTATTTTATTTTCTTCTCTTTAGAGCATTTAAATAAGAGCTTTTTAAAAACTTTTTTACTGTTAATTTATTTTTTAGTTATCAGTTAGTTCTATTCTTATTCTTCTAAGCAAACCCTTTCATTTGATATCCATATCATGGGAGCACATAAAAAATAACTAGACTGCCATTTTAAATGGTCCGCCATAGTAGATTTAGAATGATGTTGCATAGCTTAACCATTCATTGTCATCCAAACTAAATGTGCATGCAAAAATTCAGCTCAATTGGTTGAGGATAACTGCTTTAAAATTCAGTTGCAAGATTTGACCCGAACATACAAACATTGTAAGTTAAACAAAAGCTAAAATGATAGGTAGCTATAGTAATATGTGTAACCATTAGGTTGTCCATCTTTGTAATACAAATTATAAATATAAATTTGTGACAATGTCAGAAACTGTATTGCAGTCTATTGACAATAAAGGAATTTATTTATTTGTCATATTCTTGCAATTTTTGAGCTCAGATGTGATATTTATGTGCAATATAAATAAGAGAAACCCTAGTACTGACCCCTGTGACACTCCAAATCTCAAAGTTTAATCAAACCATTGAATTTACTTATTATAATTGTACGTTGCCTACAATTTAAGTATGATCTTATTAAGTCACGCATTTTCATTTGTAATCCCATATTTTTCTAATTTATCCAATATAATTTTTATTGATACACTATCAAACACTTTAGAAAGGTCAAGAGAAACTCCTTCAATATGATTACCTTCAAATAATTGTGTTTATATTTCATGCAAGAGCTCTACAATAGCAGTGCTAGTAGAGTAATTCTTCCTAAGTCCATGTTATACTTTACTAGATTTCGTATTTATTTAGGAAGCTAACCCACCTTAAATTTAAAACTTTTTTCTAATATATTGCTAAATACTAAAGTAGCACATAGTTTATGTGACATTCATCTCCTTTTTTGAAAACTGGTCTTATTATGCTAGTCTTTAAGCACTCTGGAAAAACATTTTATTCTGTTGCTTTATTTATTAAATGTACAATTTTATCAACTAGTTTCTATTTACAAAATGTTAGTACTCCAGAGCAGATGCCATCCCATTCACAAGGGTTTTGAATTTCTAATTCCCTGATTATTTTACTAATTTCAATGTCGGCAGGTGCAAGATAAATGAATGTTCTACAGTATATTTATATTCATAGTTAATTGGAATATTTTGTGATGAGTTAATCACATTTGTAAAGTAATGGTTAAATGTAGTACATATATCTTTAGGGTTTAATATCTTTGGTCCATTAATTTATAAGGTTGTTATAGTCCTTGCTGTTTGTTTTTCTTTTAATTATCATGTTCCATGCTGTTTTAGTTCTATTTGTTGATTGGCTAATAGAAGTATTAAAAATTTGCAATAACTGCTGATCAAGAACCTTAACACTTTTTAAGTGTTTTGTAACATTCATTATATAATTCAAATTTTATCATGCAGTAAAATATTTCGCCCTCTCGCAATTGTTATTTCATTATTCAACAATAATTTTAATTTGCTTTCATGATAACTCGCTTTACCTTTGAAAGGCAAGCTAGATTTAAGTATTCTAACTGAATTTTAAGAAAGGTGTCCTGTTTTTCACTGTCAATTACTGTAGTGCACAAAATTCAAGTTTTCTCATTTTAATCATTCCTATAAAATAGCTAAATTGTGGTCGTTCATTGCCCTTTTTTGTGCCCACATTTCATATTTTAATTCAAAGTTAAAGTTGTATATATGTATAGTTTCTTCACGATATGAAAATCCTTTACAAAAGCAGCATATTGGGTAGGTTTTATATTTGTAATTGCGTAGTTTATTACAGTTGCAGATGTGTCTGTGGTTCTAGTTGGAGTATTTATTACATTACATAAGTTAACCCTTTGCGGCCGAAGTCCTGGGAAGAAATTTCCGCAGCCAGGATGGAGCTTTAAATTTGCTTCTAGAGCTATGCAAATGGGAGCAAAACTTCATGCAAAAGTGGTCTCTTCCTGTACTTACCTGCACTGCAGATGATTATCAAATGTAGCTAAGCTAAACGGAGAATTGTTGATGCACTAGAACAGTTTGTGCTGCTTACACTGTCCACTAAAATGGAGAATTTTTAATTGTTTTAAGTTTGTAATCACTTTAGACCGTGATAAAGTATCCATGACATAAAAAACACATACCAATGAAATAGCGTTCAGCCATAAATAGTAATGTATATAAAATGTAAACGGACACACAAACACTATGTACACATATACACATCACACACTTCTCATTATGACAGAACAATTACTTTTTATAATTGACAAGTGTGTAATAGCGCTCGAAACGTTCACCGATACACGTGGCTGGTTTATTTGCACACGTATTGCAGTAGAAATATGTTTCTTTTCTCGCCCCCTTAACTTTTTGATTGCTGCAGACAAACAGTCTTTGTGTTTTTTCCCTCAAAGTGGTATATAAAATGTGGTGCATTGTTTAGCCTTTCCTCTCTCTCAGCCATACCGGGGTGTGATCTTGGCCTTGGGTTGTTTATGCTTTTCACCAGACCCTCAACAAGTGACCTGTATTTTACATGGGACAAGGGATGGATGCTTGCCTGGGAATTTTGAACCTTGTACAAAAATGTGCGAGTTTACTGTTGCTACTTCCAGGCACCAGAAAAATAATTTGCGCCAGCAGTTCAACGATTTTCACATAAAAGCATATGTTACACAATAATGGTCACTGTGATCCACGCCTCCCATGTGTTTGGTATAATCAAGTACACACAGCGGTTTTTCTACATCTTTCCTTGTTCCTCCCTTCAAAATTGTTGTAGTTTTCTGCATAGAGGTTTCATGAAATGTAGAAATCATCAAGAGTACCCTTTTGTCTATCCACTCCCTGCTTCACAGGTTTTGGGTTGCCTACCCTACCAGCAATTATAGTGCCCATAGTGTGGCATTCACGCCTGTCTAACTCCTGTGCTAAATCTACACTACTATAATAGCAATCTGTAAATAAATGATAGCCACTAACTCCAAAAGCACAAAGTCCAAAGCGATCTATCAGAGATAGTACAATTCTCGTACTGAATTGCTTTTCAGGATACGATAAATTACAAATTTGTCCTGTGTACTTTCCATAGTAGGGAATATGACTGTGAACATAGCCAGTATCGCTATCTGCCAAAACAAAAATCCTGATACCCCATTTTGTGGGTTTTTTAGGATTGTACATTTAAAAATATATTTTTCCTTTGAATTCCACAGTTGATTTATCTACGACAATATTTTTGCCTGGTAAAAAGTGTTCTTGAAATTTTCTTTCCAGAAATCCAATTACACCATGAACTTTTTTGGTTCTTCTAAGGGATGGAGCAGTGATATTCTGTGAATCATCCCCAACATGTAGCATCCAAAAAGTCTGCAAAAATCTATTCCTAGGCGTAACATCACTGAAAAACTTTATTTCAGTTGTCCTATCAGTGGACCAGTAATCCTTTAGTTCCGGAAGTGAAACCAGCCCCACGTTCCATATTATCCCCAAAAACCCTTTCATTTCTACTACAGACACATCAGCCCAAGTTTTCCAAATAGAGCGTGCTGCAGTTTTTTCTCTTGCGTATCCATTTGTTTCCTTAGCAATTTGAGATGTTGGCTCATGAGTAAAAAATAAACTTAAGTATTCAATTGGCTGAGCATCAAAGGCAAGATTCAGTTTTGGACCTACATTCTTTGAAAAGGTATATCCTTTGGGTTACTGGTTAGTTTTGCCTATCAATTTCCATGTATCAGCACACGCAACATTTGCAGCACTAGTGTTGCTTTAACTCTCACTTAAAGCAACTGGATAGTTCCACATCATTCTCCTCTTCAAATTCATTGTCCACATCATCATCACTCACTGCATTCAACTCAGATTGAATCATTAACCTTAATTCTTCCACATCTTCATCACACAACACATCAAACTTTCGTTTCTTAATCCCAGAAGGATCTGGTTTATACACTCTCAAATCCATTGCAAAACACTGTGCAATCCAGACAGAAACATTTCCTCTGTATGTTGAAATAGTTAAAATAATTTTCGAACAGATGGCAGTATAGGCTGGGTAAAGCTTCCACAAACACTATGATGACTGTAACATGCTGCCAGAAGCGTTACTTCTTGTAACTAAGACAAGAAAATGTGAAGAGCTTTGGCGTCAATCACATGTCGACATACGATCGTACAGGCATTACTGTCGTGTCGATCATATATCAACATACGATCGCAAAGGGTTAAAGCTAGCATGGATATCACATAGCTTCCTATAATCATGAGACCCTTTGAGTTTATATTGAAATCACTTAGTATAACAATTTTTTGTTCCTAATGGTTAGCATAACTATGATGTTATTAAGATTTTAAAAAGAAATGCATTTAAATTAGAATTAGGCGATCTATAAGTAGCTGCTACTGTTATTTTACCAATTTCAGTTGAAACTTTAATTTGGCAACATTCAAGATCCATTTCACTACTCTAGTAATGCAAATTCAGAATTTTATTGAAAACTATATTTTCCTTTACATACGAGGGTTGTCCATAAAATAAGGTTTCCAAGGACCTTCTGTCACGAGGAACGCTGTTACAGGAGATCTGGCCACACTGGCATGTAGCTTGGTCCTCCCTCTCCAGCCCCTGACCTGTGAGCTGTCTGCGACAGTCTTGACTTGGCAACTTAGAAATGGAGCTTCCACTTGCTTCTCCCACCACATGCAAGTTACGCTTTGTGGTGTGTTTTGTGTGTGCAAAAAGCCTGCACTGGTGGACATTCATTCCCAACTGTTTGAAGTGTACGGAGAGCAATGTATGAGCGTACAACACGTGTGCAAATGGTGCAGAGCATACAAAGACAAACGTACAGAAGACTATGACGACCAGCGTTCTGGAAGGCCTCTGTTTCGGATGAAACAATTGTAAAAATGGAAGAAGCAATGCTGAAAGATCGAAGGGTGGCGGTTCAAGAGATCTGCGACATGATCCCTGTTGTCAGCAAGACCTACATTCACAAAATTTTAACAGATCATTTAGGGCATACCAAGGTGGGTCCTGAGAATGCTTACAAAGGACTACAGACGAAAATGCGTTAAAGTGGGCCGCAAATTTCTTCAGGCCTATGACCAATCTCATCAACAAAGTTGGATGGGATACTGTCAAACACCCTCCTTACAGCCCAGAACTAGCCCCAAGTGACTACCATCTCTTCCCTGACTTGAAGAAACACCTGCGTGGGATGCATTTCAGAACCGGAGAGGAACTGAAAGAAACTGTTTTAAGCTATCTTCGCCGTGCGGCTGGAGAGTTTTAAGGTGCAGGCATACAAAAGATGGTACACCACATGCAGAAATGCATTGATCAGAACAGCGATTTTGTCAAAAAATAGGAAAAAGTCTAAACTATCCAAAAATGCATTATTCAATCTCAATAAATATGTTTATCATTGTGAAAAAAATTGGGAACCTTGTTTTATGCACAATCCTCGTATGACGCACCACCACCCTTATGATTTTCCCAAAAAAATGTGTGGCTAGAGCAGTCTTGTAACTTCTTCCAGTGGTCTTCCGTTGGGTCCTCTAGCCCATTTAGAATCTGGCATCCCAGTAGAGATGCGAAATTAGGTTTCTCTCTTGCTTGGATTTTTCTTATTTAGTCTTGTAACTTAGCAAACACTTTCATCACTTGTAAGACCATGTTCAGTGATTACAGTAATACTTGCATTCATTTCATTAAGCATCAAATTCAACTGCCTTTGTGGTTTACCAGGAGAAATACGAACTGATTTGAGAATTCAGTGCCATTCTGGCAGATTGTCACAGTAGCTCAATGGTTAGAGCAGCTGCCTGGTAAGCGGAAGGTATGTGGTTCAAATCCCAGCTGTGGCATTGAATTTTTAAGTTCCAGTTCTACCTCTCAAACATTGCCCACACACGGCTTGTGTGTTTAAAAACACCAACCGTAAGTTTGTTGGCATAAATAAATAATAATCAACATATTAATTTTATTAGAAATATAGACGGTTGTTTCTGATTTCTGAAAACGAATTAGGAGCGTGATTGCTGCGTGATTGCTGCGGTTTACGTGCGCAGCAAGGGCAAGCATTTGTGAGACAAACAAACCAGTTACTTATGCTGTCTTCATAGTAGTAGGATGTGTGTGGCTCTCGTTATACCTAAGTAAATTTAACAACATTGGAAAGGCTACATTATGGCCCATTCCGACACACAGTATAGTAATTCTGCTATTATTGAAGCATGCAAGAAGCAAAATTTGATTGTGTCAAAGTATGGGATTGGCTCAGTGTTGAATAAAAGGGGAAAGGGCTGCATGGGATTAATTCCAAAAGGAAGAAAACAGACAAATCCATGACCTGCTACTACACGCTCTCCATAGGTAACAAGGAAGGTCAAAGCCCTCATCTCGCAGTAATCCAGCCATGCAACAGTGCAAACAAATTGGGAGTATTCGTCAAAACTGTTAACACCATTATAAACAAAGACATAAATATGGAGAAATGCCACAAAGATTGAGTTCATAAGTTGTTGCCATATCACATCTCAGAACATCGCACCAACAGCAGGAAGCTCTATGAGAAGCACCTGTTAGGAGAAAAGTGGAAATTTGTGGCCACATTAGGTGAGGTGTATGTGTATTTTAGTGACTGCAACAAACCCCATGCAATTTGCTGCTAACCAAGGGGTGGAAAAAGTTTCTAAAATGGTATGCAGAATGCAGAGAAGGTTTCTCAAAGGGATTTATGGTCATCACTGGTTACTGCTCCAATGGGAAACTGATAACTTGTAGAATTGTTGAAAAGACCAAAATCAATTCCACGTATTATCAGGATGAAGTACTCACCCCAATTTACCACAGTGAAATCGCAGCTCTCTATGGGAGAGACCAAATCAAAGTCTGGGTGCACCCAGTCACACTTCTGTTTCGAATGTCACATTCTTGCAAAGAATGGAGCACGAAACTGGAATACATGTATTCTGTTCAATAACATCCCAGTGAAATCTTCTGATGTTTCTCCAAAGGATTTTTGTGCCTTTGTACTCTTGAAAAGGGCATTGGAAAGTAGGTGCCATCGAACAAGTGATGGTCTTTGGAAAGCCTGTAAAGAGGTGGGAACTTCTAGACATGACTGCACTATGCAAGAGGCTTCTCCAGTGGGTACTGAGGTGCAGAGCAATTGCTGGGATGAAGGAACAACCAGTAGAGCATGACCGGTGTTGGAGACATGACTTTTCATAAGGTAGAAACAAAATCAAACTTATCAGAGATAGGAAATAACCCTCTGTAGACTTATCAGTTTGGTGTAGTATTCTAAGTGTTCTTTTGATTATGTTTGGTCTAGTTTTCTTAATACAGTGAAACCCCTATTTTACACTCTCTGAATTTACATTTTCCCACATTCTACACTGTAGTTTTAAAGTCCCAACTTAATATCCATTTAAGAAACATAAAAATTTCTCCAATTTTAAGTTTATCTCGATCTTGCACATGAATATTTCTGCCCGACGGTACATAGCACCTCAATTATACGCAAGATATGGCAGCATCACAGTACAGTTGATAGTTGCACTATCAGCAGCTGACCAATGATTCTGCTTCTGTTTGAATTTTTGTTTCCATAAGCATGCACTAGTTGCCGACACATATATGCTTAATCATGTTGACTTGGTCATCTTCATATATGTTTACTATGTTACACTCGCAGCAGAAAGAGGTAGATTACACAATGTGGTATGTTGTTTACCAAGTGGTACCTGTTCTGTGGTGTTACTATTAAACCCGTTTGTAGTTTTTTTTACATTAGTAGTTCTGTTCATCTGATTCTGCGATCCAGCTTTTAATAATGGTTCTGAATCTAGCTGAAAAGTGGCAAAGTGTATTTTCCATCTCTGAGAATATAGATATTTTTGCGCAAGTTGATGCCCATGTGGGGTATGCACATTAATTTAGCATCACATAGTAATTTGTCTGTATGAACATTAAATACGATAGTGATAAAATACTATGACATCAAGAAATGTTTTACAAGCTGTGCCACTATCTCTAAGGAGAGGAAATTGTTAAAAACATTGCCTCTAGAAGAATTAGAAACTTAGCAACGGCTTCCTTCAATGACATGCATTTAAAAGAGAAAGCCCTCTACATTGCTGCTAAACTTGGGATTGATGATTTTAAGACATCAAACAGTTGAATTGATCACTTTAAGAAACGGCATAACTTGGTTTACAAGTCTCTTTCTGGAGAAAGTGCTAGTGTAGACTCTTAACACTGTTGCAGAGCAAAAGAACCATGAATGTGAATCCATACAACCTACTAATGTGATATTTGATGACTGTTGCTTGTGATGATCAAGTGAACATTTGTGAAGTGCAAAGCATTGGTGAAGTACCTAATGATATCCTTATGCCACTGGATCAAGATACAATTATGTGCTATGAGGTAAATGTAGATAATGTTAAATTCATAGAAGCTCTACGAGGTTTGGAAAATGCAAGAGCATATGTATTTCCAAAAGTTCAGTGTTAGTGGTGAATTGTTTGCTATGTGCTAAAAAATGGAAAATGAACTATACTAACTAAAACGAAAGTATACACTAAACAATCATTTTATTGGGATGCCTTAAAAAGAGAGGATGAACATAATGAACATTGTAACATTAGAACAGACTATTGCGCATTTAATGTATGCACTTGAACAGTAGTATAAGATCAGAATTCATTACGTAATTTTTAAATAAATTATGTGACAATAGGCTTCTCTGAATAAAACTAGGTCATTAAAAAGTAATGTTAAATAGCTATTACATTATTACTGCATTCTTTTCAGTTTCTTTTTTACTTTATTTACTAGGAATGTTTGTTGTACATAAGACTTCATATATTCATAAAACACACAAAACATAGCTTTTAGTTTATAGAAATTCGAGTGTGTGTGTGTGTGTGCGTGTGTGTGTGGTTTTTTTTTTTTTTAAATCGACTCAAAATGGGTCTGTGTAAGAGAGATTTTTCACAAATGCATTAATTGAAATTTCAGGACTTTAATACATTTGTAAGTTCATGATTGAAAAGAACTGGTTATTAAATGTGCTATACATCATTTTTGTTGCTGCATTCACCTCGAAATTTTCTGTATGCAATTAGATTAGATTGGATTGTGTTCAGCGAGTTCACAAGTAGCCATGAAGACCTGTGAACTTTGAACATGTCAATTGAAATATACATCATATATCAAAGATCACATATCAAAGAAAATGTATGGTATAACATAAAAACACATTACCTATATACAGACAAAAGAAAGGGAATAATTGTGAAAAACAATCAAGTCCTCCCAGTTATTAGACTAACATAATGTGTATTTACAATTGAGCTTTCTTATAAACTTTCACTAGGCTTTTCCAGCCACGTCCCATTATTTAGCAATATAATTAGCAATGGATGGCATATTAACAATGATTTGTCACCAAAGAAGCTAGAAACTACTTACAAAGCTACATAAGTATTAACAGGATAATTTGTCATTCAGATAATCTTAATCACATTACTTTTCCTTGATTTTAAATGTTCCTCGATTTTACTCCATTTTGAAGTGTCTCTGCTGGAAGTATAAAATAGGGGTTACACTGTATCACTAAGTTTTCCAACTGTGGGAAGTTTATCTCCCCATTAGAGCATATATCCATTGGTTTTCTAGTCGTATTTAATGTGTGTTCTATTATTTTACAAATCTCATGACCTAAGCAGTTTTTGCCTGTAGAATTTAAATGGAGACTATGGTTAGTATGCAAATTTCTTTCCAGTTTGTCACCACCTATTACATTAACATTGTTACATTGCGAGTGTTAACATTTTCAGCTTTATGGTAGTTTTCCTTATTTACACAGGAATGCTGCAACAGATCATATCTATGAGGTATATTAGTAATAACAATTGCTCTATCCTTAGGATATTTTACTAAGAAGTGTTCCAATCTGTTTAACATTGCATCATCCCAACAAACAGAGAACCTCTCCCTCTGAAAGAAAACCCACTCCAGCAATACGTTCTACTTAATGTTAAAGTAATGCTAAATGAAGATGTTGGCAAGAAAACTGATAACAGTAATGCCAACCTTAAACAAATGAGCCTAGAAACCATACATAGTAATTATCCCCCTGAATCATGGCTACATACATATACACCGATGGATCTATGACAAATTTTGAAAGTGATGTAGGAGCTGGTGGAACATGCACATTATTCTCATTCTATAACTATGTCGGAGCATTTGCTACAAATTTTGACAGTTAAATAGAGGCAATAAGATCTTGAAAACTTAATGCTCAGAACTAGCAACTTTGACAGAGCAGTAATACTCACTGATTCCTAAGCAGCTATCCAAGCAATTCTCAATTAAAATACAGTGGACACAAAAGAATGTCGCAGACTTACCTCCCAGCTATAGAGCTCTAGCAAAGAATTAGCTCTACAGTGGATCCCATCACATTGCGGGATAATGGTGAATGAGGCAGCTGACCAACTAGCAAAGAAAGGATCCCAAATTCTACAAGCCAAAGTGAAGAACATCTCATATTTCTCAATTAAACATTACATTAAAAACAAGATTAGAAACTCAGATCCAGAAAAGAAATTGCTGCAATAAATAAGAAGTGGAAGTCCCTGAATGATGAATCAACATGCATCTTGTGCTCGGAGAAGATCAGCAGTAGCTCTCTTCAGAATGATTGCTGGCCACGACTGCCTGGCACATCATCTCCATAGAATAAACATCTTACAATCCCCACTTTGCACCCTGTGTGATTCCAATGAAATAATGAACAGTGTACCTAGAACAGTGTTCTGCCCTGCTGTTTCCTCTGAAGATGACATCCCAAATTACTAGAAGGCCAGACTGCTACTAACTTTATCACCATACACAATGCATTAGATGCCTCCTTCCCTCCCTCCCTCCCTCTCTCCCTCCCTCCCTCTCTCCCTACATTTCTTGAGCTTTTTTGTACACGTTATTAGCACCAGCTATTAGGATATCCATTTGTACACGGGTATCATTTAGAATATCATTTATTACTTGGGCAAACTTTGCATTGGGTTTCACATAACTTATAACAGTGAACTTACTTGTATGGTGATACCTTTAGTGGCAACATCATGTTATTGACTGTCCCATGTATTGCAATTTTTAGTGTTCCTTTTCCTTAAAGCCTCCTTTTTTCTTTTGTGCCCTGTTCTCCTCTTGTTCTGTAGTTTGTATTCAGCCTCCTTTGCAGGATCATACATGTTCTTTGTTGGTAGTAGGAATTCTGCATTTGCCAATACTCTTCTCATCCTTTTGCATGGTATACTCCATTTTATTTCTTGTGTCACACATTTCTTAGAGAGTTCTTCTCTTAATTTTCTTTTAATCATTCTCTTTCAATTAGTAGTTTTTTTAAGTCTTTGTTTAGGATTTTAATTACCTTTTTTAACAATGCTATTCTTTCTTCTTTATCCTGAGCTACCACCTTGCTTCCCATAATGGTAGTCCTTTGTGCTATATTTGTGTAGGTAAGCATGTCGTCATATTCACAGCTGCTTTTAACACATGAACTTATTTATCCTGTTATTTTTTATTAACCCTCTGTCAGGCACAATATATGCTCTGACCTGTTCGGGCACAATGCGCCTGTATGCACAAGGCACAACAATGGTGATTAATGCACACTTATGTTAATTTTAGCATTCTAAAATCGTTCACTGACATTTGTGGAAGTGTTTAAGAGGTGAAAAAACTAAACTCTTTGTAAACAAGATTAATTTTAATTTACAAGATTACAAAATAGAGTATATCAAAATTTCTGATCTGCCAACAATTTGGCTTAGACTTTGGGCTTTAAAAATTAAATGAACCTAAAGTTTTGATTAAAGAAGTATTATTATACTGCAGGCATTGTTCAGAAGGCCAGATTCAGTAAGAGTAAGCTGAAGTTGAGCAGATTAGGGGCATACATACTCAGCACAGCATGTTCCTCAGACTATATTTGCATGTGTCAGACAAATAACATTGTGACACTTTTTGCACCTGTAGTTTGTCATCCTTGTGAACTGGTTTCGGTGGTGTAGGAAGAGCACCTACATCTTCTGCATCGAAATCTCGCAACAAAGCCATTACCTCGTCAAGTTAATTTGGATTAGAGAGATCATAGGATATCCATGCCATTTTACATGAAAAGCTGAAAAAGTATGAGAGGAAACGTGTAGGCACGATGAGCCTAGGGATCCAGGCTAAAAAAAAATAGGCATACTTCCAAAAATTGTACACAAGTTGTACTTTATATTCTAATGGAATTAGTCAAATAGACACTAGTGATAAACAAGTTTCAAAAATATTAATATTTATATGTGTGACAAATTTGGGTGCAATGTGCCTATGAGGCCAATATGACAATAATTACACCCCATGAAGCAAGCAAGCCAAATGAGAATTAACATTTAAAACTTCAGGTGCAGAGAGGAGACTATTAGGAGGGAAAAACTCCTATGCTACTTAGGGGCAAAAGGGGAAACGAAAATTTCCATGCTGTGCCTGTCAGGCCAGTTGTGCCACTGTGGTTTGATTTTATTATGTTTTCACTGGCTATGCTTAACATCATGTTCCCCCTAGGGGCTTACCTTGGTAGGTACAGGAAATTGCACTAACAGGATCTCGAGCTATGCTCTCAGTTGGGTTCCTCTAAGAGGTGAAAGAGCATACGCCAACAGCCAATCAACCTTGGTCTGCACATGTGTTAGACCTACAAAAAAATACCTCTAAGAACGCAGTCTGATTGTTTACCTTTTGCACAGGTTGTTGGTGACTGGGGAGATGCAAAGGGTGGCTGGGTAGCCATGTAATTCCCAGCCCCTGGTTATCATGCAAGACTCTTTGGATCTGCTGATGAGGGCCAGTCCTGGGGAGGAGCCATTGCATAGCTGATGTGCTCCTGAAGGTGATTGGGTCCCTCTGTTTATGCGCTGGGAGGTGAAACCCTAGGGTGAGCAAGTTCCAGACCAGGACTCTCGCCTAAGGCGGGGTGGCACCCAGGATGTGAGCATGCCATCGGAGACCTGTGTAATGGTGAAGGATTAAATCACCATGTTACACGCCAAAAACTCAAAAATCAAATAGTGTAATGTAAGTAGCAGAGTTGAGTGGTCCTTGCTACTTAATAATTACTAGAACAGAGGAAGGAAAGAGATCTACGTTGGTGAATCCATTCATCATTCAGAAGGGTCTTGATAAAATAGCTGGCCCAGGGAAAATCTGCATTAGATCTTATAATGGCACACTCCTGGTTGAAGCTAATTCAACATCCCAGGCAGCTAAAATACTAAAAGCCATTTCTTAGCCAGCTATCCGATACATGTAGAGCTGCACAGGACTTTGAACTCCTCACGCAGATTGGTAAACACCTGTGAATTGAATGGTTGAATTGAATGGTATGTCCAACGAGAAGATTCAGGAGAACCTAGATCAAGGTGTGGTATCCGTGTATAGGGTTCATAAGAAAGGGCATGGCAAATACCTGTCCACACGTACCCTGTTCCTTACCTTTCATCAGGTACATCTCCCATTAAGGATTAAGGCAAGGTATGAGGCCATTGAATTTAGGCCTTACATGATGAACCCATTGAGACGTTACAAATGTCAGCGCTTTGGCCACACAATTTTGTAATGGTAAAACTACCTGTATCAACTGCTGAGATGTTGTGCACAACGATGCGTGTACATCACCTCCCAGTTGTGTTAACTGCAGTGGAGAACATTCATCAAGTTCCTGAGAGTGCGCCCATTTTATGGAGGAAACAGCCATCCAGGACATCCAGGTTAGGGAGAAGGTGTCCTTGGAAGTCCAGTATAAGCTACAACTTGCATTTGCGCCAACCCTCTATCCCGAAGTCCGGTACCTATAGCTTGGTTGCAGCTAAGCCAGTACCATGTCAGGAAATCACAACCCAAACTAGCTCAAACAGGGCCACATGTTCTGAAAAGATTTTTGTAGCTAGATCACATCTTAGACATTGCCTAAGTCTGTATCAACCTCTACAAAATCCTTAGATACACAGAAAACCTCAGCAAGGTTGCCAACCAAAACATCAACCTCAACAAATGAGACTGGCAGACCAGTAATTTATAATGCTTCACTGAAAAAGTTTAAGATGCAGTATAATAGATCTGACTTCCTCAAAAATTATAAGAAAATTGCTCCCAGTAAATCTGTTGGTCTGGGTGGCTTAGTTGGTTAGACACAGGCCTACTGATCCCAAGGTTGCAGGTTCAAACCTGGCCAAGGCTGATGGTTTTTAAGTGTGCTTAAAAACGACCGCTCCATGTCAGTAGATTTACTGGCATGTAAAAGAACTCCTGTGAGACGAAATTCCAGCACACCGGCAACCCTGAAGTGATCCTGGCAATTCACAGTGTCGTCAAACAACAAAATATGTATTTATTTCCCAGTAAATCTAAGGGAAAGAAAAGTCCAAGAGAATCTCCGAGAAGATCCTCTTCTGAGGAATCTTCCGGGGTGAATCCATATAAGTGACTCATCTTCTCCGATCTCCCCTTCCAATCAGTTCAATGCAAGTGAACCAAAATTCTCTTTGGGGAAGCAGTCCACCACAGTAGAGGAGGTGGAACAAAAAGAGGCAAGATAAAGCTCCCAGAAATAGATGTTAGCCCAACACATAAAAAAAGGGCTAAATTAAATCGCATGCCGCCTACTTCTAAGTAATGGAGAGTTATCTTCAAGTACTTAACCCATAAAAATACTACCATGACTATCCTACAGTGGAACATACATGGAATTAAAGCACACCAACCAGAGCTTGAACTTTTGCTTAATAAGAATGAGCCTTTGGTTGCATAAGCTTAGGATAGTGAAAGAACTTCTGATAAACTGGGTAACCTTTCTCATATCTCATTGTGAGGAGATGATTTTGGCTCAGTTATGCATTGGCCGCTGCAATTTTAAGCATGGTTACCTTTTTAAGTGGGACTCCGCTTCTTTTTGTCCACTGTGCGACAACCTTTTGTCGATCGATCATGTGCTGCTAGAGTGTGTTTCCGTAATGCATCTTCGAAACTCTCTGCAGCTGGATGCCAGACTGGTGGGACAATAAACAAGCGGTGGAAAATGTTTTGAAGTTTTTAGGGATGGTAAACATGAATCTGACAATTTAGAACTTTAGATACTGAGGTTTCTTAGTTTTTTTTATTTCTTGTAACTGTGTTTTACTTCTGGCTTTTGCTTTTTTTGTGTGGTTTATTTATGTATATTTGCTATTTTACTAGGATTTTTATTTTATATTGACATTTATCTCTTGACTTTTGCTCTGATCTGTTTTATAAAGGTGTTGACCAAGTAGTTGAACACCCTTAATGCTACAATATCAGTAACATCATGTTACTACCATTTGCCATCTTGATCCAGTATGGACAAACGCTCATATAGTAGATCACATTGCATTATACCACAAATATTATGAGCAGGGAAAGTACCTTAGTTGGTTGGGAAATGAGGCACACAACACACAGGCCATTGCCGTGCAGTGGAACCGGTTTGTTCCTGCTGGCGACGCGCTGCTGCAACATGCACTGTTACCTGTGTTCATTTAGATACAAAACCAGCAGTATGACACTTACGTGATAATGGCTTTATTGTTACCATTACAATGCATTACTATATACATTCTAAAGCTTTTAAAGCAAAATCTTCTCCTATTGTCACGCAAGCATGATTTGTACATGGAAAAACTTCGTTCTACGTCACAGGATGTAGGTGCAAAACGAAAATACTGGACGTTATCTGCAGGAATTAAACAGTTGATGCAGCTGGTTTTCCTTCTAAGGCATCTCGAATATCTTTCATGACGAAATACCCAGTATTTTTCAGTTTTATTTTTTCGGTGATCGATGTAGATGGAGCTTTATTAAGGCTTTCTGACAGTGTCCGAATTAGCTCAAGAGCTTTGGGCATTTCTGTGTGACATCTCTGCAGATGTGTGATTGTATCAGAAATATGCCCAAAAGAGTTGTTTATAAACTGGAGCTTTTCACGTAAGTGATCGGAAAGCAGTGGTTTTATTATTCCAATTGCTGAACAGTCCATACTGTCAAAGGCATTAACTATTTTAGCGATTGTAGTATAATGCATGGCATAATATGACACTGCATTGAGCCAGGTTCCCCACCTCGTAATGACGGGTTGTAGGGGTAGAGGTACCCCTGGTGCCATTGCTTTGAACTTCATTATTCTTGCCGGAGCCTTCCAGAATATTCTCTTCATATTTGAAATGAATTTATCTACGTCATCATAAGATGACCGAATCTCCTCCACCACCCTGTGGCAAGCATGCACCAAGCACGTTATATGAATCATGTTTGTGTAAGTTTCCCAAAGCTTGTGCCCAGCTTTAATCATGTGCGCAGCTGCATCGGTTACAAAAAGGAGTACGTTTTCATACTTGATTCCCATGGGCCACAGAAGACACATTGCATTACCTATTGCAAACAGCTTCAAATGCAGTGTAACTTACTTTCTGCAGAATCTCTGTTGTTAGTAGAAAGGTTTGACATCTGGTTTCGGGTGAGAGAATTGCTATAACCACGTTTGCAATGTATCGATCACAAACATTCGTCATCTCGTCTATACTCACCCATAGCTTGTTATCTGATACTAACTAAACTCCGGCACAACAGCCCATGAAGGGCCAAGGCCTACCGCCCAGCCGCTGCATCCCCCACCTCTGCTCACTACAGGCGTCATTGGTGGGGTGCAATACTGGAGAGTCGGGCGTGGTCAGCGCCCCGAGCCCTCCCGGCCAGTTATGCAGTCTTCTCGACCTGGTGCCGCTACTTCTCCATCAAGTAGCTCCTCAGTTGGCTCCTCTGGGACCTAACGAGGCTGAGTACACCCCGTGTCAGACCTCCCAGCAGGGGAAAAATCCCCATGCTGGTACCGGGGATCGTACCCAGGTCCTCCGCACCAGAGGCAAGCACGCTATTGTTATCTGATACAGCTTCTCGTATATTATTGAGTACCCTTTCATAACACATCGATACATAATTATGTCACAAGACTGATTCAGATGGAACTGCTTTACACGTATATTTTTCAATAAACTTCTTAAAGTGCAGATTATTTACTTTATACAAAGGTATATCCGCATTTATCATCATTTCACACATATCTCTGAAAAACTCAGATTGTTTATTGGAAAGCGAATCTGATGATGATGATTCAGAAAGTTTATCCTTTTGCAATAGTAAATGTATATGTTGCTTATGTTTTTTTGTGTGACAATGTCTCTGGATAAACCTTCGTTTATGTATCTGTATTTCTGTTGTACATAGTATAGTGTAATTGTCTCCTTATTATCTCGAAAATACGCACTGCCATACTCTTCAATCAGTTGCTTAATTTTCGAGCTTTTTGTTTTTAGCATTTCAGTCTCACCTTTTTAAGAGCACTTAATGTCTTCTAAAACGAATGTCAGCTGCATACAGTCAACGACCACAGTGTGTTTATGTCTGTGCTCTGTTGACTCGTATGCACCACAGCTGCGCGCTGAGCTGCGTGGACATCATGTGCCGTCACATCGCATGCATACGTCGGTTGCAGTTAACCTGTGTTCACTACAGAGCACTACTATGCCAACCAAGGTACTTTCCCTAATTATGAGTATTTATGTGAAAGCATAATATTTTGGAATGAGAGAACTTTCTGCAACACTGCTCATGGTTCTATGCAGCAGGTTCCAGTTGGAGTATGTGGTAACAATACAATACAATACAGTGTACATATCTCTATTACTGTTTGGCGGTTGGTTACTAGATTAGGAGGAGGTACTATGGGACAAGTAAAAGGAAGTTTTACTTTCCAATAACATCCACACATCCTGGAGAATATAATGCCAACTAGCATGCATGTGTCAGCATACATCTTGCAACAGGTCAATCAGAAAGCTTTGGTTCCCCAACAGATGCCATTGGTGCCCAATCAATGTCTCCTGCTTGGGACCCGAGCATATCTTGGAGCTGCATCAGACTCTTCCCCCCACTGGATTGACAATAAATATAGGGACCAGGAGTCTTGACATCATTCCCTGAAGATGAGAGCAACGTTGGTTCTTGAAAGCTCAAAACTCCTTCCAGAATTTACCTGGCAGATAGTCCAAGAATAGTTATTTACCTAATTCACATTCTTTCCTCTGGATACATAATGACTTCAAAACATCAGCCTTGGTTCGACTGGCAACACTGGAGACAGTGATTACAGGTATTGGTTGCAGAAGTGGTGTCATTGGGTTTTCTTGTAATCAAACAACTGAGGTTATTCAGTTGCAGGATTTCAAAATTCGTGTGTCCCTTCCTTTTGATGATTTGGATGTTTTCTCAGACTTTTAGTTTAGGAGGTATACTGATGTGTTTCTGTAGACACTTTAGAATTGGTGTCATGGTTTGGTGGTCCAAGAATGATATGCTACAGCAAACTTTTCTATTAGTTTATTAGTATTGGAATTGAAATGTTCTTTCCTTCTGGTTTCTATTTTTCTTAACTTACACCAGGTCACAGTTTTGGCAGTTCATTAAGTAGGTGCCTAATTTTTGTTCTGGTGGTATTCTGTCTTTCAAGGGACAAGTAAGCGGGTTCTGAAGTGTGTACTTATTCTGTGGAGCCAAGGTTATGTTGGATTTCTTAAAAATGTTGTTGAAACTATAGTTTAGACCAGTGGTATTCAACCTTTTTTCTCCAAGTACCCCCAAAGACATTTTCCATTTCAGCCTGTACCCCTGGGCCTAGCCTTAGAGTTAGCCTTAATTCAAATTATACATGATTATATCTAAAATAGCTTATAATATTTATAACTTATTTAATACTAAACAAAGAAGGATTAAATTAAATTAAATTCTGTGTATCCACTAAGAAGTCTTTGCACACCCCTAGGTGTATGTGTACCCCAGGTTGACTATCACTGGGTTAGACTAGGAGTTTTCACGTCATGAAGGCACAATGGCTCTTATGGAGAATCTGTGCAGCATTGCCACATATGTTCTGCCACCACAATTACCACGCTTTCATTCATCACCAACTTTATTATTATTATTATTATTATTATTATTATTATTATTATTATTATTATTATTATTATTATTATTATTATTATTATTATTATTATTGTTATTGTTATTGTTGTTGTTGTTGTTGTTGTTGTTATTATTATTATTATTATTATTATTTATGATTATTATTATTATTATTATTATTATTATTATTATTATTATTATTATTATTATTATTACCACTATTACCGTCGCCACCACCACCACCACTACTATTATTACTATTAGAGCCCGGATTTTTATGTAATTACATATTTTCAATCATGCATAATATTTCAATGCGAGGTAAAAATGTTGGCGAATTACATCATTTGGGACTCCCTTGCAAATTTTTATTTTACATTTTTTTACATATTTTGCACGTTTCTTCATATTTTAACGATGTTACATAAAACATACATATTTTCTGGGTTTCGTTACAATTTTATTATTTTTTAAAAAATACTGTAGACACATTATTAACTAATGTTTTCACAAGTTTTGCTGAAAGCAACAAAAATCAATTTGCGAAATAGGATACAAGTTAAATTAACAATGCGATAATAACCGCCTTGCCTCGTTCTGATTGTTGTCCATTTATATCAAAGCAGGTGCTGCTTGACAATGTTGACCTCCAGTGTCACGTTTCTTGCAGCGCTTTGGGCATTTTCAAGGACTGGAGAAATTGATTGTTAACATTGTTACCATGGTTGCGGTAGTCGGCATCTTGTAATATAATAGCTGCTAGGAAACAAAGTGAGCCGCTGGACAACCATCAACATAGTGAGGCGATAATACTGCAGTTAGTTTCTTGCAAGTCCTAGTAAAATGGCACCAGTTGTGTCCTTGCTATCCCGCAAATTGAACTCATGGGTGAAATTAGATAGTGCCTTTACAACCGTCGGAAAAGTAATAATCTGCCAAGCATGCGGTAAAAGCATTGGCTGTTCCATGAAACCTCAATTGGAACAACATATCAAAAGTGCTCTTCACATACGCAACAAACACCTACAGTCTTCTAGAAAGCAAGTTCTGTTGACGCAAATGCAACAGGAGCCGTCTGGAAATGAATGTTTTAAAGTCCTGTGCAGTGCAATGGTTGCAGCTAATATTCCGTGGCATAAACTTCAATTTCCTCAATTTCGTTCCTTTCTAGAAAAGTATTGCAAGAAAGTTATTCCTGATGAATCTACTCTGAGGAAAAGGCATCTTCATGTGTGTTATGGAGAAGCAGTTGCTCATATACGGAATGAAATTGGAGACTCCTGTATTTGGTTTGCTGTCAATGAAACTACAGATGACATGGGTCGGTACATAGCACATTTAGTAGTACAAAAGCTAGATTCCAAAAGTCCAGCAAAACCATTTCTAATCCGTTGTAAGGTGTTAGAACATACAGATCATTCTAAAATTGCAAGATTCGTAAATGATGGGATGAAGATTTTGTGGCCAGAAGGTGTGTGTGAGGAAAAGGTTTTAATTATGTATTCAGATGCTGCAGCGTACTACATGATTAAAACTGCTACTGCCCTTAAGGTTCTCTACCCGAATGTACCTGCTTGGCCCATGCATTGCGATGTGTTGCTGAAGTAATAAGAAGTAATTTTCCCTGTGTGAATTAGTTGATATCAGCAACAAAAAAGGTCTTCATGAAAGCACTGCATCGAATTCAGTGCTATAAAAATCATCTCCAACATGTCCATTTGCCTCCTGAGCCAGTACTTACAAGATGAGGTACGTGGTTAGAAGCTGTGAACTTCTATTGTGAACATTTTGAAGGAGTCCAATCAGTGGTGAACATGTTCTCTTCAGAAGTCGCTGTTTACATACCTGAATCTCAGGACATCTAAAGAGGCAAGCTCCTGTGCTTACATTAAAAGTAACTTCAGCTGGTTGCCTAGCACCATCAAGCAGTTGGAAACATCAGGTTCCCTTCTTCACGAATCTATGGATTTAGTGGAACGTGTATCACAGAAGAGTTGCAGGAAGGAAGGTAGGTGAAAAATCCAAAGCTGTGCTAAACAGGAATCTAGGGTACTCTACGCTTGTGTCCGTGTCTAAAGTGCTAAATGGTGACTGTCGATTTACCAAAACGTTTCTCTGTAAATCAGATTCCTATGCTAAAATATGCTCCTGTTACTTCGTGTGACTTGGAGAGAAGCTTCTTTGCTTATAAGAACATTTTATCCAATAGGAGACAAACAATGGCCCCTGAAAATATGGAAAAGTATATGGTTATTCACTGCACGTTGAAAGAAGCAAAAGACTCAAAATAAAAATGCCTGGTTGTTCATTGTATGTCAAGAGATAGAAAACTGAAAATGCATCCACGTTATGAAAATTAATTATTTTGAATTGATTGTTTCACTCATTGATAAATTGGTTCAGTATTTCAGCATTGCTTTAATGTCTAAAATTTAAGTAAAATAATTATGTGAAATGAGTAAGTTTAATAAACATAATCCAAAACATATTTTTTTATTTTGTGATTACCTACTTGAAAATAAATTTAGGTAAATTCTGCATAAAATAAAACATTGTCCCTATAATTAATTCTATATTTAGTATATTTTAACTCATTGTAATTAATTTATGTACTTAAAGACCCATCAAATCACAAAATTCTGGGTAATTTGCAGTCTGCATTTAGATTTGAGGTGGTAAACATAGCATTTAGATTATTACATAATTTTATATATTTTGTTGATATTACATATTTCATTACATATTTTGATGTTTTTGTTACATAAATATGTACATATTTCGTTTCGCACCTTAATATTACATAAAAATCTGGGCTTTAATTATCATTATTATTATTATTATTATTATTATTATTATTATTATTATTATTATTATTATTATTATTATTATTATTATTATTATTATTATTATTATTATTATTATTATTATTATTATTATTTCATATTTTTCAGTTAATTCCTAGTGAAATACATTTATGCCTCAATTTATTACATCCTCTTAATATCTTTTCCTTCCCTCTTTCCTGAATTGTTTTATTTTCCGATATTCGCCACACTATAATATCATTTCTCTCAATTATAAGCAATTTATTTCCTCTCTTTTCAAAGTCAAATCCCATTTCCTTCTCTAAGTGACAAAAGGTTGAATATTTAAAATTTCGTAAGTCTTCATCATCACTGATCATTTTCAACATGGACATAATTGTAGAGATATTTTGAAATAGAAATTCATGAAATTTGTGTCATACAGCACTGTGTACAAAATCATTATATTTCACCACCCTGCTGGTTTTGTATGTATGAACCGTTTATCTTCTCTTCAGTGGTGTAGTGATGGGACCCTTTTTACATTCGTTTCATAATCTAAACCATGTATACCTACTCACGCCAGTCGTCTTATGAAGTTTACTAACAGTGAACAAGTCATTGCGTCCAGGGTTCTTTCTGTTTAAATAATCAAACACTAAGAATTATTTATTTATGCTAACAAACTTAGTGTTAGTGTTTTTAAACATACGATCCATATGTGGGCAATGTTTGAGATGTAGAATCAGAACTGAAAAATTCAATGCCACAGCCAATTCTACCTCTCAGACTCTAAAAATTGTTTTTCACTCACTACTTTTATTAATTTTGTTGTTTTTCTGTGATACATTGTGCTCTGATCACTTAACTGCAATGCACACTATTACCAGAGAACTTACAAAACTCACAAATGCCTCAGACTCCCAAAACCTATTGAAAACCTCTCCTTATCGCCCCTTCAGCTGTCATACCTAGTGACATAATTTTGTGGTGAATAAAAATTGTGAATGTCGGTATAAAAAGATGACTCAAAGCGGGATAAAAGCTGTGAAATAAAATATCAAATATTAGTGTTATAATTTACGTTTCAAATGTTATATGTAGCATGTTCATTGAAATAACAAGTAAGCATGGTTTCTAAGTTCCCTGCTGTAATATGTTGTTAGCTAATGCTGGATTTCTGACAATGAAGTCATTAATCCTCTTGCTCTCCAATATTTTTTGGTATTGAAGAGATCTTGAATAGCAGTAATAGTAACCGCTTTTTAGAGAACACCATATTTTTATGTTTTGGCAGTCACATCGCTCTCTCACAACCTCCAGAATGTCTGGAGAACCACACCTGTCGTTGGTTTACGGGTCTCACTGACCTGACCGGGAGAATTATCAAAATAAATTCACCGACCATATCCTCTGATTACCAATCAGAGGACGTATTACATGCCATGACAGGTCAGCATGTTAGGGGTTAATATTTTAGAGAAATTGAGAGGTTGGAAAAATAAAGACTCCCTAGCCCTCAGGAACCCTAATAGCATCGGGGTCGGAAGAGGACAAGAGATGACCAAGGTAAGGTCAGATAGAAAAGTTACAGTGAGGAGCAAAACACCAGTAAGTGGAAGTAATGTTCTGCTCAGCTTGGGTACCTTGTGGTCGCTATTCACATATCCCCTAGACGGAGACCCCTGAGACCTAAAAAACATATTAGGATCAACACAAAAGGGCAGAATTCCAGCTGGAAAAGCTTAGGTGGTATTTTTGGATGGAATTGTGGAAAAATATAAATAAGAATGAGGACATGAGGTTCATAGAGAAATGTAAAATTGAAAGAAATTAATACTTCAAAAGTTAAGAATGCTTTCGGTTCCAGAAAGAAAAATCTTGAATATATAGAACTATTCAAATGTGGTGTGCTCTTTTTTTTGGCTAGGTTAGTCCTACAGTGCTGAATATGAGAATCATCTCTCTATCTTGTACAATAATCATATACTCGTGAATTTTCAAAAGGTTTACGTTTTTGTGATTGGATGTAGTACATTACTTCTAGGATGTATATGCAAGCCACAAGCATGATCTTAAAGGTTTTGAACGACTCTTTACATGATATTCTATTCTTCTTCTTCGTCACTATTCTCATTGCTCACTTCTGCATTTTAAATACCTCTTCCCAGCCAGTTGCAATGCCCCAGAATATACACTGTTGTTGTGTTTATTATTTATTTATGCCAACAAACTTACTGTTGGTGTTTTTAAACAAAAAATGTAGATCTTGCTAAAATACACAATTTGTGTCAGAATAAATTTTCTTGTGAGGTGAACCATTTCGGAGCTATTCCTTGTTATGTGTGTGAGTTTCGGAAAACTTAAAGCTTTCGTGAAATGGAACATCGTTGTTCATTTTTTTATATGTGCAAAGAGAATGGAATCTCAAAGCTTTAAAATATTTGACCATCGCACAAAGCCTACATCACTCTAACATTCCCCCTGCACCCACAAAGAAATAGCAATAAGATAATTTCCACAAATGATAATTGTAACATGAAGAAGTTACAGGAATAAGAATTTGTACAAGAGTAGAGAAAGTCATGTGAGTGCAGTACATCAGATTTTTTGCAGCGTATTAAAGGTTATGCTATTCTACTCTACTTGATCTATCATAATGCACATTTATTTCAGTTTTTACAAATTAGTGACATTACCCCTTTTGCAGTGGACCCTTCATATGTTTTAGGTATTTTTGTATAAATTAAAATGTATACCTGGAATTTTCTGGGAATTTGCTCGGAAGTCTTTATTCTGCCTGACTTGCATAACTGGTAAACCGTAAAAGATAGGTAAAATCTTATTGCACAAAAAGTGTAAAATCATTCTCCTTCTAGCTTCCCAGTATTTGGTCACATCAGGATATATTTTCAAAGATTGGTACAATACTAGATGCTCCATATTCATAATTTCTTCTCTGGTACACAGTAGGCAGTTTAGTGAGGTTGAAGCTCACAAAGTGTAGAACTTAAAACACACACTATATGTCAAATGTAAGTTGTGGGTTCTTTTCTTTTCTTTCTTTTTTTTTTTTTTTTTTTTTTTCTGTGGAGTGAACATCTCAGAGGCACTCCTAGTTACCTGAATTTTTCAATACTTATGCTTTTATCAAACGAGAAGTCATTATTAATTTTATCATCTCTGGCCGTGCAAAGAGAATGGAATGTTAAAGCCATCACATAGGACCGGCTCCTACTGTAATATTGGTTCCTTTTATCAGACAAAATATTTTACACTGAAAGAGCTCCTTCACAGTCAGGTGAAATACAGGTGCGTAGACTGTGGTTCTGAGTGTACCATTCTACATTGGGCATGAAAGATCTCTTAATTTTGCCCATAGGCCTCTCTGTTCTTTTGCATGCTGTAAATCTATGACATAGGACCACCAGCTCTATTTTTCCCTTCCAAAGGAAGCCATGCTAAGGATTTTTACGCTCGTAAAATTCATCTCCCTCCGCCAGGTTTGAACTGGCAACCCAGGGAACCAGAGGCTAGCATGTTACCCCTAGACCATGGAGGACGACGTTCATTGCCGTGGAAACTCTTTCGAGTGCACGTGTTCTCCAGCTGTCAGAATGGACTTGTTTTAATGTAACTACAATCACGCATCAATACATCAATACAAAAAACAAACTCAGCGTTAAACTTCCACCATTTTTGGCATTGAACTCCTGCTGTCTATTGCGGTCTTCCGTAAAATACGTGTGGACTTATTGTTCAAGTGTAAGCTATATGTGTTTGCGGAGTGCAGGAAAACAAGTAGAGGGGAGGGGGTGTTGTCTCTGGCACTTTGTTCCAGTGGCGATGCTATAGCATAGAAGGTATATTATTTTATGCATTCATTGATCGTTCATGTACGCCACTGGTTATCTCTCAAACTAGCTTCCCTGCTGCTCTCATACACATTTCCTGCTTATTGTAAAGATGGTTGCATTTCTTCCAGCCAAACAGAAAAAAAATTATTTGTTGTTTAACAACGCTGTCAGTTGCCAGGATCACATCAGCGTTGCTGGTGTGCCAAAATTTTGTTCCACAGGAGTTCTTTTACGTGCCAGTAAGTCTACTGCCATGGAGCTGTCGTTTTTAAGTGCACTTAAAAACCATCACTCTGGGCCAGATTTTAACCCGTGACCTTGGGATCAGTAGGCCAGCGTCTAACCAGCTGAGCCACCCAGACCAACAGCCACACAGACCTTGAAACTTTGATCTTGCATCTGGCTTTCTATGTTTCAAAAAGTAAAACAGATCTTGTTTTATTCCTGAAATCTTTTAATGTCAGTTTTGCAGAAACATTGCAATGAAATGTTAATTTTGTGGTAAATCATATACTCATTTTGCAATTTGCATTTAATCACGACAGTAAACATTGGTAATTATGCCGAGAATCACAATAGAATTTATTCTGAAACCTTTTTATTGCATATTAACAAATTGTGTGTCATCACAATCCACCAAAAGCTTGTGTCCCTAGTCATACCGCATCTGGTTTTTATCATCTCCAAGACATGAGGACCAGGTTTGTTGGTGCTGTGTGCCTTCCACGCTGCAAACTTTTGACTTTAAATGTTGATTCATGGATGACTTGGCTTTGGAGATAATCTGTGTGTAGATAAAAGATAACATCATTATTTCCTTCACAACCTTGTCGCTGGAAGTTTTTACATGGACTTGTAGAACAAGAATTAGCAAGTGACGACATTTGCCATTATATAAATGAAGAATCCAAAAACTTTGTTTTAAACTGTATTTTTTTAAAGAAATATGTGGGGCATATTGTTGTAATCTAAATACCAATATTGCCTATGAAAGCAAGCAAATAATCCAAATATTTTTCATTGCAATTATTTTGCTTTAAAACCATGATTTAACATTCAAAGTGAGAAAGGTATTACAAATCTGCTTTCAACAAAATTTTAAATTTCATTATTTTTAAAAAAATGTACTATTATATAAAAGATTTATCTTGCGTACCATCACATTCTTTGACACATTTCACACTGAAGTGCACATTTCTATTTTATCTTAGTTGCATTTGAAAACACACACATTTGGCAACGGTGCACTTGATTCTTCCATAAGAAAAGCATGGTCCATAAGAGCCCATTATGTCTACATGATGTGAAAATTCCTGTAGGATAGTACGTGAGTTTTACAAATTTCTGGCATGGTTCTTGTGTGTGCAGTGTAGTATTTTGCTTGATGTACTTCTGTTTCTGAAGTGTTTCAATCTTGGTAAGTCTTAAGTAGAGTTTGAAACCAATTTGTTGTGCTGTGGAAACTATGTTGTATTCTTGCTGATAATCCTCTTTGTTGAGAGGTAAGTTGACCAGTCTATAGGCAAAACTGTTGAATACAGTGTGTTGGTGGGGTTTTGGATTTAAGCTGCTGTATATAATTGTCTGTATGGATTGATTTTTGATGAATGCTGAAAGTAACTGTATTCATAATCATAATCATCTTTATTCACCAGTAAGCTTACAATGAGCAGTAGGTTTCATCAGTTGGTTATTTACAAACATATTTACAGATACAGAATATTTACAAATTTATATAGAGATCTAAGAATCAATGCAGGTTTTACACACCTACTAACATTAATATGTAATCATAGTAACAATGATTTACAAATTATTTACTAAATATGTTTCCAAGTAATACAGACTACTTTATTTGCATATGGTCTAACATATGGTGTACAGGGAACTTGAAGAAGAAGAAGAAGAAGAAGAAGAAGAAGAAGAAGAAGAAGAAGAAGAAGAAGGAGGAGAAGGAGGAGAAGAAGGAGAAGAAGAAGAAGAATTAGGTTCTATTATATTTTACAATAATGCTAATGGCTTCATTGCCAGATGCAAGGCACTAGAAAACAACATATTTTACAATAAATTTACATAAACTCACTAGCATGAATATTGTATTCCAAGTATTCTTGGACAGAGTAAAATGCCTTTTGCTTAAATCAGTTTTTAACTTTTTAATAAATCTATTTTGTGAAGTTTGTTTACTTCCAAAGGCAGCTTGTTAAATAATGTTAACTGTTGATAGTAGTGGCTAAAGCGCATCTGAACCTTAGAAGACAGTGCACGTTAAATGGGGTCCAATGTTGCAACATGTACTATATGTATGCCTTGAAGTTGCGAATCTTGCTCTGCGATCCCAATGTGGCCTGAATCCTGTACCTAGTCCTTCAATTGCTGCTTGACAGGCACTTTTAACTTGGTATCCCTCCACGCCTTTGTCATTCTGTGGCCTAAATTTACAAATGACTCATCTGTATAAACAATTAATTTCCCCTGGTCCCTAAACCTCTTTGTATTTTGGATATCTGTCATCATCTGATAATATCTTCTCTTTCTATTAATATGCGCTTGTTTCTCCTTTCATATTTGAACCCTAAATCATGTAGAGTCGACTCAGAGTGGCCCTTGAAAAATGTGGTAGGGTATCATCATTGTTGACCCTTGACAAAATTATATTCAGCGTAGGTGGAATATTTTCAAACAACAAAGAATGAACAATTTGCCGCCTTCCACTTTGCTCTATCCCATCATATTGCATTAATCTAGCACTTTTTTTTGTTTTCCCACCCTTTTTGCCTTTTCCAATGGCATTGCTAGAGGTCCTTTCTTTAGTTCATTTTTAATCCTATACACTGCTGCCTTTGAACACCCAATAGTCTTAGCTGTTTCTTTCACTGCCTTACTAATACTCATTTCACTTGAAAAACACATTCATAATTATTTAGCATTCCTTATTTCTTAATTTACCAATATATCATCTCTTCCTAACTTTCCCCTCCAGAATACAAATATTTACGGAAAATGTTAAATAACATAGTAACACTTCATAGGTTCCACAAAGTATAAGCACACATGCTTCTTTACAAACTGACGTTAACTTTTACTGCTGCCTTCTTTGTCACACCTGATACCTTTTAGCTGAATAGGTGAATACCTTTTGTTTGCCTTACACGATAAAAGAAAGAGGTTACAGGCTTCTGGTTTATTCTAAAAACTGTCTCTTAACCTCCTCATCATTTGCTCTTGCTTGGTCCCTGATGTAAACTCAATTATAAAAAAGTTTCCCACTGCGTAACTTTTGCAGTGCACAATAAAAAAATTTTCTGAGAGCATTTAATTTTAAAAAATTGTAGCACTTAATTGTTAATATAGAGATTTCAAAGTAGACAGGTAGCAACACTATACTCTAGCTAAGAAAAAATAGACGTATTCTAGTAGTTAGTTTATTAGTTAGTGCGTGATGAGCATAGAAACAGCAAATATAAGACTTTTACTGAAAAACACATTTTCTGTAGAAATTTGGACCTACAGAAATGTATAATGACTAAAAAGATGTAATCTGATAGAGAAAAAAATTCTGAATTAAAAATTATTTTGTTGTTTAATGACGCTGTCAATTGTCAGGATCACATCAGCATCGCCGGTGTGCCGGAATTTTGTCCCGCAGGAGTTCTTTTACATGCCAGTAAATCTACTGACATGGAGCTGTCGTTTTTAAGCACACTTAAAAACCATCGGCCTGGCCGGATTTGAACCCGCGAACTTGGGAACAGTAGGCCAGCGTCTAACCAACTGAGCCACCCAGACCGACCAAAAAAAAAAAAAAAAAAAAAAATCTGCATAGGATAATGTGTTCAAAGCTGAAAATTATAACTGAATATTTACACCGTGCTATTAGGAACCTGGCAGCAATGCAAGAGTAGAAAAGGGCGAAGATAATGGCAACTTGTATGCGCTAGATGGAGACAGATATATCCCATTTAACTCCATACTGTCACCTAAGTGTGAGACAGGCTATAGTTATGCTCTTGCTCAGACAACTGTGGAGTGTAACTAAATCATGTTTGCACCTTGTATTGTTCTGTGTACTGACGAGTGTTTTATAAATAGGTTTAAGAGTTCTCTTTAACATATATGATATTAGTGTATATATATATATATATATATATATATATATATATATATATATATATATATATATATATACATTAAGGGTAAAACATTATATTAGTATGTATAAATCTGGACTTACATGTATCCTGTTGTCCTAATCCTAACATTAGTCTAAGAGTTTTCTTTAGCCATGTAAATACCTTTTTTGAAGTAGCACAATTAGTCCAAAGCCTAATCCCATATAGTATATGCGGATGTAAGAAGGCATAGTAAGATGTGATCAACATATCTTGACTTACGCATTTCTTGAGCTTCTTTAAAAGATGCCAAATTCTAGCGAGCTTTTTACAGAACTGAAATATGTGTGTGTTAGTCTAGTGTCCAAATGTAGTCCTACTAGGTTTACTGAAGTGCTGTGGATATGATTATGTTGCAGTGTAAATAATACATTTTCAGTTTTAGATGTATTTAGGGTTAAATTGTTTAAGCAGAATGAGATTTTTGCACTTTCCAGTGATAGTTACATTTGTTGCTTTACTGTATCAATATTATTGTTGTTGCTCAGTAAGGTTGTGTCATCTGCATGTAACATTGTGGTATGAGGTAAGTTACAATTTAAGTCATTTATATAAATTTAATATAAGAAAGGCCCCAGGACAGACCCTTGGTGTGTCTGCTATTACCGGAACTAGTTGAGATTTTTGTTGCTCACAATTGCCATCTGCTGTCTTTGGCTAAGGTAGAATGCCAACAAATTTAGTTCATGTCCATTTACACTGTAATAATTTAGTTTGTTAATCAAAATATTATGTGAAATATAATCAAACGCTTTGGTTAAATCTACCTAGGTAGTTCCAGTTGTCTCCTTTTTTTCAAACTTATTTATGATTTCAGTAATTACACATTCAACTGCTTTTTCAGTAGATGATCCCCTTCTAAATCTGAATTGCTTGGAGTATAACAGATTGTTGGCTGAAAAATAGTTATCAAGTTCACTAAGAATACACAGTTTAACGACTTTGCTTATTATGGGTACTATTGTTATAGGACGATAGTTTGATGGTGAAGTATTATCACCTTTCTTGAAAATGGATATAACTTTTGATATTTCAAGCAGCTAGGTAAAACTCCCTGTATGAGCATCAAGTTAATTAAAAAAGACAATTCTAAGGCTATTGCAACAATTATTTTCATCATTATGTTGTTAGAAAAACCATAAATGTCCTGGGTATGGGATGTCTTTAATCCTTTAACTGCAGTAATAACATTTTCTAAAGCGCGTTCCACCCTTAGAAGACAGTACACGTTAACTGGAGCGCAGTGTTGCAACATGTACTAGTTGCAAATCTTTCTCCGCGAGCGACTCGAGGTGGCTGGAGTCCTGCACTTAGTCCTTCAATTGCTGCTTGACGGACACTTTCAACTTTGGTATCCCTCCATGCCTTTGTTACTGTATGACCTAAATTTACAAATGACTCGTCTGTATAAACAACTGATTTCCCCTGGTCCCTAAACCTTTTTACGTCTTTTAGATATTTATGTCGCCATCTGATGATATCGATATCATCTCTTTCTATTAATATGCGCTTGTTACCCCTTCTTTCATATTCCACCCCCAAATCATGTAAGAACCGACTAAGAGTGGCCCTTGAGAAATTTGGTACGGTCTCATCACTGTTGAATCGTGACAAAATTATATTCAGCATGGGTGGAATATTTGCAAACTGTAAAGAATGAACAATTCGCTGCACTCCACCTTGCACTATTCAATCATATTGCGTTAACCTAGCGTTTTGTATAGTCCCACCCTTTTTGCTTTCTTTTTCGATGGCGTTCTAAGAGGTCCTTTCATTAGTTCCTTTTTAATCATACACACTACTGCTTCTGAACACCCGATAGCCTTAGCTGTTTCTTTTACTGCCTTACACGCATTTTGCTTCAAAAATAATATAACACATTCATAATTATTTGGCGTTCCTTACTTGTTAATTTACCAACATATCGTCTCTTCCTAGCTTCCCCCTCCATAACTACAAATATTTACAAAAATATTAAACAAATAACGCAATAACAGCTCACAGTTACACACACGGCTTCTTTCGAACTAATGTTAGTGCTGCTCCTTATACTATCTTCTGTGTCAGACCTGACGCTGAATAGATGAATACCTTTTGTTTGCCTTACTGGATAAAAGAAAGAGGTTACTGCCTTTTGGTTTATTTTAAAAGCTTTCTCCAACCTTCCTCAACATTTGTTCTCGCTGGTTCCCTGATGTAAACTCAATAACAAAAAAGTTTCACACTGCGTAACTTTTGCAGTGCACAGATATAAAATTTTCCGAAAACATTTCATTTTAAAAATTATAACACTTAACTGGGTAAACATAGAGAATTCAAAGTGGACAGGTAGTAGCACTATGGTTTACTCTACCTAAGAAAAAAATATAGATGCATTCTAGCAGTTAGTTTGTTAGTGCGTGATGAGTATAGAAACAGGAAATATCGGACTTCTATTGAAAAAAACGTTTTCTGAAGAAATTTGGGCCTATAGAAATGTATGATGACTCTAAAAAGGATATAACCTGATAAAGAAAAAAATTCTGCATAGGATAATGTGTTCAAATCTGAAATTTATAACAAAAGAATATTTATACCATGCTATTAGGAATCTGGCAACACCGCGAGGGTAGAAAAGGACGCGGCTAATGGCAACTTGTATGTGCTAGATAGAGACAGAGATGTCCCGTTTAACTCCATACTGTCTTCTAAGAGTGGAACGCTATATAGTGAAACCTTATGCCAGTTGAAATTGTAGTTAATTGTTGTACCTGAGTGTCCAAAATTGTGTAGCATATCTACGTATGTACAATTATTAATTATGTTTGAAGTTATTGGCTCACTACATACATTTTTGGAAACATCAATAAAATATTTGTTGAATTCATTAGGTTTTATAGGTATAGTTTGCTTTTTTGTGGAGGTATTTTTAATACCTTTTATGATAGACCATGCTGTTTTGCATTTATTTTTTGCTGATAAAATTAAATTATCATTGGCTGTAATTTTTGCCTTTTCTATACATTCTCTATACAACTTTCTATAGTTTTTAAATCTGTTTTTATCTTCTAAACTATTGCTGTGTTTGTACTTATCATAAAATATTAGTAGCATATTCCGCATTTTAAGAGTTTAGTGTGGTAGCTTTAGTTTTTGTACATTTTCCTTTTACTTTGATGTTTTTTTTAGGACATTCTGTATTAAAGTGAGAGGTTATGACTTGATTAAAATAAGTAAATGCATTTTATTTTAATTTAATTTAAAAGGTGAGTTAATTAATAACACTGAACAACACTTACAACATATTTCTCCGGGACGCTTTTCGAAGGTAACTTTCCTCCATTATCAACCAGACAACAACTGGGTTTCCATGGTGCTTGATGGTGCAGATGGTGATGCTTCTTCTGGTGTTTCTTCTGGTGGCGGTTCGATGAACTTACTGAAAATGTCTCTCTGAGGAATGTCGAAATTAAATACTCGGTTTCTATTTTTTAAAATAAAGATTTGTTCCCATGTGGACAGTTCTGGTTTTCCGGTTATATGTTTAAGAAGTTTTGGTTCTAGCTTTATGTCATGATTTTTTGTCCAAAAGTGAAATGCAACCGCTGATTTTTCTAATTGTTTACTCTTAATGTTTCTAATGTGTTCCTTGGATCTAATTTCTAAATTTCTTTTGGTTTTTCCTATGTATATTTCATTACAATCACTGCATTCAATTTGGTATATGCCAGATTTTTTGTTAGGTGGAATAGCATCTTTGATGTTTGAAAGTAGTAGGTTTTTTTATGGAGTAATGGTTTACTGCTGCTAGCTCAATGTTGTATTCCTTGAACAACTTTTTAAATTTATCAAAAGCCCATGGATGATATGTGAATTTTTTGAATATCATTTTTGTTTTTGCTGCTGTGAGAGTTGTAGTTTCTTTTAATAATTTTTTCTTTTCTGCTTGTTTTACCTTTTTATCTACTAATTCTTTGGGAAAGCCGTTTTTTTGTGCTATTTCAATTATTTTGTAATATTCTGTTTTATATTCTTCTGCTGAAAGAGGGATGTTCACCAATCTATGTGTTAAACTATTGAAAATTGCTTGTTTGTGGCTTCTTGGATTGTAACTATTAGCTTTTATGTAGTTGTCTGTCTGCGTTGGTTTTCTGTGAATACCGAAATTTATTCTATCCTTGTTTTTGATTAATTTTAGATCTAAAAATGGTAATTTATCTTTTTCTACTTCCACTGTGAAATTTATACTTTTGTCCTGTATGTTCAGAAGTTTTAATGCGTCACTGATGTGTCTTTTTGGAACTATTGCAAATATATCATCCACATATCGCTGCCAGAGTTTGAACATCCACGGGAAACCTTTTGTGATCCTTATTTCCAATGAACTCATGTAAATATCTGCTAAGAATGGCGAGAGAGGGTTGCCCATTGCTAAACCTGAAGTTTGACGGAAATACTTTGTTTGGAACTGGAAGAAATTTTGTTCTGTGCATAATTTGGTGAGTTCTATGTATTCTGCAATTTCTGACGATGACATTCCAAGTGATTTGAGCCAATTTTTGATCAATGATGGGAGCTTTTCTATTGGTATACTGGGAAATAGTGACTCTACGTCAAAGGAGACAAGGGTGTCCTCTTCTGTTAATTTGAAGTCTTTGATATGTTCTATTAATTCATAACTGTTTCTTATGCTTAAACTTTCAAATTTAGGAAATGAGTTAAATTTATTAGATAGCCATTTTGCCAGTTTGTAAGTTGGTGAATCTATGCTGCTAATTATGGGTCTCATGGTAATGTCTGGCTTGTGTATTTTGGGTAAACCATAGATTCTGGGTACGGTTGGATTATTTGGCTTAATTGCATATTTGTTTGGTATTATGCTTGAATTTTGTATCGTTTTTTCAAATGTTTGGACACAAGTGGTTAGCGGGTTTTTGCTGATTTTTTCGTAGTTACTATTATTTAGCATTTCATCCATGGGCTTTTGATAAATTTAAAAAGGTGTTCAAGGAATACAACATTGAGCTAGCAGCAGTAAACCATTACTCCATAAAAAAACCTACTACTTTCAAACATCAAAGATGCTATTCCACCTAACAAAAAATCTGGCATATACCAAATTGAATGCACTGATTGTAATGAAATATACATAGGAAAAACCAAAAGAAATTTAGAAATTAGATCCAAGGAACACGTTAGAAACATTAAGAGTAAACAATTAGAAAAATCAGCGGTTGCATTTCACTTTTGGACAAAAAATCATGACATAAAGCTAGAACCGAAACTTCTTAAACACATAACCGGAAAACAAGAACTGTCCACATGGGAACAAATCTTTATTTTAAAAAATAGAAACCGAGTATTTAATTTCGACATTCCTCAGAGAGACATTTTCAGTAAGTTCATCGAACCGCCACCAGAAGAAACACCAGAAGAAGCATCACCATCTGCACCATCAAGCACCATGGAAACCCAGTTGTTGTCTGGTTGATAATGGAGGAAAGTTACCTTCGAAACGCGTCCTGGAAAAATATGTTGTAAGTGTTGTTCAGTGTTATTAATTAACTCACCTTTTGAATTAAATTAATTACAACAACACTGTTTTCAAACTTCTATGAAAGAAAGATAAGTAAATGCATTTTCTCTATCTCTGACATTGTACATCTCTGACCAGTCTATTTCCATTAGTTTTTCCCTGAGAGATTCTAGTTTTTCTCATGATACTATGCATTTTGTATAATGTTATTTCACTTGACATACCATTACTAACCCTATTTTCTTTTACCATATACCAACATGATCAGATATTATATTTTGTTCTAGAAAAGAGCACTTGTAAGATGACTAGTATAAATTTGCTATAATATTATCAAGACATGATGCATTTCGAGTGGGCTTATTATGAACACAGTATAAATTATACGATCTCAGCATATTTAAGAACTCAATTGAATATTGAGATAAGTCTAATATATTTATATTGAAATCACCAACCACTGCTATGTAACAATTAAAATTAGATGTTAGGTAACTCATGTTTCTAGATGGTTTGTACCGTGTGTTCCCTGACCGACCGGAATGCTCCGTGGCGGCACCGCACCGGGCGAGGACCTGTGAGCCCTCCGCCAAAGTTACACTTAAAGAACCAGCAAGTCACGAGTATGGAACACTAACTACTGTACTAATCTGAATCACAAGAGGTGCTGAAATTTATTACCTTCAACGTGAACACATACCCTATATTCTGGTTTACTCGCAAAAGTTCATGTTGACTAATTGCCTGTATGTCTCTCATGAAATTGTCCTTCAGTTCTTGTAATGTGTGCGGATTTGATGCTTACACTTTAAAATTTAATGTTCCCCATAAATGAAAATCACTAAGACGTTTAGCACAAGCAATTAAAATTTCCAATATGTCCGCTTTCATGGTCGAAACTTCTGAAACTTAAACGTCATGCTTTACAACTACAAGATCCTGAAAGTAGGGTTAATTATTGCAATTGGTTTTAGCAGTCCGTTCATAATGACATGGACCCACATTTAACGTTCTTCACTGACGAAGTGTGGTTTTGTCTTTAAGGTCGCACATTTCTACTCGGAACAATTGATACTGGGCTACTGAAAATCACCGTATTATTCATGAAGTTTCTCACCACACGTAGAATTATCAGTCTCATTCTTACGACACAACAGTTGATTCATACATTTATGTAAATTCTCTTTTAAATATTTTTTCCACAACTAGCAAGAAATGAAAGATTGTGTGACTGGTTTCAGCTATAGCACACACTGCTGGTAATTCTATGCATGAATTGCAAAATATGTATGAGGACCGAATAATTAGTTCCCCTGACCTATCTCCATGCGAGTTTTATTTTTAGGGAACATTAAAGAATAAAGAGTACGCATCAAACACATTCATATTACAAAAATTGAAGAACAATACCACGCGAGACATACAGGCAATCAGTCAACATGAACTTTTGCAAGTAAACTAGAATTGTTTTCGGACATATAGGGAATGTGTTCATGCTGAAGGTCATGAATTTCAACATCTGTAGTGATGCTGGTAAGTCTAACGCAAGTTAGTACAGTAGTTAGTGTTCTGTACCCATGACTTGCCGGTTCCTTACGCATAACTCTGGCGGAGAGCGCGCAGGACCTCACCCAGTATGGTGCTGCCACAGAGCAGCCCGGTCGGTCAGGGAACGCACAGTAAATAGATTGACATTTGAGTTTGGTGTACGGTAAACAGACACCACAATGAAGTTATAATCTCATAGCCAGGCTGCTATAGTTTCACACAGATTATTTACAATGTAAGATAATACATCTATTATGCTGAAGATTCTCTTTATGAAGATTGCCACTCCACCATGGGTCAAAGGAGCACTTCTCACAAAGATATTACCCATTACAAAGCCAGTTGGTACATAGAGATTGGATTCATTCTCAGAGAGGCAGTGTTCATTTTCATATAACACATCGGTTGGCATTTTGTCTAGCATTACCTCTTAACTGTCCTAGCTTATTTCTGATAGACTGTAGATTAATTTGTGTTACTGTAAATTTGTTTGAGCAGAATTTAGAATTAAGATCCTCTTTTAGCCCAGTGCCTAACAGAATATTTTGCACAGTTTCTATTGATAAAGCATCTTTTGAGTCCAATGAATTAACAACCTTTTTGACTATTTCTGTGCTCAGCATAATACAAAACTGCATCGAGCCATGTTCCCCATCAAATTAACTCTGATGCAGGAGGAAGTCGGATATTAGGCGCTGTTGATCTAAGGAGATTTAACAAAAATTCTCTTTGTACTGGACACAGATCTATCTACCAATGGGGAAAGAATCACGTATTGTCTCAGCAATGCAATGAAGAGTGTGTGCCTAACAAGTTATATGAATTAAGGTAGTAAAAATACCTTTCAGTGTCTGTCTTGATTCTACACTATAAGGATCTATATCGGTAACAAATAAAAGTAACCAGTCGCATTTGATTCCACATGACCATAGTCCATCACAAACTGGGTCACAGTTACATTGTCAGTAGCCGACAATTCGTACACATTAAGAAGATAAGATGTAGTGTATTGTTCATTATTTAAAGCACCGACAATTATATCAGCAATAGAACAATGCTCAGAATCAGGGGTTTCATCATCAGACAACCACACAAACCGGCCCACTAATTCATTTTGTAAATTTGACAATTCATTATTATAACAATGTCCTACATAAATCTTATGCAAAGTACTTTCCTCAGGCACATGTCTAGCGCACATGGCAACACATATTTTTTCTATTATCGGATTATTAATTTTAAACAAAGGAACATCAGCAGCCAAAAATGCATGGCACAAATCATAAGAAAATTCAGTAACCCTACTTCTTAAACATTCTACTAGCTGTTTTTGAACAGGTTCAGTTTTTGCAGGTTTTATGGTTAAATTCTCGCTGTTTTGCTGTGTTTATATACTGAACTATTTTAAATCTTCCCACATGCTTCACAAAACAGTACCCTATTATCTGTAGATATTAAGTCACCCAAAAACTCCTTCTGTAAATTAATTAATCTAGCACTCGGAGCTATTTTTATTTTCAGCATTTAAAGAACCTTTTAACATTTTATACACCAAATTTAACTTGGTGGGAACCAGTTCACAACACTTACATTTCAAGAGCAAGACACAACTGCTGGTGGGCAGGCAAGCGCTGTTGCGCACGTATATGAAAGGATGGAAACAGGGGATTCACTACCTGACATCATGACTCAGCATTATTTCTTGCCACACAAGTTGCATTATCATGTACAATACTACCAATATGAATAATATTATCAGATGGAAAAAACTGACTACATCTGTAGCGCAGTTTGTAGCGTACCTGCCTCTGGCACGGAGGACCCGGGTTCGATCCCCGGTACCAGCATGGGATTTTGGATTTTTCCCCTGCTGGGAGGCCTGGTATGGGGGGTGCACTTGGCATCATTTGAGGAGCTATCCTGATAGCAAGGTAACGTCCATAAAAAGGTCAAGTAGTCACCTTACGGTTGGGGGAGTCGGCATGCCTACCCCTGCCACCCCAACCTGCACTCCTCCATGAGCTTGGCTGCAGCTGGGGGATGCAGCAGCCAGGCGATGAGGGTAACCTTTGCATAGAGGAGATGCCCTAGGGATTATTATTAAAAAATAATTTTATAAAAAAACCATAAAAATCATTAAAATATGCAACATAGGGACTATAATATTGAAATATGTGTTTATCAAAATTGAGAAAATATGCAATTATATGCACCATAAAATCATGTCCAAATAACTAGAAATTCCATAATTCATGCACATGTTGTTGTTGTTGTTGTTGTTGTTGTTGTTGTTGTTGTTGTTGTTGTTAGCTAATGGTGGACTTCTGACAATGAAGTCATTAATCCTCTTGCTCTCCAATATTTTTCACTGATGGATGGGGCATTAGAAGTGGCCTGGCATATTTGAAGGTGGTCTTGATCCATTTCCTCTTGCAGATCACATAGAGGACAGAGTGGTGAAGAATATATCCCAATTCTGTTTAAATGCTTTGCCAGACAATCATGTCCTGTAATCAACCTGAAGGTTGCAACTGCTGTTTTTCGAGGATACTCAGGAATTACTGTTTGAATGTTTGGTAGTTCCCATCTTTTATTTTTTGATTTTTCATAGTAATATTTTTCAATAATTTTTTTGAATTCAGAGTTGACTAATCTTTTAGCTGCATAAAATGGTAGATTAACTATTGATTTCTGCACATTGCCGGTACCCTTTTTTGCAAGAAAATCAGCTTTCTCATTACCATTCAGTCAGTGAGCTGGTATCCATTGGAAGACTAGGTGTTTTTGAAGTGCTGTTAGATGGGTAAGCATTTTCCAACATTCTATAATTGTTTGGTTTTTTGGTGACAACTTGGAAGTAATTGCTATAATTGCTGCCCTGAAATCTGAGAGAATAACTGCTTGCTGAAAATGTGAAATTCTGTACAAAAGATTTTGTAGGGCCATTCGAATTGCTTCAATTTCTCCATCAAAGTTGCCCGCCTCGGTAGCGTGATGGTTAGCGTGTCTGCCTCACGTTCAAGAGGTCGCAAGTTGGAATCTCGCTTAGGGTAAGTTATCCGGGTAAGGTTTTTTTCCGAGGTTTTCCCTACCCTGAGAAGACGAATGTCGGATAACTTAAAGCCCCATGGACCTCGGGCTCATTTGAGCATAATTTCACCCAATTCATTTCATTCATTCGTCCAATATGACACGGAGGACGTTAATTCAAAAAAAAAAAAAAAAATCCATCAAAGTTTGTAGTTCCATAACTTAAAGATTTGTAATAGGAGAAGAGGTGACATGTGACTCCAGCACCTGCTCCATCTTGGTTTGATATTAATGATCCATCAGTATAAATATGGAGCCATTCGTGTTCTGGAAATCTAGTATGGATTGTCTCTAATGCCAATAATTTTAGAACACTAGTTGGAGTATCCTTTTCTTAACTTCGTGCACATAATGTAAAAGCATACATTTTTAACACCTAGGAAAAAACATGTACATGCCTGAACTTCCTAGCCCTATTGATGAATTTTTGTTAACTTGCCATATAGCCAGTTGGAGATACCTAATTTTTTTAACTGGATGTGGATGCACTGCTTTCACTTGTATTTTGCACTAGTTCACTTTGGTCACTAAGAGTGTCGTTTGTCTGCATAGTTTCATTAAGTTTCATTCCAAACATAATTACCACACACCTGTGGTAATTAGAGGTGGGGATGCAGCAGCTAGGTGGTAAGGGCTGTTGCACTTTGGTCTATTATTATTACCACAGTGATATGTCTCGTTTCATTATCCTTGTCCTATTTTAGTCTGTCATTTTTTCAAGTTCTGTTAAATATATTTTATCCCCATGGAAACTACAAGAATTGATTGCATGCTTAACACTAGAACCCCGGTAGCAGTCATTTTGACCGTTCTTGATATTTAAATAAGTTTAGCTCTGCCGGTTTTTTAAAACGAAGCTTGGCCTTTCATGACTTTTCCTGATATAACCTCTAGTTTTATGCAGCATAATAATTTTGGACATGTCATCATTTATGTGGATGTTTTTTCATGTTTGACCATGAACCCCGGAGACGCTATAATTTTGTTAGGCTTTCGCTCGCATTGTCGTTGGATTTCTCATTGTCACTAATCTGCTTTGTCGGTCTTCATGCCAACTGTTTATTACAGTAGTGTACGTTGTGAATCTGTGCCTGCAAGATGTCTCATGGTTTGAAACCAGATGAAATCCTAGCTATATTTCATGATATACCAGACAATGTATCAGAAGGTGATCTCTTTGAAAAACATGGTAGTGGTGAAGATGATTATCAACCTTCAGCTGATTCAGAACAATCGTAAAATGAGTTGTTCAGTGAAGATGATTTGAATGGTAAGTTTTATTTTACTTGCTTCAGATATTGCATAACACGAAACTGTATTCCTAATAGATGCATTTATGCAGTTATTCATTTCTTTTTTTGTACACAATATAAATAAATATTTTCTTTGCTTATTTATTTGTCTGTTTGTTTATTTTCAGAAAATCAAATTCGGGATAACATTTCCTGTAATTCTCGTGCTGCAAGGGAGATAAGAAGGTATGGGCATAGCTCGACACAACAATCATTTGAATATGACTTGCAGCACTGTGTAACTCCATCCAATTTGACTATGTCACAAGTGGCAAGTGAAAATAGAATGCCTACTAGTAATACTACAGCTTCAGGTAATGCAACCACCTCAACACAACCAATAATAAAAAGAGGTAGGAAAAGGCATCATGAAGAGGAAAAACTTCCTGCACATACAAAACTTCTTAGTAGAGATAAGGGTACTGAGTGGCAGATCATCGATCCAGGTCACAATCCTGGTAGAGCAGAGCAACATAATGTTGTGAAAGAAAAAGGAGGCCCTACTGCTTATGCTAAGAGACATGTAAGGGACAGCAGCCATGCATCTGCTTGGAAGTTGTTCATTGATGAGTCGATTCTTCGACATATCAAAAAATGTACAGAGATTGAAGCAAGAGAGAAGAAAAATGATGAGAAATGGACTGTTTCCTTGGATGAGCTGGACGCTTTCATCAGCATAATTTACTTGTGGGGTGCACTTGGGTGCAGAAGCCTTGAACTAGCTCTGGTCCAAAAAGTGAGGGCCACCTATATTTTCTGATACCATGGCAAGGGACAAATTCGTGAAACTGATGAGATTTTTACAATTTGATGTCAGATCATCCCGTTCTGAAAGGCTAAAGACGGATAGATTTGCACTGGTTTCAACTATTTGGAACAAATTTATTGAAAACTGTATGGCTTGCTACATACCAGGTGCATTCTTTACAGTAGATGAACATCTTTATCCTACAAAATGTCGCTGTCCATTCATTCAATACATGGCCAATAAGCCTGATAAATTTGGTATAAAATACTGGATGCTTGGAGATGTGAACTCAAAGTATCTCTGCAACGCTATCCCGTACCTGGGCAAGGATAATCAGCAGCCTCAGAACAAATCTGTTCCAGAACATGTTGTGATGTCTCTAACAAATCCTTTTCTAAAAAAGGGACGAAACATCACCACTATCACTAGCTAAAAGACTAAAGGAGTCGGGCACTAGTATCGTAGGAACTGTGAACAGATCGAGACAAGAAGTTCCTGATCACCTCAGAAATTCCAGAGCTCCTCTTTATGATACCATTCTCATGAAAACAAACAATGGTATTTTGCTAACTAGCTACCAAGGGAAGCCACAGAAGAATGTAATTATAATGAGTACACTTCACAATTCATGTGCAATATCGGCAGCCTCCAAGAAATTTCCTGAAACAGTTGAGTTTTACAACAAGACTAAATATGGAGTGGATGTGATTGATCAGATGGCACGATTGTATTCTGTTCGTGCTGGTACCCACAGATGCCTGATGCATGTTTTTTACAACATATTGGACCTAGTTTCCATCAATGCTTGGATAGTGTTTCGAGAAATAACAGGCAAGGAACTTTCACGCCACAGATACATCCTTCAACTCGCTGATGAGCTAAGAGAAGCCTACTTGGTAACTAAACGTTGCACACAGACTAATCCAGTCGAAGAACATCCAACCCCTAATCACCGACGATAGTGTCAAATATTTGCCATATTTGCAAGAAACCAGTATGTGGAAAATGCACAGCAGAAGTTAGAAAAGTTCTTATGTGTGTAAAATGCAAAGCATAAGTGAATGTTCATAACAATGAAAAGAACTTTCTGTGTAAGCATTAACATAGTTGTCATACTCTAATAGGTTTACTAATATAAAGATGTGTGTTGCAATATTACTTGTTCTATTATACATAAAGTTGAGTTCTCATGTTCATAATCCAAAATATTCTTAGTTGTACTATTATACTATACTCAACCTTTTTGCAAATTTGAGCTGTTTTTTATTTGAATAAACATACTGTTGAAAATTACAGATAATTAAAGAATACATGTTCATCCTACGGGCTTTTTTATATACTACTAAATTAAATTGTTTTCCCTCCTAACTCCCCATTACCACAAGATTATTAGAGAAAAATTTAGCATAGAAAAGTCGAATGTATGCCCTAGAAAGGCAATTTTCCAATAATTTATAAATACACAGTGATAATATATTGGGCCTAGTTACCTAATAATAAATAACATCAAACTGGTAAGAAATAAGTTGTAAAATGTACATGGAAAATGCAAAGAAAAAGCTAACAGCCAAAAATGACCGCCACCGTAGTAGTTAATGGTAGCTAGCGAGCGCCAGGGTTCTAGTGTTAAAAATATAATTTCATTATATATTCTAGTGGCAAACAATAAATCTTCCACTGAAACTATTAATATAGCATTTGTGTGGAAGTGGATATGTCAAAATGTACTGTGAAAAGTCATGTAAGTCACGCATCCAGCCTCCAACCCTTCAGATAATCCTTATCTAAGGGACAAATATTTACAGGAATTAAAGCAACCTGATGTATATATTTACAGTACTAACCAACCAATATTTTTTTTGCAAAATGTGAAGAGTTTTGGCATGTAAGGAATTTGGGAAATTGATTTTAATCTTTAATTTAGTTTTTCTCATTATGAGGTTTTTTAACTTAACTGCTTTTGCACACCCAGTTGAGAATTTATTGCGGCTGTTATATGTAGTCAGTGCTGGTGGAACTTTCACTTCATGTGCTGTTTGCCAGTTTTGCTTCACCATGTTCCAGCCATCATTGGCACATTACCCTTCTCTTCTTAATTCATTTTTGCTCTGTGATAGTTGATAATTTTCTGCTTTCAGCTTCTTGATTTTGCTAAGTTCATGTTTTAAGTTGTTTTGCAAAATGTCTATGATTTTCTGTAGCGAAGCTATCATGGCTTTATCCTGGTTTACGCATGTGGCGTCACTCTTCCCGGCTATATCTTCAATCATCATTATGGTACTGCTGCATTGTTTCTCTCTTGATCCTATTATCTCTCTGTCTTTATTTTCCTCACCTTTTGTGTTTTCTTGGATATCACTTTGATTTCTTAAGCTTTATATGTATTAATTTGCACAATTTGCAGAGCTATACACAATGCAACATTAGTGGCTGCCATCTTGCAGAAACTTCCTTGTGATTTTTAAGTCTAAATATGCAGGAGAGCCCCTCGCATTCTATTTCAGCTGTGAATTGAATGGATTTGTCTTGTAGATTTAGTTGAAGTAAAAACATTTCAATTCCATTACCAATAAACAAATAGAAAAATCAGCTGTAGCAAACAACTTTTTGACCACCAATCATAACATCAATCCTAAAGTCACTGTTGAAAAATGTTACTATCTCCACTGAACTAAAGATTTGGAAAAACATCCAAATCATCAGCAGGAAGGAACACATTATGAATTTTGAAATCCTACTATTGAATAACCTCAGCTGTTTCATCACAAGGAAACCAGATGATGCCATTTCTGCAACCAACACCTTTAATTGTTGTCTCCAGTGTTGCCAGTTGGACCAAAGCTGAAGGTGGAAGCAGTAGCTGCTGAAACATGTTCTGAATTTGAATTTGTGAATCAAGTGTCACAAACCAGTTTGACAAACTTTCTAGTAAATTTTTAAAGATTATTCACCACAATAGTGAACTTTGCAATATTCATTCATTTTTACCCTTAAGATTATATCATTGGTGGACGAAGCAGCGTCTGGGCAGGTTTTCTCCAGGCATTCCACCAATTGGTCCATCACCTTTCCATTCATGAATTTTGCCTGCATTTCATTTCATCCTCTTCCTCATCATACCTGGTGCTTGGCTGGCCACCCGCTTCCAGGTCTGACTCTAGGCACTGGCTTGTAACTCCTAGGGATTTTAAGCCCTACATAAGGGAAGGGTAATCAGGCAAAGAAGAAGATTATTGTACTTCACTATTCTCCCAATAAGTTGTGTTTGAATGTAACTATGTTAGACAATAAAATGTAAACATTGGCATTATTTATGCATGGAATCAAGCACTTTGCAGTAAAACAATTTCTTCTTAAGATGCCAAAGCTTAATTGTGTGCTATAATTAAGAAACTGATGTGGTTTACTTCTTCCTATTTTCTCCCTTATAATTGTGGTAATTATGGATATATTTTTCTTCCTCAAAATAAATCATACAGGCACAATATGGTTTCATCAGCAATCCTTTTCAGTTTAGAAATTTTGTACCCTGAAACATGTTTACCATTTACCAAAAGTTTCTAAAGACATTCCCTGTCTGAATACATCTTTTCCTTTCTTTTCTTTCTTTTTCCCAGCACAAAAAAAAAAAGATTTTGTTGACAACATTTCATTCCATCTAGTAGGGGCTCTGCCTAACAAATCCATGGCTAAATATACATTTGTTTTTAATGAGCAAATTTTGGTTTCCATCTCCTCTCTCCAGCAAAGATTATTTTACTTAAAATGAAGCATTTAAATCCAATTTTATTATAATTAGCTCAAGGTTGATGGAGAAATGAGCTTCGAATAAGAATAGTGTTTAATTGCCCAAACAAATGAAGGCAAAGAAATGTTAATGACCAATCACATGACTTTGTCTTTCAGTGTAATACTTTAATAACATTGTGATCATTGTTTGCAGGACCATACAATCAAGCATGTGAACACTGGACAGTGCCTCCAAAAGCCAGACATCCGAGATACTTCGTTGCCACTGCTAAGAAACTGTGATGGTAGTCTTGGACAGCAATGGGTAATGAAAAGCAAATTTGTCTGGCAAGCAAGCTAACTAAGTAACAAGAGTTGCAGACTACTGTGCTGAAAATTCAGTACCTTGCTGACTGATACTAAAGCATCCACAAAATGAAGAAAGGTGTTGGAGCTAATCATAAGCATATCACTATATTAAAAGAAGATCAAGAAATTACAAGTTTAGATCTTCTCTAATTTGATCTAATGTAAAAGATTAAAATTGTTCTTCAGAGGGCTGTGGCAAACTGTTTGTGTGATAATGACTGAGAGTGTGAGTTAAAGTTAGTAAGGAATAAATAGTGAGGACCTACTACTACCACATTATGAAGTAGTAAAATCAAAAGTTTATACTTGTGTTATAATACTAACAAATGTTTTCATTTTTACCCCCTCTCATCGCTAGGATGTAAAATAAAAGTCCATATCTGGTTTGTACTTATAAAGCAAAGCTCTATTTCTGTATTTCTATTATAGGTTTTCTTTGGTGACGAGAGTGGGGTTATCTAGATTTTTAAGTGTGCATTTTCTGCTTGAATATAAGTTTTATGGGGTTGTAAGTGGATGGATTCCTGAATGTGTGCGTGTGCGTGCACCATTTTTATAACATTAACTTTTTCATCATTTGAAGAATAGAACTGCCTTTGGTGCTGTTGTGATTCTCTGTCAGTGCCTCAAGTGTTTATGGAGGCAGAGCAGTGACATTGGGTTAACCAATTACAGGTTTTACATTATAAAATAAGAGCAGCACTGAACTAAAAATGAAATGCTCTGCACACATTTTCCAGCTGATAACTTCAGCAAACTATTTGCGCCATTCCTGCTGAACCATATGTTGCATTTTACTTTTCCAGTTGTATTTTTTATTTAGTGTTAAGTAGTTAATCTGGAGCTTTTTAGTTCAAAGAAGCATTTATCTTATGAGTGAAATTATATATCATGTGTATAAGATCCCATTAATCCTTCCTCCTCAGAACTTACTGCAAAGTTTCCAGGGTACATCTATTCAGTGATAAGAAAATTAATGGTGGAAATGTTATTTATTTTACACTGTTTAAAATGGAATCCTTTTCAACGGTTAGTGAAATTTAGTATTAGTGAATTGGATTTAAAAATGCGGGCATGTTAAAATGTACCATTAACTTTTGTACTTGTCAGTGTTTATCTCAGTGGTGATTGTGTTTCTAATACTTACTCAGGGTTTATTCATCATTGGGACTGATTAATAGTGTGTAATGCAGTGTTACACATGACGAAGCTAACTATTGTAATTTTTATAATGGTTAAATTAGATTTTACATTCAAGTGCATTAACAATTGTCCCCAGAAAATGCATTACATGCTATTTTGTTGTACTATAACTAAACCCTGTGTATTTTAGAAACTTCTTTACAGTATTATAATTTGTTTTGGATATCTAATAAGTGAGAAGGTACATATTCCGTCAGAAGCCATTTCAAGCCTTTCACTATTCTTGTGTTTCCTTTAACTTGACACATTCCATGTATGACTGTTCTCTTTTAACTATAGTTTTGAGTGATAATTGTTAGCATTTGTTATTTCTTTTCTCCCTCATTCATGCTGTATAAGAACTGATAACAGAGTTTGTAAATGTTATTTTTGTTTTAGCAGTGTGTTTCGTAACTTACTGGTTTTGCTTAAGACAAATATAGTAGAGTATCCTGTTACCCATGTTGTTGACTTTTATTATAAGAATTTATGCATGCTGTATGAGAGAGAGAGAATATATGCTATATTGTGTGTTGTTGATGGTGTTTTTTCCCCTATTATACTGGTATCACTAACATATCTTAGTTCAGAATTTTGAGAAAGCCTGAGTAACAAAAAGCTAATCAAAGCTTTTATATTATTAAATCACCATAGGTGTAAGTGAAATAAAGAAATAATGTGGCACATAAAAGAGTAACCCACACTTACGTAAAGGAAAAATACAGAAGTGAAGTCCTGAAACCTCTACTCCTCCGTTACTGCAACATTAATGGACAGCAGTGCAGGTGTCATTTTTAATGTACAGCCAATTCAATTCATTGATATCAATGACAACAATTCCGTAGTTGATGTTTCTAATATCCTATAGGTATTATATGTCTCATTCATCTTGTTATTCAAATGAAAGATAACTATGAATTGATACATTTGAAGAGACCAGTGGCAATGAATCTTTGTCATCCTTCCAAGAATACATCTTGAGAAGTGGGTACATAAGATAGCATAACCATTTATTTCAATTTTATTGATGAGAAAATAATGTTGACTAAAAGTATTCAAACCACTGTAGTTAAACTCTCAGCTGTGGCATTGGCTTTTTCAAGTCTGATTCACCATTCCAACTACATTTACCTAGTTTGAAAGAACAGTTGTCAGAACAGAAATCAACCTTAGTTAATAATGGTTAGTTATAAAGCTTGGATATCTTTAAAGGATACTAGTAACCTTGCAGATCATCTTTGAGGTATGATATCTAATATTTGGAATTGCTTTGAAGGTTTACCAAGATACTAGAATCAAATGAAAAAAGGGTAATATGAGTATGGGTTTTTTGCAATGATAGTTAAAATGCTAAGAGCATCAGCACAAATAACCGAAGATTTGTGTTTCGAGACCTAGCCATGGCATTGAACCTTTAAAGTCTGATACAATTTTCCAATACTGGCTACAGTTGATTTTTGAGAATGCATGACTTTCTACTATTTTGGTTATCATACTCAGTATGACACCAATGCCAGAATGAAAACTTTACCATTCAAAAACTGGCTGAATAACATTTTTGTGTACCATTCACTAAGTACATAGTTCTTCAATATCTGTTCAAGAATAAGTGTTTTTTTTTTTTTTTTTTTTTTTTTTTTTTTTTTTTTTTTTTAAGCAAATACTTTGTTATTATCTAACTACATTATATGCAGGCACCATAACAAAGTTAAACATAGCAAAATATCTGTAGGAGCTGAAGATTAATACTAGAGGTATAATACAGAGCAGCAATGGAGAATGTTTGAGGGAAATCCAGCTGCATTTTTATATTTATTTGAAATATGAAACAAATGTTCCCAATTAATTTGATATGTACACTGGCCAGTAAAATGTTTGGTCCATATAGGAGAGTGACGTTTTAAGTTGGCAGTGCAATGCTTAACTGTGCCCTCTTTCTCCTTCATTTGCATAATTCTAGTCACTTGATTGGCCTGTTATTTGGTGAGCTCAATAGATGGCAGAGATCAACACTGCAAATTAATTTGAGATGATAAATAATCACAATCCCTAGGGCATCTTCCCTATACAGAGGGTACCCTTATCACCCAGCTGCTGCATCCTCCAGCCACAGCCAAGGCCAAGGAGCAGTGCAGGATGGGGCCAGTGCACTGACACCCCTAACTGTAAGGTTACATGACCTTTTAGGGATGCTACCTTTCCATCAGGATAACTGCTCAATAGCATCACAAAGCTGAGTGCACCCCAGACCACACCCCCCAGCTGAGAAAATCCTTACACTCGTTCCAGTGAGATAATGTATTGCAGATTAATTGCAAGAGTGGAACATGAGTTGTAATAGTCAATTTAATGATACATTTTAAATGAATTGTGTTCTCTAGCGCTTCACCGAAATCCCTCTCCGGCATCCATGTTACATTAGTAATGACCAGTTTCCAGGCTTGCTTTTGTCCAGAATGGTCTTGCCACCTGAGTTGGTGTTTTTCCCTAATCCACGTATATCCCTAGGTTATGGCAGTATGTGTACTGATTACAACCCCGGGTTCAGGGCCGATATTGATTATCCCAGTACCACGTTTAGCAGCTCATCATATTTCTTATTTTCATATATTACCCTACAAATTTCGAACGTGCTGCAATTGAAGGACAGTCAGGACATTTAGGTACTCCCACAGCAGTTTTGATTTTACGACTATCTGTGAGGATAAAATATGTTTACCATGGTAAACTTTCTCAAATATTCTTATATTCCTTCCGAGCTACTGATTCCTCCAGTAACACGGCTATGCAGCACTGTTACACGGAATTTAGATGGCCGGTAGGCACTTTGGTTTCGATGGAGTGAGTATTGATGGAGTGAGTATTTAACAATACCCACCTTCGAATATATCTCTCAATGGTGTTTTTAAAGCCTTTAAAAGAAACGCTGCAGGACTGATCAGTCGATGGGCCTTAGTTTCGGTGTGACAGGTGGCAAGACCATTCTGGACAAAAGCAAGCCTGGAAACTGGTCCTAGATCAGTGGGTGCCGACTGGAATAGGCACTTCCGGTTCTACATCGTTCTGTCAAGGTCACCGTGGTGAAACATACATATCGAGCGCTGCATGCAACCTTTACTTTCAAATTCACACGCTAGATGACAGTGCGTACTTCCTGCGACAAACATTAAAAGGGTGCCAACACAATTGTTATACACCTCTGTATTGTGTTCTAAATAATTTTACAAAATAACGCACATTTAGTAAAACAAATTGGTGTATTTATGTCAGTTTCTACTGATAAAGGCCTTTGCATAATATTATATTGGATAACTTGCACAGTATTTTAGTCAATGTACGATGTGAATAAAACAGCACAGTTGGCTACCTGTATCTTATTTAATTCGAAATTTGAAAGCTGTGATCGTTGTGGTGAACGTTCTGTGAAATCGTAACGACAGCAGAGCGAAAGTAAATCTCGTAAACCTTCAAATAATATTCTTGTATTTGTAAAACCCGCAAGATTTGAAAGACGTGCAAGAGCATATGAGCAGTAAGAAGGAAGTAAATCTGTTGTCACAAGGCCATTGGTAAGTACCTATAATGTATGTATTAAATAAACCATGACATAACCTGATTTGTAATGTACCTGCATTACTTGTTAATTTATTTTCAATATAGACCTGACTAATATTACTTTTTGCAAATCAACTGTAGTTCGAATCTAGTCTGCTTATGTATGACAATAATAATAAACAGTTTGTAACCAGATAGTTCTTAATACTAGTGAACAACAAAAGTGCATTTGGAGTAAGTTCATTTTTTGCATTCTCTGAATTTCAGAACTGTATACGTTGTAAACTGGACCGCTGCAGTGCTGAACACCTACAGAAGTGCATCTTCAGGACTATGGTACAGATTTCCTTCATGTATCATGTGAAGTAAGTTACTTTTAATACATTTTCCATTTTACTGTCTCATAACCCAATGGCAGACTCATTGCTACATCTTTCGTAAATTATCTTTTCTTCAATTTTGTCACTGAGAGATTACTTACACAATCTGAATATTGTTGGCACAGCATTAAGAAATAGACTAGGATCACATGCTAAGGTTAAGCTTCTTTACTAGCTGTACAAAATAATACTGTCATTTTATCAAGGAATTCATTTAAATTTACAAACTTCAGTAAAGAAGGATGTGATAAAATCTCCAGTGAAATAAAGAAGCAGTTTATGGTAAACAGGTGAAACTAGAACTTTGCATTTACAAAATTAGAGGAGTTTAGATTTGCTGAGGATGAGGGAACAATCTATTAAAAATAATTGGATATTTTGTATTTAGTGATAGGGTATAATGTAACGTATTGACCAAAATTCTTCAAATAGATTTTCCCACACTTTTAATACTATTGCACTGTTTTGTTGTACAAATATTAAGAATACATCTTCAGGAATAACAATTGGCACACATAATAGGTAATTTATTTCTGTAAATGTCTTTGACTTGCATTTTATTGAGACAAGGTGCAGAAAGTGAAGCAGTGAAATTAAATTATCTGCAGGTACTTCACGCAAGGCATCACGGGAGCCTTCCTCTACGCTGCATCCCTTCCCTCTCCTGTCCAGATGTTGCCAACATCAGCACTTCACAAAGAACACACGCCATTTCCTGCATGTTGCTCACATCGTTCCTGCGTTTCATATGTTGGCAATACCACCTTCCCATACGTGACTCAACTCCCCTCTACGTGCCATCACTATAGGTTGTGTTGCTTTCCAACGAGGTAGGGAAAAAGGTTATTTGCATGTTTTTTAGAGTTTTAGGAGGCAATATAATGATCTTAAAACAATAATAATATACTGATGTTATTTATCAAGGCACCCAACATTCCCTAATGTAAATAATTGTGATGAAAATTGGGTATTGGTCAATATGCTACATTATCCATGATGGGCCAACCGAATGTTTTGTACCATCAATTGTTAAGCAATAGTATCATGTAAAAACCAAATGCTTTCATTTGGTTGGGTCATGTGTATAAATACGTTAAAGTATAATTGGAGCAGTGAAAGCAGTTTTCTTTCAACAAGTCATACAGTTGATGGTACAATTGTATTTTGTTCTGTGTTGCATTAAAATTATATTTGCAGCACAATGTCAACACAAAGTTTTCAAATGGTCCTGAAACTTAATTTTAGCTATACAACTGTAATTGATAGGTAATCATATACCTTAAATATGCCTGTTTCACAATTATTAATTGCTGGATTTATTCAGAATGTTTATCGTTGTACTGCGATAGGCTATGTTCATTTAATGTAAATATACTTTTTGAAATTTCATTAGGTGAAGTATAATAGGTGTTTGACAATTTGTTTTAGTTCAAATCATTAGTAGTATGGGGTTTAATTACAACAATGCTATTTTACTCTTAGAGATGTATACAGGAAAAATTAAGTTTTTATTTATGGACACGCTTTAAGTGATATAGTTCTTAGTGTCCCATTTTATATTGGGCATGACGAATTGCGTAATTTTTATCAGAGGCTTCTTAATTAAGCTCGTTCGTTTTCGCACTGCAAATCTACAACACAGGACCAGGAGACACTTTCCTCCTGAAGGACACCATGCTACATATGTTTACATCGCTGCCCATCAGGTTCAAACACCCAGGACACATACACATGCCATCACAACACAATGAATCAACAATCACAAGTCACACTAACAGTTGAGAAACAAATCTGCGCAGTATCAAGCAGGCTTAGAAAGTTCAGAAATTTACGCTTGATTTTAATACTTTTTGAACTGATCACTTTTGTGAAAAGAATACGATTCACTCTGACATTCCAACTCCAAGCAGCAAACAAGATAGGAAAAGATATAAGATGTGTCAGTAGAACTGTAGAATACACACTAGGAGTAGGAAATTGAACCAAACTAAATTTTGAATGGGAGGGACTTGATAATGTTTTGAAATGAACTATATGAAACTCTGATGAATTACTTGCACTATTTCCTGTTGTTTGTTTCAGGGAAGCAGCACCTACTTTGGACAGTGTTATACATATCGCTTGATTAGTAACACTGTCTCATGTGCTAATTTTAAATTGTTAAATTATGAATGCCATATGAGACAATCTCAAATTTCATATCTTTCTCTTAATACATTCTTTTGTGAACTTGTGCAGAAAGTAATGTACATATATATTAAAGTGTAATTGCTCTTCAGAATCTTATTAAACATAAGCGTTATTATGACTTGTTTGTTTTCTGTTTGAAACAGATAGTGCTGTTTTTTTGTACATAGTTGTTGGTATAGTTATCTTCATTTAGAATTTACATGTATCTGTTTAGTTTTTCATTTCTTGGTCACTAAGGTTATCTTTCACAGTTTTTTTAACATGATTACTAATTCACTGTGTACAAGAAAATTGCATTGCAGATAACCTTGTGGTATCCTTTCCTGCTTTCCTCTGCCACTAACTCAATGTGTAGTTATAATTGCTATAGCCATTATTTGAAATTCTTGAGGGAAAGGGAATAAAAATGTATTGAATAATCTCAACAATTTGTGATCTGACACTATCCATCTGGTTACTAAAGCTATTATGATTAATTGAAGACAACTATTACTTGTAGGGGGGAAAATGTCAAGTTTAGAAGTGGGTTCTTCTTGCCGAACTTCTTTCGAAGTCGCATCTCGCACACTCATGAACAGTTTACGGCACATTTCCAGTATTCACATATTAGCGTAATATGCGATACATCAGCTACGTGGATAAGAATCGTTTACCGCATTTGGCTTCCATGTAGTTCCTGTAAAGCGTATTACGCTAATATGTGAAATTTTGAAATGTGCTGTGAACTATTCGTGAGTGTGCGAGTTGATTTCGAAAGAAATTCTGGCGATGAATACGGACGAAGGAGGGGTGGGGAGAGGCGGAAGTAGCGTTGCTCGGTCGATATAGAGGCGCACTGCATTACCGACGGATCGTTAGTTCGTACCGGCCCCGTGGTGAAACATAGCGACATCAGCGCCATTTGTGACATCATCCTTTAACACAGAGTCGATCATCTGGTATAATCTGTGTCCTAGATCCATGTAGCACTCTTTCCCAGGGTTGCCAACACTTAAAAGTAAAATTATCGTACCAGCCACTCAAAATTATAGATTTAGATTCAAAATTATCGTACATCATAAACCAAAATGACATAACAATAAAAATATCAGTATAACACTTATGAAAATGTAATAGTAATGATGTTTATGGTATCCATTCACAAGATTGATGACCTCAATCAGTGTTACAACTTCAGCACTTATGCTTCTCGCAATATTCCTCTGAAAGTTCATCATCTTCCTTAACTGTTGCACCATTATACAAATTTGTTGATTTACACTGTAACATCTCGATGGCTTGCAGTTTTTCGGAACTACCACATTCTTTCATAAGTTGAGATGACCGAATAAGTCCATTTACCGTATCTAGCGCCAATCTGTTTCTAACTTTGATTTTTATTAAACCCAGTTAAGATAAAACTCTTTCGCAAGAAGCGCTTCTGTGGGACAACGAAATCAGTGGTAATAATGCAAAGGCCGCTAGTTCTTTGAAATCAGTATTTCCACCAAGGTGACGTGTTTAACAGCAGTCCAGAAACTGTCAGGTTCAGGCATGTTCTTTATTTCACACGGAGTATCACTTATTCCGAGTTTTCTCCATTGATCATCAATTTTCTGAACAGTGCCTTCATTGAGATTACCAGATCTGGGCACTCTGGCAACAGGAGGATAAAGGGTAGAAGGATTAGTAGGATATGAAATGGTTGCCTCAGAGGGTTGGAGACAGGCCATGAGAGTAAAACAGGTGTCGCTATTTGTAATTAATTTCATTTCTATAGTGTGACAAACCAGTGAAAATTATATTTCGCCGGTAATTATCGTACGGGTTGACAACCATGAATACATACATTAAAAGTATCGTATGCCCCCATAATTATCGTACGGGTTGGCAACCGTGCTCTTTCCTCATCTCTTTTGAGATTGAACAGAAGAGGAATAAGAAAAGCAGCTGAATTCATTTTCTGAGCATGATAACTTCAGGAAACATCAACATAAGGTAGGATTCCGCAAGGACGAACCTATTTGAAGAATGAACATAGAGGGTGAGGAAACTCCCTCGCATATCCTGTTCGAATGCCCATTCCTGGCAAGAGCCAAATTGCCGCTCTTTAAATTCAGGGAACCTTCGAAAGGATGTTGATGTTGAAGCTAAAATATTGCAATTCGTCCAGAAATTTTGGGAAAGAATGGAGTTTCACAATCAGTCTTTTAGGTCGACGAGCGGGAGGTATGATAAAACTTCAACAAATCCTCGTTATCTAATGTAATCTAAGCTACATCCATAAAGAAAGAGAAACGGAGAAGATGATTAAAAAACTGAACTGCTTTCTTTCCTCGTTCTTTTCCTAAAGTGCACCCTAACCCTCATAACTGGTCCTAGATCCATGTAGCACTCTTTCCCAGGGTTGCCAACACTTAAAAGTAAAATTATCGTACCAGCCACTCAAAATTATAGATTTAGATTCAAAATTATCGTACATCATAAACCAAAATGACATAACAATAAAAATATCAGTATAACACTTATGAAAATGTAATAGTAATGATGTTTATGGTATCCATTCACAAGATTGATGACCTCAATCAGTGTTACAACTTCAGCACTTATGCTTCTCGCAATATGCTTTTTGTAACATGGATGCCGGAGAGGGATTTCGGTGAAGCGCTAGTATTAAAATAGTCTACTTTCAAAAAGGTGTATGTATTTGAACTAAGGCAGTAACTTACAGATGTTAATAGTTATAAATATTGGTTGAGTAAATTAAAAATTGGCATATTACACATATTACAACACAAAATACAAACGTGTTAATATATTACAGAATCTAATCTGGGTCCTCAATTTCAAGGCAGGAGAAATACTTCACAATTCTTTCTGAATGTATGTTACATACATGATTACAACACTGTACACAAATCTGTTTTGGTTTACTTAGATTATTGTACTTCTGCTTCTTTGCTTTAGCTTCTTTTACACAAGCATAGCACCAACCTTTCCCTGCATTAGGCTGACCTGCATGTCTTTTCACTTCTTTGATTTTCTTTTTACATTACTTTCCATTGACTGAGCAATATGCTTCAACCCTCGTACATTAGTAGCCTCTGGTTGCCTAGACGCGGGTTCAAACACAGCGGAGTGCGATGGATTTTGTTTGAGCGTAAAAATCCTAAGAATGTCTTTCTTCGGAAGGGAAGTAAAGCCATTGGTCCCGTGTCGTAGATTTACGGCACGTAAAATAACCTCAAACCTGATAAAGAGGCATGTGAGCAAAATTAAGCATCTTTCACGGCCAATATCGAATGGGACGCTGAGAACTATAGTAGTTGAAGGGTGGTAAATAAAACTAAATTTTCCTTCCCGTTGATTTCTGTATGTGGTTTCGATTTTGACGTAATTCGGTTAGGACTGTGTGTTCCATAAGAGTGAATCTGTTTAAAAAGGTCATATTCATTCCACATTTGAAGGTGGTTAGGTGAATTTCAGAAAGTTTTGGATCCTAAGGTGTTTCAACTTCATCATAATAGTAATTCCTGACATATCTCCCCGATATCCACAAGTACAGCTGGGACCACCATCTTACACATGACATTAAACTGTAGTTAAATGGTACATGCGTTCCAGTAAACTCAAACTGAAAATTAGCGTTTATGAAACGAAATAAAACTGAAAATGATAGTTTAAACCTCCTTTATAATGGTGGCCCTGAGAAATGTGTGTTAATCTTGTTTATTCCCGTCACAACTGAATGTTTCACAAATGTCCGAAACCATAAGCTTAACTAAATAAATAATAAAGCGTAAGATGCTATTCAATTCACAGAAACATGGCCTGCATCAATGCGCTTACGTAATATGTCAAAGAGATATTATAAAAAAACGACCGTGGTACTTATTTCCACTACCTGCGGTTTCACTAATTCCAACCCAGCCTGCAAAAGAAAAAGCTTCCATTTCTTGTTTCTTCTCGTTCCATCTTGGATGTTGCTAGATGAATATGGTGGTTGCATAGATATCGATGAGAGAGTAAAATTCTGATTGGATTATAATATGCATTTATGTGGGTTCTGTTATTCCCTCCTTCAGTGTCTTTATCCTGGTGCATTGTTGATAACATCAGCAATTTTTTTACTTGGCTTTGTTTGTACTACGCAGGATACAAAGTGTCTGGTGGCCTTCCTGTTATTGGCTCTGTGAGCAAGAACACCGACGAATATAGCTCTCGATTTGATGTGCTCCTCATGTCTGGAATATGTTTGACTGGGCAGTTCCTAATGTAGTAAGGCTGTAGTCTTGTTGTAACTCATCCGCAAAATCCACCGATGTGTAGTATTGGTCTGTATACAAATTAACATTTCAGCCAGTATTTTTCAAAGGACTGCCAAATATTTAACGGCAGCTGCTGAACCTCGTTCTTCCTTGGACAAACCCTATACTTTACCTACATAGGATTTCATATTAATGAAATATATGCCAATTGCGTCTGACATCGTGCGTATAAGGATGCAATGCTTAGCCTGTTTCTCCTTCATAAATACCCTGGAGGCTCATCGTCCTCGGAAAAAAAACTTAGCATCTCACCAATGGTGAGGTGTGCTCCTGGTTTATACAACTGTGGAAGTCTATCGTTCACTTTGTTGAAAACTTAACGGATTACTGTGAACCTACCTGCCTCCTTTCTTTGCCAAAACTTTTTCTTGCCATAATACCCTTGTTTACAGACCGACCATTAGGTTTAAGCGGAAATTGTGTCCACTGATAGAATTGTTCTTATTAGCAACCATAAGTATAAATATTCCTATAAAGACATACAATTCTTTCTCATTAGTAGAAGTAACATTTAGCCTAACCGCCTCTTTATTTTAATGTTTTCTTATAAGATTCATGATATCAGGAGTAAAAAAGTAACATCGAGGGTTCTCCAGAATGGCAAACACCAGTTGGAAGTTACTGCCGCGTGTTCCATTTCTATATTTCCAAGAGACATCCTTGGTACTCTGGGGTATGTGATTACATACCTTCTCCCAGACAGGTGCACAGTTACATCCCGATGGTCACTGCCTGTAGGTAAATTACCGTCATCGTCTGTAGTGTTCACATCACTTTGCTGATCTCAACCATACACCGCAAGACAATCCTCATCTTCACTTTCACTCCCTGAATTAGAATCTTCATTTAAAATTTCATTCAGACCTCTTTCTAAAAATGATTCAAGTATTCTTTTAAACATTTATGAGTCTTCAAAAGAACAGCGGGAACTGAACTCACTAGAAGTATACAAGCTGAATGTCATCAACAGTCATTTCCTCTGAAAATAATCTGATTGCTGAGAATATCAAGAATTTCAACCAACAAGAAACTTAGAATTGCAGTGTTCTACAGGTGGGAAATAAAAAATCCTTCATGGAAAAATTTTCTGTAGCCTAAGGGTTGCTAAACCAATACTAAAAGCTTCGTTTTCCTTTTTCTTTCAAAGCAGCAGTTTTCTGTAGAAATCGTTGATACTAAAGCTTCATACAATAAACAATAACTCAAAGAGGAAATGCTGTGTGACATATACTGGAGTAGATACTGGAGAACACAAACAGTTGTGGGTTCAACAAACCCTTAGGCGTCTTAGGGTTAAAGTTCAACAGAAATGCTTTATCCAGTTTTGTTTTGTATCTTCACTTCCTTTATAAATTAGTTCAAAGTATAAAAATAATTTATTTTCTCCAAATACAGGTTTCCCTCTTATTGACAAACGACACTAGCTTGAAGGCCAATATATTTTATATTTTTATTCCTCCATTTTCTTTATATACTTATGCTTCCTTAAACATTGCTTCCTGAATTTCACTTACAGAGTGTCTTCTTGTGTGTTGCGGATGAACAATCTTCTGAAAATTTTAGAGTAGGAAAACAACAGACGGATAAATTAAGAGGCCGCAGAAGGTTTCTTACTGCGCTATATGCTTCAACGTTAATTCCTGACGTTAGAGTTTCCGATCGTGAAACTTGTTTGAGGCGTGTCTATTGTAGAGAAAATGCATCAGTCGCTGTCACGTGCGTGCGTCTGAGAGAGAGAGAGAGAGAGAGAGAGAGAGAGAGAGAGAGAGAGAGAGATAGAGACCTCGAGAACCACAGGCTAGCATGTAACCCCTACATTGCGGAGGATAACTGTAATTGGTGAAGGTGTCAAATTTTGTAAGCCAGATATTATAAAGTTAAATAAACAGAATAACAACACAATGAAAGGAACACCCATTTATGTATGTTACAGACTACAAATACGGTATGCGCCAAAAAAAAATTCAGTGCTCGTTTTCGCGCAGTGCACACGCCTGAGCGTCTGCGTGTTGTTACATCGCCATGATGTATTGTTAGTTGTGTAAAGAAAGTTGTGCTCTGTGCTTGGAAGTGACGACGGGGGGGGATGTTTATAGTGGAGTATTATTTTCGTTCGTACGGAAACGGTTATCAAGGCGGGCCGAGTTTACAGTTAGTGGCAGAACAATACCTTGAACACTTCAATAAGCCAGCAACTAGCAACACAATTTTATTATGCTACATATTGTTAAAAATTTTCGTCGTACGGGTAGTTTATTGAGTCAACGCAAGGGAAGGTCTAGTAGGCCGGTAACTTTGTCCACAAATGAAAATCATGGACGTATCCTCAATCAGGTGCTGCAGTCTCCAAAGCGAAATCTTCGGCGAACATCTCTGAAATTAAACATCACAATATGTAACTTCGATGATTGTGTGAAGACATAGGTGGATTTCCGTACCGAATACAGGTTGGGCAACGACTGACGGAGTACGATAGGCGTGTCAGGGTAAAATATTGTGCACGAATTTTGGCCATGGTGTACGAGGATCCAGATTTCTTGTTCAACGTGTGGTTCTCCGACGAAAGTTACATTCACTGGACGGTTTTATTATTCGCCAAACAACTCGCTTTCTTGGTTTCGAGAAGCCAGACACTAAAGTCCAGAAACCGCTACATAGTGTGCGTGTGACGATTTGGTGTGCAGTGTTAGGTCCGTATTTCATAGAGAATGATGATGGTGCACCTCTTACTCTTAACCAGGAACGCTATAGGAGAATGGTGATCAGGCCATTTGTTCAGGATCTAAGAAGGTTTTGTCGTGCCAGGAACATGCAGATGAATAGACAGTGGTTCCAAGTCGGGGCGACCTGTCACACCGCTTGACAGTCTATGGCTATGCTGCAAGAAAGCTTTCCAGGACGAGTAATTTGCTGCGGGGCTGAGTTCCCCTACCCACCACTCTTCCCCGATCTCACACCACCTGATGCTTACATGTGGGGAATGTTAAAGGAGAAAGTTTTCAACTGTTCACATCCACCCAAAACTGTGCCTGCATTACGTCAGGAGATCGTCTCATTCTTCGGGGCTCTGCAACAACCTGCGTTCTGGAATATGTTGGAAAGTCTGCGTGATCGTCATGAACACTGCCTACAGTGCAGTGGAGCACATGTCGAACATTTACACTATCATCTCGATACGTAAGGTAATGACAATAAGAGTAGCATAATTTCCAGTACTATATTTTTTGGTGCATACTGTATTTACAATTGCAAAAATCTCTTACGAATATGCAAAATGGTAATGGAATTTTCATATTCCATTGCATTTATACTATACCTGTTTTTGTAACCGATTATGTTTATAGCCTATTACTACTACACTTGATAGGGCCTCCTGCACGACTGACTGAGCATTTCATTCATGGATGGACAGATGGATGGAGGGATACCTGAATAAACTTTTAGTCCTGAAGAAATTGCGATGCCTATGTAAGGTGGGTGTTAACCTTGACACCGTCCCAACTTCTTTGAGGAATGTGCTGCTTCTGTTGCAGTGGTGAGCTATGAGATCCTTTCATCAAGGTATGCATCAGTGGGGTAGGAATGGACAACACCAGTTAAACTACCTGATAAATGTAATGAAGGCTAATGAGGAACCTTTTGAAGGGAGTAACCAATTTTTTGATGTTGAAGAATTTAACTCCTTCTGAATCTTTTCACCTGAAATTGTACCTATTGAATTACATCTGCTAACTTCTGAGCATTCAGACTTTATGGTTTAAAAATAACACGGGTCTTTAATAATGATGCTGCTGTAACTTACAGATGCTAAGGAGAAGGTTGCCCGGCATGGCACTTAAATCTATCTGGGTGGGTCTTCTCAGCCTGCAGATTGAGAAGTTATGTAGTCCCGGCATCTTCCAGACTATGCCATAAACACTGTCCACTGCACCACGCAGTATCAATTTCAGCCAAAATGACTCTTGCACCGCTGTGCGTGAGGTGACTTGCTCTCGTAGTGCAACAGTGTGCATTAGCTTTATGCGCTGAAGGCCCCAGTTTCAAATACTGCCACTTGAAGGTACTTTTCATGTTTAGTAAATTTAACGAGTACTGATAGTATAGCATGAAAGTGTCATTTCACTTAATTAATTTAAGTATTGAATTTCAAGAAATCACAAATTGTTACTTGTTAGAATATCCTTTAATGAACATCATAAATAATCGCATAACATTATGATTATAACTTTTTAAAAAAGGGCATCATAACATATTTTACTATTTAAAGATAGCCAATAAAAGTGATCTAAGGGTTTACAAAATACAGCATGTACATACAAACTAGCAAACGGCTGGAACTTTGTATTGATAGGAGTAGGGTGAGACAGATCAAGCGCACCCTAAAAAGGGCACTTTTAGCCGATCTTTTGCAGTCTTTTGGGGGATATTTCTAGTCTTTTAGCGGGTGTAGTAGTCTTTTTTCCTGGATATTTATAGTCCTTTTAGCGGATTTTTGTGATCTCTTAGAGGATGTTTATAGTCCTTTTAGTGGCTTTGGAGGCCATACAGAGAATGTTCATGGTCTTTCTCTGCGGTCTTCTGGAGCATATTCATAGTCCTTTAGTGGTTTATTGGAGGATGTTCATATTCTTTTAGGGGCCTTTTGTGGTCTTTCGGAGGATACTCATACTCCTTTCAGTGGTTCTTCCGATCTTTTAACAGGCTTTACAACCAATGTCTCTTGAATTATTCTAGTTTGCGCTTTTTTTTTAGTCCCACTGGCTTCCATTACAGTTATAGAGCGTTTCACGTTCATTACAGAGCATGAGGTTTTACCCTATACTTTCAGCTTCACCTAGCCTAACCTCAAAAGTATGCTTCTTTTATGTATTTAATTAGATCTTTTATCATAACTCTGACACCAGCAGCGAATTTTCTAGTCTTAGATGCTGCTGTACTTATAATTTTAGAGCTAATCAGTGTTTCTGTTGGTGATGATTCTTTGATATATTTTACCAGTTATTTAGGTTCATATAGTGGGTGCCCCCCCCCCAAAAAAAAAAAAAAAAAAACACCGACAACGCTTAGTTTGTTGTACGGATGGCAAACTGATCGGTTTTCAAACAGGAATTCCTATCCGGAAATGCACGGTTTTGACGCTGGAGAAGTTTGGGAACAAACAGTTGTGACAAGTTGTTAACATTCGTTTTGGTATCTTAATACGAAAGGATTGCAATCCTTTAGCCATCTGTGCATTGGGATGAATGACCTGAGCAAAATAACATTCCAGCTTTATGCACTAAATTACCACACAGAGTCCTTGATGCGCATCCTTCTGTCACTCGTTTTGTTCCCAGTACAGCAACGTTTCTTAACAGCAGTGCGACAAGGACCGGTACCCACCTGCGGAAATGGGCGACATGAGCTCTAGCACACTTTGATGTAAATGTACACAATCCCCTCAACATCGCATGTTCAAATCGATGGATTGGTAGAGGTGGACCTGTACCATCGCCAGATCTGATGCGTGGAGTTGTATGGAGACTATGGTGTATGGCAATCCTGTAACGTCAGCGGAGGACCTTATGGCTCGAGACCACGGAGCGGTTGAAAATCTTCAAATACAACCACACGTATTGGTCATGTACATGAGGCTCACCGCCGCCGATATAGGTTCTGCAATGACGTAGGAGGTACACAGTCCAAAGCCGGTTTGTAATATACATAGCTCAATGTTGGGTTTATTGACGAAATGTGAACGTACACCCATCTCACACTTCAATGCGCTATAGCGTCCAAACCCTGAATTTCCGGACAGGGATTACTATTTGAAAACCGACCAGTTTGCCGTCCCGCTCAACATACTAAGCGTTGTCGGTACTTTATATCTGCAAGCACTTAGTTTAACTGGTAAAGTAGGGTCGGTCTGGGTGGCTCAGTTGGTTAGACGCTGGCCTACTGATCCCAAGGTCGCGGGTTCAAACCCGGCCCAGGTCGATGGTTTTTAAGTGTGCTTAAAACCGACAGCTCTATGTCAGTAGATTTACTGGCATGTAAAAGAACTCCTGCAGGACAAAATTCCGGCACATCGGCGACGCTGATGTGATCCTGGCAATTGACAGCGTCGTTAAACAACAAAATAGTTTTTTTTTGGTAAAGTAGGCACCTCTCTTTATTGCCAGGGCTTGGGACCTGCACCAGAATTTATTTATTCATGGTGGCAGACTTAGCGCCTTCCTTTATTAATTTATTATTATTATTATTATTATTATTATTATTATTATTATTATTATTATTATTATTATTATTATTATTATTATTATTATTATTATTATTATTATTATTATTCTTATTATTATTATTATGACCGCCTCCGTAGCGCAGTGGTAGCGCGCCTGCCTGTGGCGCGGAGGACCCGGGTTCGATCCCCGGTACCGGCATAGGATTTTTCCCCGCTGGGAGGTCTGGTACGGGGCACACTCAGCCTCGTTAGGTCCCTGGGGGGCCAATTGAGGAGCTATCCTGATAGAAAGGTATGTATGTCAGTAGATTTACTGGCATGTAAAAGAACTCCTGCAGGACAAAATTCCGGCACATCGGCGACGCTGATGTGATCCTGGCAATTGACAGCGTCGTTAAACAACAAAATAGTTTTTTTTTGGTAAAGTAGGCACCTCTCTTTATTGCCAGGGCTTGGGACCTGCACCAGAATTTATTTATTCATGGTGGCAGACTTAGCGCCTTCCTTTATTAATTTATTATTATTATTATTATTATTATTATTATTATTATTATTCTTATTATTATTATTATTATTATTATGACCGCCTCCGTAGCGCAGTGGTAGCGCGCCTGCCTGTGGCGCGGAGGACCCGGGTTCGATCCCCGGTACCGGCATAGGATTTTTCCCCGCTGGGAGGTCTGGTACGGGGCACACTCAGCCTCGTTAGGTCCCTGGGGGGCCAATTGAGGAGCTATCCTGATAGAAAGGTAGCGTCCCTAAAAGGTCAAAGTAGTCGCCTTACGGTCAGGGGAGTCGGCGTGCTGACCCCCGCCACCCTCAACCTGCACTCCTCCGTGGCCTTGGCTGCGGCTGGAGGACGGGGAAGACGCCCTAGGGAAAAATTTATTATTATCATCATTCCCATTTCTTCTTTATTGATTAGGTGTCTCATATGTGCATTGAGTTGGTAGTTGATTAAACTTCAATCTTTTTCAACATTTGTCATTCCATCATTAGCGACTATTCTCTTGGCATCGTATGGAGATAGAGATATTTTGTCAACTTTCACAGACGTGACACTATGCTGATGAGACTGAATTAAGTTCATTGGAGTTCGTATAATTCCTCGGGTTTTAAGACAGCTCACATAGCTCTCAAAGGTGTTATACTGTTTAATGGCACTATGTTTTATACCCTCAATCTTCTTGATCACACTTCCATCGATATCGATTGCATATATCTTGGGTCTCAATCCAACAAAGCCCTATCCAGTTGCTCAAGAAAACGCAGCTTGTCCTGGTGCGTGTGTGTAATTCTATGGATGAATGAATCAGTATCGATTTACACCCGTGGACACACACACGAACAAAAAAAAGGGGGGGGGCATGCCATTTCCAGTGTCTAAGTGTCGATCGTAGAGCTTCGTGTATCTTCGTTAAAGCTGTGTTCACAACGCACACGACGGAACTATATAACGGTCTGCAACTTATAAATATATGCTACCTCCTAACAACCCTCAATCCTCATTCTTCACCAGCCATCCTATAACATCCTAATCCCGCCATACAGTGGTTAAGCCCTAAAAGGGCAGGTACACGAATGACACACCTCGGGCTGTTCTCAGCCTGCCATCTGGTAGTCTAGTCTAGGGAAATGGTTATGAATACTGATAACAAAACACAAACTAACCTTGCGGTAGCCGAGAGTCTAAGAAGGAATTGCTTCCACTCATAAGTTCCTAGATTCAAATCCCGCATCGCTCGTCATTTTTTGTTTGTTAATCTTATGACTACATATGTAGAGCATAATATTGCATTGATATAACACTAATATAACTAAGAAGTTATGGGCGTGTCTAAGCACACAAAAACAATTATTCTACTAATACTCCTGTTAAATCAAAATATATGTAAATAAACTATCATCTTCTAACACAAAAAGTAAACATAATAATGGGGTATGAACCCTCAGCACATATAACTGCCCTCAACCTTCAGGGCATGGACAAAATTAAACGCCTGTTATGTTGGTCGAGAAGCTACAATGTCCCAGGCTTCTTGAATTAGTGCCCAGAGGCCGTATTTCGTTCTTCGCCAAGCTACAGGGAAATTGGAGCACAGCTCATTTTTACACGCTTTATATTAGCTTCATATGTATGTATGTATGTATGTATGTATGTATGTATGTATGTATGTATGTATGTATGTATGTATGTATGTATGTATGTATGTATGTATGTATGTATGTATGTATGTATGTATGTATGTATGTATGTATGTATGTATGTATGTATGTATGTATGTATGTATGTATGTATGTATGTATGTATGTATGTATGTATGTATGTATGTATGTATGTATGTATGTATGTATGTATGTATGTATGTATGTATGTATGTATGTATGTATGTATGTATGTATGTATGTATGTATGTATGTATGTATGTATGTATGTATGTATGTATGTATGTATGTATGTATGTATGTATGTATGTATGTATGTATGTATGTATGTATGTATGTATGTATGTATGTATGTATGTATGTATGTATGTATGTATGTATGTATGTATGTATGTATGTATGTATGTATGTATGTATGTATGTATGTATGTATGTATGTATGTATGTATGTATGTATGTATGTATGTATGTATGTATGTATGTATGTATGTATGTATGTATGTATGTATGTATGTATGTATGTATGTATGTATGTATGTATGTATGTATGTATGTATGTATGTATGTATGTATGTATGTATGTATGTATGTATGTATGTATGTATGTATGTATGTATGTATGTATGTATGTATGTATGTATGTATGTATGTATGTATGTATGTATGTATGTATGTATGTATGTATGTATGTATGTATGTATGTATGTATGTATGTATGTATGTATGTATGTATGTATGTATGTATGTATGTATGTATGTATGTATGTATGTATGTATGTATGTATGTATGTATGTATGTATGTATGTATGTATGTATGTATGTATGTATGTATGTATGTATGTATGTATGTATGTATGTATGTATGTATGTATGTATGTATGTATGTATGTATGTATGTATGTATGTATGTATGTATGTATGTATGTATGTATGTATGTATGTATGTATGTATGTATGTATGTATGTATGTATGTATGTATGTATGTATGTATGTATGTATGTATGTATGTATGTATGTATGTATGTATGTATGTATGTATGTATGTATGTATGTATGTATGTATGTATGTATGTATGTATGTATGTATGTATGTATGTATGTATGTATGTATGTATGTATGTATGTATGTATGTATGTATGTATGTATGTATGTATGTATGTATGTATGTATGTATGTATGTATGTATGTATGTATGTATGTATGTATGTATGTATGTATGTATGTATGTATGTATGTATGTATGTATGTATGTATGTATGTATGTATTTAACGGAATCTTTCGACGTAATTTTCACCAACTTAGAGTTGTGTGATTGACTTGGAAATTTGCACTCATGTTAAGGACCGATGACAATACAATATCACGACTTTTTCCTAAGGAAAATCAGGCTAAAAAGCATTAGTTAAATTTGTCAATGTAACGGAATCTTTCGATGTAATTTTCACCAACTTAGTCGTCTGACTTGAAAATTTTCACACTTGTCAAGGACCGAGGACAATACAACAATATTATAACTTTGTCCTAATGTCCTGACCAGGATCATCAGTGACTTGGCTAAATTTATCAATGTAACGCAATTTGCACCAGCTTGAGTCATCTGACTTGAAAATGTGCAAAGATGTCAAGGACCAAAGACAATAAAATGATGTCATGACTTTGTCCCAAATTCCTGACCAACTTTATCAGGATAAAATGACTTACCTAAATTTAACAATGTAACGTAATTTTCACCAACTTGAGTCGTCTGAGTGACTTGAAAATGTGCACACCTGTCAAGGACCGTGACAATGCAATAATATCAGTACTGTCTTAATGTCCTGACCGGGATCATCAGGATAAAAATGTTATTTGGTTAAATTTATTAATGTAACATAGCTTTCACCAACTTAGAGTAGTCTGATTGACTTGAAAATTTGCACACATGGCAAGGATAGATAACAATACAGTAATATCATGACTTTGTCCTAATCACTAGGATAAAAAAGTGACAGCTAAATTTATCAAAATAATGTAATTTTCACCCACTTAGATTCATCTGATTGACTTGAAATTTTGCACACATGTCAAGGATCGATGACAATACCATAATATCTTGAAGTTCTCCTAATATACTGGCTAGGATCTTCAGGATAAAAAACGACTAAACTAAATTTATCAATACAAAGGAATCTTTCGACGTAATTCTCACCAACTTAGAGCCATCTGATTGACTTCAAAATTTGCGCACGTGTCGACGACCAATGGCAATATAATAATATCATGACTTTGTCCTAATGTCCTCACCAGGATCATCAGGATAACAAAATTACTTACATGAATTTATCAATGTAACAATCTTTCGACGTAATTTTCATCAACTTAGAGTTGTCTGATTGACTTGAAAATTTGCACACATGTTAAGGACCGATGAGAATGCAATATCACCACTTTGTCCCGATGTCCTGACCAGGATCGTCAGGATAAAGAATGACTAAGATAAATTTATAGAAAATAGTACAATTATGACATCTTAGATGTCGCTAAGGCACATTTCTAACTGTACACTGAAATTGCCTTAAATACATATATTGGATGACGTAGGTGCCCGGAGAGCAGACACGACACCCAGGGGAAATATCGCGGACTGAAGTTCACACACGGCCAAGACGTCCACAACAGTTAGAAGTGTAGAAGTCGACACAGGTTACGCCGGACAAAGAAATTAAATAGCTTGAAAATATTGAAAGACGGAGATAGATACCCGGAGAGAGGACCTGAGAGGGACACGATATTTCGGGGGAAGGATTACGAATCGAAGTTTATCCAGGGTCAGGAAGGCCAAAACAGCTGATAGTGAAGCTAAAGTAGTAATTGTAATGTAATACTGTTCCAGAAAAGGAGATTTGAAAATTAAGAAAAAAGTTTGGAAGAAATCTCGAATTGAGAAATTTTATAAAGGATTTCAAATTAAAAATGTTTTAGAAAATATGGATAGAAAAACTTGAAACTAAAAAATTAAAAATAAATTATAGTTTTAAAAAAACTAAAAAAGACACGCTTTTATAAGAAAGCGAACTAAAAAGTAGAAAATAATTTTTAAGTATGAAGAGTTTGTTCTATAGCGATATAAAGACAACTAGTTCATTATGTTTCAAAATTTTGTAATACGTTTAGAATAAAAACTCATTTATATTAACAAAATAATAAATTTTATTGTGAAAAAGCGTGGGGCGTCATAAAATGTTATAAATAGTTCATTGATAGCTATTTATAAAAGTAAAGATATGACAATAAAATTTATTATTTTGTTAATATAAATGACTTTTTATTGTAAACGTACTACAACATTTTGAAATATAAATGCTATATTTATATTGCTATAGAACAAACTCTTCATACTTAAAAATTATTTTCTACTTTTTAGTTCGCTTTGTTATAGTTTTTTAAAACTATAATTTATTTTGAACAAACTGTTTCGTTTCTTCATTCCCTTCTATAGCTGTGTACACATGCATTTCGTATCACGGTTAAATGTGCTAATAATAATTAATTTTGGTATTAATGTTATCCATTTATTCTTACTAGATTTCCTTTCAAATTGTTTTTGTAAATAATTCTTATAGTCATTTTAAATTAACGCTATTTCGCATGTTAGTTGCACGGACTCTGTTCATTCGGGCCTGCTAGCCTAGAAGTTGTGTGGTTAAATGAAGTGTTACCCAAAGAGGGACTGTTGCTCTTCACATTCACCTTAAAGCAAGACCGGTGAACTTACAACAAACTAATTATATGGGCTGGCGACTGTCTGAAAATCTTGTTTTCTCATAATAGTTGTTACTTTCTCTGTGTTTACAGCAAGTATGCGCAGTAATATTCTATTCAACATTTCACCGGAAACATATAGTTCAACACCCCTTAAATAACTAAAAGCATTTTTTAAAAAAGGTGTGCGTGTGCTCGCGCGCGTGTGAGGTTCCTCGATTCAAAGACGGTTTTGCTTGTAAACGATAAAGACCCGTGTGAACAGAGGAAGACTATGCTTGATATATAGTGGATCTTGTCGAAACTTTAAAATATGGAAAACTGTGTGTTAATGTTACAGGTATTTTTGAGAAAATCAATATTTTCGAAAAATATTCCACGTAAAGCTAGCTTAGAGTGGCGAAATTTTGTTCGAAATCTTTGTGTCGCATACCCTTGGAAGATGCATGAATTCTATGCGTATAAACCATAATTAATATAACTCCTTAAAACCCTCCAGCTATGTGAAAGATACGTATTAATGATAAGCCCTAAGCCCTTGGCATAACAGCTCGTCTGGACTAAGGCCTACCATCCGACCGCTGTGTTCCCCACCTCAGCCTTCCACGGGCGCTATTAGTGGAGATGTTAATGATGAGGTAATAAAAACAATAAGCTTAATCCCAAATCGCGTTGTATTCTAACATAAACGCTGTCAAATACGAGCTTAGGTTCTGACTGTTATAAAAAGATGTGTTGAATTTTGATATTCATTTTACTTCTACGCTTCCAGTCGAGTAGGTTTCGTATCAATAGCGTTGAGAAGTTGCTTACACAGAGAAATTTGAAGAAATCAAGGATCTATACCTCAGTGCTACTAAGTATTTTAAAGAGCTTGAACATTTTCCTGTGTTGATTCGATACAGAATAACGCCCAATATGTAATAAATAAAGCCACAATTTTTAGTACCGCATCGTGTGAGTTATGCCGTGAGCGTGTACGCTCAGACCGAGAGGCCAGCCATCAGCACGGCACGAAACAGCACCATGCACACGGTAAGATGATTAAGAATTGTGGCTTTAGTAATAAAGTTAAAGCTGTTTTTTAATATAGATCATCCTGCTGATCGTTAGTACCACATGATATAGCTATCTCATAGTTCATTATATCAATTGATAAAAAAAATCTTGCTTACAGATATGGATAGTGACGCTGGTTCTCGCCAACTCCTCCTCTATAGATGTACACTCAACGGCATTAAAAATACGCCTGGCGCTGTGATTTAGTCGAAAATATGATCGTTTTACGGGGCCTTGGGCTCTAAACCGAATTTTATTGGTGTTAATTTCTTACAGCTCGTCATGCCTACGTGAAGAAACAAATAGGATTGGTTAGTCTGCCCCTTCACTCTTAACGTCCACTTGATCCACCCTTACAACAGGTTGACCTACATAGGGAGTGCATTATCAAACACTACTGCTCGTAGGCATCGCCTTGACTAAGAACTTCGCTATGTAGCGGGCAGAACAGTAACACATAGTTTTGCTTCGCCCGGTGATACAGGTGGTACATGCTCTGCCTAGGAACCGCATTTTACAATTCGGAACGTTATTTGTCGCTAGTTATGTTGGTTGTTCATCCCCTTTACCCCTGCGATAACATTACGTGCCCAATGCTGTTTAAGAACACAGCATTGTTATAAAGCGTTTACCCAATGAAACAAAATGGCCGAGCGATTAATTAGGTGAATTACAGCACATGGCTATTCTTACCGTATCTCACACTCAAGCATTTTCGCTTTCGTATCCTCTGCCTTGCGTTGTTTTTCTGTTCTGCGAGGTGTCTGATAAAACTGTGTTTAAAGTAATAATTTTTTTTATATCATGGAGTAAAAACTAGTTTACCCAACATAAAGCGGATTCAAACTTTGCAATAAAGTTAAGCAAACATAGGAATCACAGCAAAAATTGCACTTTTACAAACTGTATAAAATTCGTTTAAACTATTATTTCAAAAACTAAACTATTATTTCAAAAACTTAATCTCACAGTATAATTAGTAAACACATATTTATACTTGTTAGCTGCGTATTTTGTGTTTTTATTTCTCTTTTGTTACTTAGTATAGTTTAAACAAATAGTTTGCATTGCAGAATGAATCAAATTATTCAATAAGTTTGAAGCGCTAACGCTGCCTAACTTTAGCTTAATGACAGAAAAAACATCAAATGCCGTCTAGCAAGCAACTTAATTTAATAGGAATTGAACCGTCTCCTACAGTGTAGGAGCAATAATCTCATATACTTTAGATATCTTAAACGATGTTGTATCCCAAACTAATGTAGATGCATGAATGATAAAATACCGAAATAATTTCTTAATGTTGTAGGTCTGTAAATAGCACTGGAACACAGAAATATACTGAAAATTTATTATACTGTAACGGTTTTGTTCGAAAAACTCAATAAACATTAAGATTATTTTTAATTCTGCCTGTTTTTCCTTCACCTATGAAAAGTGGTTAAAATGACAGTCCATATCCTATCAGGAGGCTAGCGCCAGTGGTCATTTCTGCGTGAAATGTTGCGCATATACATATGAGGAGCGTTTTTTCAAAACTCGATAGAGCACAAATTTTGAGAAAATGAGTTGTTATGGGCAGAGGCGACTCGTGACTTGTCGCAGTGGGTGTGCAGTACATTACATCCTCTCCACCTTTACTCCCTTTCTTTCTTAACACACACACCACACAATTCTAATTCTAAATTCATATGGGCAATTGAGCTCTTATGTTTTGCTATTTTTTGTTTTAAATGACCAATGTCACAAAAACTATTATTTGTCCAGACACCATTTCTCTCACTCGCAAACAATAAGCACGGAAAACAGCTTCTCTTATAAAAATAAACCCGAAAAATTTATCTCTTTTAGTTTCGCCATGTTATTCATTTTCACACTTTCCTAGATTCAAATTTCCCGCTATATGCAGACAACTGCATTCAACTTGCTGCCAGAATACAAACATAACAAACAGTAATAAACACTGTAGCAAAATAACTATTCCAAACTGAAGTATTGGCCTTAGTAAATTACGACATGAAGAGTAATTATATGCATTTATAATCGCTTAATAAGACTAGTTGTAATTGTGTTTATAACAATATAATATAGAAGATGGCTACATTACATTTAGAGCCGTCACGTTGGCTGCCTAAACAACGGGAGGAAAATGCTGGTAGTAAGGAAAACGGAGGGACTTGCACGAGTAGTGCGCTTGCGCGGTAAGAATCGCATGTGTTGTCGATTATGCTGCCTTAACTCACCGTACTCTTAAATGCAAGCTTTGCACCGCTCCCTGCGTACCCCTCGCCTGAAAGCTACCTTCGCCAGTCGTAAAATCGGGTTTATGCGTTTCAGCTTGTTGACTGAATTGGGATGAGCTGACATTTGGTAAAGAGGGCGCGGGAAAATTAAACGAGCAAGTTCATATACGTACAAGAAAGTTGGACATTCGACTTTCTCATATGCATGCGGAAAAAATTAGTGGGTGTGCAGTTGCGAGTATGCGATCCCCCAGGAGCCGCCACTGATTATGGGATTCGGTGTTTTCGATGTCACCAGTCGGTCTGTGAAATCAGATTTTGCATAACTCGATATTTGCCGTGTGTAAAGCATGGTGAATCAAGCGTTTTTTCATAACTCGATAGAGCGCATGCAGTGATTTTACAAAACTGGATACAGCACAGTCTAAATGAAAAGATTTGCCACCTGTCAAGACCCATCACTGACCTAATAATTTACAATATTCCGCTTGTCTGATCTTGCTTCGAAGGAATTAAATGCTATACAAAAACCACATTATTATTTCACAACCTTCCCGCGGCCAAATAACAGAACGACTCGTTTGGTATTATCGCCGCACTTTTCTGATTCGAAGGGAAGAGAATGACAATACTACTTGGCATGTGGTTTATATCAACCAGTGGCGGTTTCTGGGTGATAGCATACTCGCAACTGCACATCCGCTATTTTTTTCCGCATGCAAATGTGTATAGACATGCATATGAGGAAGTCGAATGTCCAACTTTCTTGTATATGAACTTGCTCGTTTAATTTTCCCGCGCCCTCTTTACCAAATGTCAGCTCATTCAGTCAAAAAGCAGAGACCAGCTGAGACGCATAAACCCGATTTTGCGACTGGCGAAGGTAGCTTTCAGGCGAGGGGTACGCAGGGAGCGGTGCAAAGCTTGCATTTAAGAGTACGGTGAGTTAAGGCAGCATATTCGACAACACATGCGATTCTTACCGCGCAAGCGCACTACGTTCTCGTACAAGTCCCTCAGTTTTCCTTACTACCAGCATTTTCCTCCTGTTGTTTAGGCAGCCAACGTGGCGGTTCTAAATGTAATGTAGCCATCTATATTATCTTAATGTTATAAACACAATTACATCTAGTCTTATTAAGCGATTATAAATGCATATAATACTCTTCATGTCGTAATTTACTAAGGCCAATACTTCAGTTTGGAATAGTTATTTTGTTACTGTGTTTATTACTGTTTATGCTTGTGCTTCTGGCAGCAAATAGCATGCAGTTATGTCTTTATTTGTCAGTTATTATTATATTACAACTAAACAGTAGAATATGGCTGTAAATGCCTAGTGTAAATTTAACACAAAATTCAATTCCTATCTGACAAATTTCAGGTAAGCTTTGGTTGTGTTTCCATTATCCCCTTTGCTGTTAATTATTTCTTTTTTGATCCTTTATATAATGAGTTTTTATGTGCTCATGCTGTATATTTATTGACAATGTTTTGTACCTCACAATTGACATGTTCAATGTTCAACAGCCTCCATGGCTACTAGTGAACTCGCTGAATGCAATCTAATCTAATCTGTTCATAGCAGGAAATTTGAATCTATCAAAGTGTGGAAATGAATAACATGGTGAAGTTAAAGGAGATAAATATTTCGGGTTTATTCTTATAAGAGAAACTTATTGTATAAGTTCAATTGCCCATGTGAATTTAGAATTAGAATTGAATGTGTGTTAGAGAAAGAAAGGGAGTAAAGGTGGAGAGGATGTAATGTACTGCACACCCACTGTGACAAGTCACGAGCTGCCACTGATATCAACAACAAATTCTGTTGTCACATACTCTTTCAGAACCTTCTATCAACATTGCTCTCAAAGTGGCATTACAAAGACCTTTCTATCAACATCACTCTCAAAGTGGCATCACAAAGACTCAACAATCCATGTTCCACACTCAGGATAACATGGCATTACTGCAACATAGGCCAATGTTTAAAACCATTGTTTATCACACAGTAAAGAATGTTACGTTTTCTGAATCACTTCTACGACTGTGTCACTAATATTACGTACATAGATTGAAACAGTCTCTTGCAAGCACAAGCTAAGTCAGGACGAAAGTACAGGGTTTGATTCTCTAGTGACTGAATTTGATGGTGGCAGGAAAAAGAAGAAAACGTATTGTTCAACCTACAAAACCTAATAACCGTCCATAAAATGGAATTCAAGATTATCCGTCAAAGTCAATAAAGAGGGAAAGTAAGGAATGCAGAGTACGTGATCTGACTCATGAAGACATTAATGATATCCATAATAAAGTAAAACATAAATAAAGCAGACCATAACAAATTCCTGCTTAAATACATGGCAATTGATTCTCCAAAACAAAGGAAAGTGAAGGAGGAAAATTCTAAAAGAAAACAATCTGTGACTATTAAATATAGCATCAGAAAGAAAAATGGAGATGTTTTACCAATCTGTCCTGCAAGTTTTCAGGAAATAGCAGGCATGTCTAAGGATAGACTGTCCCTCCTTGCAAGAAAAATTTATTCTGCTGGGAATTCACCTAAAGAAAATCGAGGAGGGGTTAGAACTGGTGCAAAAGACAAAGAGCTTATCATTGCTGTAAAAAATGATATTAAGAGCTACAGGTGCAGTGAAAGTCAAGACAAACATCTTCAGGGAATTACCTACCACCGGAATTAAATATTAAAAAAAATATGGAAAATGTTTTGCGAAAAAGGAGAAAAGGAAAAACTATCCACATGCTCTTTATCCAAATACAAATTTATTTTTTATAAGTGTTGTTTGTTTGATATCAAAATAAGCGTACACATTATTACTAGTTTAATAACTTTGTATTCTTACATTTCTGTATTTATTAATTTAATAACTTTGTAACTTCTTATAAGTGTATTATTTCATTAATGTAACAATGTTGATTTAGCCATTTACTGAATTTGTATACTGCACATAAAAATAAATTATGAGGAAATGAAAATAAAATTGAAACAGTAATAAAAACACTAAAACTAGTAGCAAATTAAGGTTCAGTTAAATTCGCTTGTTTCATAGTCGAGTTTTGAAAAAATGCTCCTCATATATAAATTTATGCATACTTAAATGCGTAATAAAATATGTTTAAAATCTATTTTTATTTGTTTAAACATAAGCATTAATCAACCAAACATGTCTTATGTCCATAAGATTTTCAATTAAATGTTTAATATATGTATGTAGGATTTGTGTGCTCATATGCTCGTTTGATCTAGCACACAGTAATGTTTAACATTGGTTAATAAGAACATTTTGAATAATTCATTGAGCAAAATATCTAATACACAAATAGAAGATTATACATAAATAAATTACATATATAAAATAAGGTTATGGCTCTTTAATTTCTAGGTTACATTTTTAACTAAATTAACTTTGTGTGATATCTGATGTGTATGGCATTTGACCAGCGAACGTATATGACTACAAGTGTTGCTAGCAATGTCTGCACTTCTGTAATGAAACTGTTAGTCCCTCAGTTGCTTTACAACCCCTTCCCCATATCCACTGTGCAAAGGTGGAGGGGAATATGGGCGGGGCAAAGTGAAAAGACCCTGTCACACGATAAAAATTTGCTGGTGTATTTTTAATGTCCCTAATTGTACCAAATGTGGAAAAGGTTTATAAAGAATTAATCACAAGTGGCACAAGCTGATGTGTGGTCAATTTTTTGAGTGCAAGAATTGTGGTGACATTTACGCTACTGAGTGTTGGTGAGATTTACATGAAGAACTCTGTGAAGCAGCTATGAGCGTCCAGAAAATCAAAATCAAGCTTAGCATACATATATTATTGCTAATGGTCCGTAATGAAGAGGATATCAAAGACAGAATATGAAATGACTTTTCAAGATTGTCTTAAATCATATTTCATTCAGCGTGAAACATATCAGGATCTGAATACATATCTCCAGCAATCCAAGCATCGGATACTTCAAGCATTAAAGAAAGAACCGAGAGTTCATAAAAGTGTTAAAATTAACATCATAGCTGAATGTCGTTTCGTTAATGCTGTTGGTGACATCACTGATGAAACGTTTAAAACACGTAACCATCCCGTGTTTTTAGAAAGTGACTTGGATGCTATCTTGGAGGCGAAATTCAAGAAACTTTCTACTGAGATGGAGGAGTCTCAGCTGAAGGGCAGTAATTGGGCCTTATTAGGTGTTGATGGTGTCCGACTTCATATTAATAAGTTCAACCCACTTCGAGGGAGCAGCTATCTTCAGCTACCACCATCTATTGGAGCAAAGGAGGTGTGTATATATCCTCAGAACTACGATGAAAAATGCTTCTGTATGCTGTGCCCGCTAGATTCGTTCAAAAGGTTACCCAGCGTGTTAGCAAGTATAATCTTCAAGGTAAGTACTTCACCTGCATTACGTTTCCTACAAGCTTGACTGAAATCCCCAAATTTGAGGAACTCAATAGTATGTCAATGTTTTCGGCTTGGATGAGAAGCATAATGTGTTCCCTATAAAGGTGGTTAATAAAGAACATAAGCCTGCAAATTTAAACCTTTGTTGCCTAAAGTAAATAATGTGAATCTGTATAATGCTGATGTGCTGAATCTGAATTTTCTATCTGTTTGCTTCTATCACGTAAGGTTTTATTGCGAAATCACTATATATGTATTGTAGAATAAAGTGAATTTGACCACAAACTTTCTCATTATACCTTTTTATTTCAAATTAAAACAATATATAATATGCAGAACTTATTGAAATTATGTGTATGGTTATTCATACATGTCACTAGTGTGCTTTTGTTCGGTTTTGTCTTATTTACTTTACTTTTGGAATGCATCACACACAATTTATACCCCTTGCTTCTTAGTTGAGAAAGTCCTATTCCTTTTACGTTTGTCTTCAGGTATTTCGCATTTAAACATCCAACAATAGTCAGCAAGCATGCTTATTCTCCAGCATCCCTCGTACCTCCTTTCGAACTCCTGCATATTCTTGTGAAATACTTTGCCTTGCTCTTCACTCAAAAATCCTAGACTTGCGGGGAAATAGATGCGAAAACAGGAAATAAATTTTCACACTCAAGTTACGGCCAAGTTCCTTATATGCATCAAGGATGTTAGCTACGATGTTTTGGTATTTGGGATCCTTGTTGTTTTAGCAAGAACTTTTGGAACTCCATTGTGCTTTCTCCTTTTAATCCAGTGTTTTTGAATGCTACATCAGACACTGATTTTCTTATATCAGGACCATTAGGTATCCTTTTAATTTTGCTTCAGAGAGAAGAGGGAATTTCTCACATATATATTAGAAGCAGCCTCTTTCCTTATTTAAAGCCTTCACAAACTGTTTCATTAAGCCAAGCTTAATGTGGCGAGCTGGCAGCACAACGTTAGGACTCACAAGGCTTTGGCACACAACATTCTTAAGAGCCGACTTCCAAATTTTCTCGAAGTGGCCAGTCTTTCTTGGTCCAGTGATTAACTTGTGCCCTGCTATCCCATAGGCAAAGAAAACATGAAAATTTAGTAAACCCACATTGTTGACCCATCAGCACACTAATAACTTTAAAATCGCCACAAGCTAGCCAGTTGTATTCGCTGTAATTTACTTGCAATAACATCAGTTGCAAATCTGTATATGATTCTTTGAAGATAACTGAATAGGCAACAGGCACCGAACCAAAAACCTTTCCGTTATGTAGGAAGACACCCTTTCTAACTTCGCTTTGAAGCACCAATGAACAGTCTCCATTCCCTTGGGTCATAGTTTTAGAATAAGTTCTTTTGCATTATTGCAATATACAATATAGCCATCTTCAGGGAAAAAGGGTTTAAACTGTCTTTCACGTTATCGGTACCAATAGAATGTCTTCTTTTCTTGGAGTCTAGAGCCTAACAACACAACTCTTTAGAATGGGCCAGTTCCCTCACTAAGTCATTTTATTCATTCTGGTTAAAACACTCAGTTCTGTAGCAGACGATTCTGGTATATAGTCACTGTTACCCTTCATAATTTCCCCCTCTTCTCCATCAGATTTGCATGAAAATTAATCAAGATTTTCTGGTCGCACAGGGATTGGTACGTCGGGCTCATGGGGTACAGGTAAAATGGCTGACCGTACGACTGGATACACAATTTGCTTTTTACTTTCTCTACTGGTAAGTAGGGGAAGTATTGTATTCCACCCAAAAATTTTATGTCGAGATTTCACCGGAAATATGTTTTGAGACCTCCTGAGTCCAAAAAAACCATTTTTAGAAAAAGGTCTGTGTGTGTGTCTGTGGACAGCATAACTCAAAAAACGAAAAGTCGGTTAAAAACCAAAGTAGGTATTTAAGTTTAACGTCTTTCAAGGATGCAACACAAAGATTTTGAAGAAAATAGTCCCACCCTAAACCACCCTTTACATGGAACATTTTTCGAAAATTTTGATTTTCTTGAAAATTGCTCTAATGATTTTGATTAAAATGTCATGTTTGAGATATTTTGATGACAAATGAAATGTATATCTTGAATTTTCTGGCTATAGCCCCTGTAGTCATACTTACTCTGGACAACTTTTGCATAACTGGTAAACCATTAGAGATAGACCAAATCATACTATACAAAAAACGTAGATCTTGCTAAAATACACAACTTAGGTCGGAACAAATTTGCTTGTAGAGTGAACCAATTTGGAGATATTCCTTGTTATGTGTGTCAGTTTCGGAAAACTTAAAACTTTCGTGAAATAGAACATCGTTGTTCATTTTTTATATGTTAAGTGTGCAAAGAGAACGAAATCTCAAAGCTTTAAAAGATTTGACTATCGCACAAAGCCTACTGTATTCTAATGTTCCCTTTGCACCTACAAGGAAATAAGCAATAAGATACAAATGTTCATCTAAACTAACAAGATGATATAGGAATGAGTTTGTAAGAGTGGTTACTACAAGAGTAGAGAAAGTCATGTGAGTGCAACACATCAGATTTTTATTTTTAGAATTGCACCCCTTCACATCTCACAAACAGAAGTACCAGTCATTACTATGGTTCGTCTGCTCTCTCCAAACCATTGGTATTCCAAAAGATAGTGTCTGTCTTCTGCCGTTGATCCAATGACGAAGTTCTTCAATGCATGCTCTACACATTTTGTGCGGTGCCCAAGCTTTGCTTTGGTCTCCAAGTTTGATTCCAAAGTAGGCAAGATATGATTTTTTTTACAAAATCTGTAATATTAGGCCTATGCTTAGGCAATGTGTTTTTCCCACAAATATAACAAGAGTGGTCTGGATCATTTATACATGAGCGATGTGATATGTTAAATACTTTCGTATTGAACTAATAGATCACAACATTCTACTCTATAATACAGTCTGAAACTGATTTCGTTTCCAGATGATACACAGAATAATGAAATGTGAGAGGAACTAGAATGGATGTGTGTGTGCATTCACAAAGATAAGAGTGCATCTATCATCAAAGTGGCCAATATCTCCCACAAATAAACATACACTAATGGCAAAGTGGCACATTATCTTACTCTAAAGTCCTTACGTGCTCGCACCCCATATCAAATAAGAAACATTCGGTGCCTTCAGTTTTTACTATAAACAACCTTAAAAGTATTTTAAATACATTTTCTCTTCAAATCCTGACGTAATAAAACCACACATGTTAAAGTACTGCAGAATATATAACAAAGCTCTAAGTTCCTACAAACAAGAAACTCACACTATAAGGGAAAAAAAATAGTAAATAAAATAAAATGAAAAAAGTGGTCCGTGATAGGAACTTTCAGGCTTTGAATTTGATTTCAGCGTGCTAAAAATACCCCAGAAACATTCAAACTTTGGAGGGAGGAATTTCATCGCAGGCTAGTGGAATTAACTGAACATCGGGACCTGTTACTAATAAGTGATGATAGTGGTAGGAATCACTATGTCTATATCAAGAACTTTCAGAAGCTTATCCGTCAAAAAAAAAAAAAAAAAAAAAAAAAAAAAAATTGATAGTCAGCATGGGCGAAGCAGTTTGAAAAAATTGGAGAACCATAAAGAAATGTCTGGACAAATTTTTTGTTTAAAATTAATGTCCTCCAACGTTGTCATATCGGACGGTGGGACAACAGGGTGCTGCTAGGATAGTTATGCCTAGTAAGAACTATCGTTAGATTCAAAAACATTGAAAGGATGCTGAAACTGTCATATGTAGATCTCAGATTTCAGGCTGTTAAAAATCATCATTTATGCACCTAAATGAGGTTTTAAACACTTTAAAATAGGTCCTAAAATGTCATTTTAGATTCTTTAAATTTTGTAGAATTTGGACAGATAATTGTGTATTAATAACTATATATCATGGATTGTTTTAGAAGATCCACTAGGCATTCTAAATTAGAGAAAATTAGAAATACAACTATTAGACAAAAAATGAATGTTAATGATACATTATTAGATTTTGTAAAATACAAACAATTGGAATGGTATGGTCATACACGTAGAATGATGGAAACAAGATTGCCGAGACAAGTTTTGGAATGGATTCCACCAGGGAGAGGAAAGAGGGGAAGACCGCGGAAAACCTGGATAGATGATATAAGGAGTAGTATGAAGGAGAAGAATTTAGAAGAGCAGGATTGGGAAATAAGAGAAGAATGGAGGAAGAAGATACGTACTTAAACACTTTGGATACAGGAAGATGTGATCTCACATTGTAAACCTGTTGATAAATAAATTAATAACTAAGAAGTTACACCAGAATTTGCATATATGTTAAATTATATAGCAAAAATTAACAATACGGATAGAAACAATTTTGATTACCACAACCAGTAAGTGTTTATTGTCCTTAAAAGAACATACATTTGCAAAATATACATTAATACTTTTTTTTCTCCGTAAGAGAAATCCCAGATAAAATGACAGTCCAATGAGGTTAACAATTTATAACAGAACAATACAATGGAAGAAAAAGACATTTGCTACACAAATAAAATGTTCCGTTTTTTATTTCAGCTTTTAAATTTTTTTAAATCTGAATTATTAATTGTTACAGCATTTTGTGCCCTATTTAGAATTGAGGAGCGTTTTTTCAAAAACTCGATAGATGCAAAATTTTACAAAATTGGGTTATATATCATATCGGCATAATTTTGACCTTCTGCATCGTTCTGTGAAATCATATTTTGCAAAATTCGATTCTTGTCCTGTGTAGAAGCTAGGGAATATTAGCAGTTTTTTCAAAACTCGACAGATACACTTGCTCTGTTAAAGCAAAGGTCGATAGATGCAATTTTATGATTTTATGATCCAGAGTGTAGCAACCTGAATTCTATGAAACGCATGTTAGCATTGACTGCCATCTCACCGTTGCGATTCTTGGAATTCCCAATCATTTCTGCAAGCTTTGTACACTGCTGCATCGTTGGCAATAACTGCGAACTCAGATTGTGCGCTTGGATTTCACATTCATTCTGCAACTTTTTTTTTTTTTTTTTTTTTGTTCCATTTATATCCTGCCTTTAACTGCAGAGGTCATATCTGCAGCCTTGCCTATTGGCAATGTTGTTATGCATTTAACAGTGGGTTTTTCGGTCTTTGGGGGTTTTTATACGTTGAATTCACACACACATTCACACTTTCATTCATACTTCCAGACTCAGGGAAGGATGAAGAATAATCTTGGCTGGAGAAAAATTCCTACCCCCGGGAATCGAACACGGGACCCCTTGAACAGCAGGCAGGTGCTTCTGCAAGCTTTGTTATACTTGCATGGCATTTTTATTCTTAGTTGAGACACTGCACTGTACTATGCACAATGGACAGGAGCTCAGATTGTGAAACTGTACCAGTCGTAGAATGCATGGGAGGTAGGAATTGCAAAACAAGGAAAGGAAATCAAAATGCAAGTCAAGGAAAGCTTATACTCCAGCAATTACATGTTCACATGGTCTCGAGTGCACTCCACGAAATCCTAAAAGGGGCATAAGCACTGGATGCAGCTGGTTTGACTTGTAATGATATAAGTGGATTTTACCAACACCTTTCCGTGCTCAACAAAATAGATCAAGATAAATTCCTTACAAAATATATGAGTATTACATCTCCTAATCGCAGAGTGGGAATAAAGAGGCTGCAAATAGAAAACAGACTGTTAGTATTAAATACAGTGTGAGAACTAATGATGGCTGAGTATTGTCAGTATGCGGTGCAAGCTTCCAAGGAATCACAGGGGTGTGAAAAGATAGATTATCTCTCCTGGCTAGAAAATTTCACTTGTCTGGGAATGCTCCAAAGGAAACCAGAGGAGGTGACAGAACAGGAATATTACAGAAGGGCATTACTGCTGTTACAAAGCAAGACACTAAGAAGTACAGATGTAGAGAAAGCCACTATGAAAGAGCAAAATCAAGGAGAGGATATTGACCTGCAGAACTTAATATCAGAAAAATGTGGACCAACTTTTGCAATGAAAGAAGATTAAGGAACCTACCGGTCTGCTCATTGTCAAAATATAAAAACATTTTACAACTTCTTCAATCTTTCATTCCATACACCACACACTGACACATACTGAACCTGCAAAATGGGACTGATGAAGATTAAGACAGAGGCAGATGTGGAAAAGAGAAACCAACTAAGAACCATGTACAGACTGCACAAGCACTAATAAAGGTCAAAGGTTACTTATTCATATTGTTTGAAATTTCTTTGTGTGTATTCAATATGCTTGTTATATAAATAAAATAAAATATATTGTTATTGTGAATGTAGCAGTACTTAGTTTCCAAGTTTATACCTAATAAAATAATCCTTATAAACATTAATATGTTGGTTGTATAGTACATTATGTATTATAAAGAGGTGAAAATAAAGAAAAAATAATAATCATCTTTCTAATTGCTGCTCAATGGCAAACATTCGTTTTCACTAGCATCAGAGGTATGACCATTTTCACCTACCTCAAAAAGAGTTGCTATAAAATAAGACTCACATCATCAACTCTTCTTTTTTCCATGATCATGTAATTGATTTTTCTGTATTATAAAAAGGTGAAAAATAAAAAAAAAAAAATAAATACCTAAATAAAAAGCAACAAAAACAAAACTGACAAAAAATAACGAAACTTCATGTGTTAATTTCTTGCTCATGCAGAAAAGTTAATCAGTATCTATCAGTTTTTGAAAAAAAACTGCATTTTCAAACTCCAAATTTGCACTAGTTAAACTATGCTATTTGTTTCTTTTCACATTCAATCAGACAGTTTCAGGAAGGAGAATTGAATGATTAATATAGTTGCTATACTAACCAATTAGTATTGCTAATAAATAGAAAAAACATTTTTCTCAAACGCATTTTGTGCATCTATTGAATTTTGAAAAAACGCTCAATTGGCATTACAATATATCACTATTAATTTTTCCAAATTTTCCGGCGTTAAAACTGCATCTTTTATCTGATAGAACCATTTTATAAGCAGAAAAGGACCGTTCCACAGAAACTGAAGTGATTGGGGAATATTTAAATTTTGCTAAATTTGACATGTTAATTTGTGTTGACAGACCTTCATCCTCACCATTCAGCACGTCGCACACATTTTTCAAAACAGAAAACCCAGCATTCTTTTTCATCAATGCACTCCAGTTATCTCTAACTTTGTCACCAACTATCCCCACTACAGTATTTACTTTGGTTTCTACTTCCTTAATGATGCCAATTTGCTCGGGAAGGGACTTTCCTTTTGTTTAAGATTTGCAATGCAAGGCAGCAAGAAAGAAAATTGGACTGTACATAAACAATGTCTTTCTTTAGTGTGCTATCCTGCAATAGTTCTTTTACAACTTGCACACATGCCACATTGTCATCTGGCAATTGACTTATAGCACTAGCTACTTCTTCCAAATGTATGGCATAATACACGTCAATTCAGATGTCCCACTGAGTTCAGCTTCAGGAGGGAGGGGGACAGAAGGAATTGTTTGTTGAAACAATGTTACTCTTGAAGGGGATTTACAGAAGACATTTTTCATGTTTGACACAAAACTTAACTTTGGCACTTTCATTTCGGATGGTTTCAGCAATTCTTTGTAATGCATGGGCAAAACAGGTAATGTGAAATACATTTGGATAAAAGGTTTTCAGGAAGAACTTTGGAATCATCAATTCCATCCGGGAAAAGTAACTGCAGATTCTTATTAACAAAATAAGCCATTGTTTCACTCTATCTAGTTGTTTTGAACACAGCAGATACTGCGATGAGGGTTCATGTGGATCCATTTTACCAACAATTATATTTCCCATATACCTCCCCACCACATCAGTGGTTTCGTCTACACACAACCAAATGCAGGAATGCCATATACTTTCGCAAATTGATTGCAGAGGGGGTCTCATGTAGAATTTAGACAATATTTTCCTAAAGTGGATTCAGATAAAATGGAATACTTGCAGTACTTCTGTAAGAATCCTTTGAAAATTGGATTCTGTACTACATTCTAAGGGATGTTAGCACATACCAAAGCTTTGCATACATCCATATTAAAACTAGTTTCACTTGTAGATGGAGGATGCTTGGTCAATAAAGTTTGTTTCTCTAATGTAGTCTGGGAAGCTCTAGTTTTATGGCCACTACCATTAATATGCTCATCAATATATTTATTTTCATGTGAAACCTGCACAAAAGAAATGGAGTCACAGTGCACAGGAATTTTGTGCCAAATACTGAAACACAATTTTGTTAGATGTTTCTACAGGTTGATTAACCTTTTCACTGCTACGGGCGAGATATCTCGGGTGCGGAAAGGCTTGCCAGCTGTGCTACGGGCGAGTTATCTCGGACGGAACTTTGAATACCGGGCATTTGCAAGGTTTTATTCGTATAAGCATTTGAACAACACAGGGATGTAGTCTCATCTGTTGGGAAGCATGTGAACTACATTTCTGTTGTCACTCTGTACAGTAATGCCCTCTGCAGGGAAATATTTGAAGGGGGTGCAATGACACAGCTGCATGCACTTCCGACCACAGCTTGTTCACGTGATCGGCATGGCGTATTCAGGGTTTTCCAACTTAGTGAAAATGGCTTCTTCACATGGTGCGCGGTTGAACCTTAGTGATGGGGAAATGTTAAATGTTTTCGAGTCATTACCGTCAGATTTATCCGATATTTCGGAGTTTGCGGATAGCGACGACTTTGAACTGATGGATAATGGTGAAGATAGCAGTGAGAGTGAAAATGAACAACAGGTAATACCAACACAGGTGCTAAAGCGAGCATGAAAGGACATTTCATTCCAGTGGTGCTCTGGAAATTTTACTCCACGTGTGCGTGACTTCAACGAGGACATTTCAGGCATTTCTGTGAATATAGGGGATAACTTCAGTGCATTGGATTATTTCCAGCTCTATTTCTCCCCTCATTTTGTTGAGAATATTGCTGAGGAAACTAATAAATATAAGTTCCTCATTCAGAAAGAACAGCCATCTCCCAGCTCTCGTCTTCAGAAGTGGAAGGATGTGACAAAAGAAGAATTGTACGTCTTTTTCGGTATTACTCTGCTTATGGCCAGGGTAAAAAAGTTAACAATTGCAGAAAGCTGGTCAAAACATCCTCTTCTTGCCACCCCACAGTTTACGAACTACATGTCTCGGGATAGATATCTTCTCATTTTGCGTGTGTTGCATTTCAGTGGTAATGACAACCAAGCTCAGGGAGAAAGACTTTATAAACTGAAACCAGTAGTAGATCACCTCCGAAATGTTTTCAGTGAAGTGTTTACCCCCTTTCGTGACATTTGCATTGACGAAAGCCTTGTACTTTTCAAGGGGCGCCTGCAATTTTTACAATATATTCCATCCTAACGACACAGGTTTGGAATAAAACTGTTTGTGATGTGTGACTGTGAAACGGATACGTTGTTGACTTTATAGTATACACAGGAGCAACTACAGACATAATTCCGGAGCGTGAATTTGGAGTTTCCAGGGCAGTAGTCCAGACATTCATAAATAAATATCTGCACAAAGGGCACAATGTTTGGCTGGATAACTGGTATTCCAGTCCTCTCCTTTATGATTGGCTTCACAGGAATGGCACTAATGCTTGTGGTACAGTAAGAAAAAACACCAGTAAGAAAACCACAATGTGTAATGAACTACAACAGGAACATGGGTGCAGTGGATAGATCAGATATGATTCTAAGTTCTCTTCATTGTCTTAGAAAGTCACTAAAATGGTACAGAAAATTCTTCTTTCACCTATTGGATATTGTCATACTAAATTCCCAGACGCTGTACAATGTAAAAACTGGCAAGAACATCTCATTGGCTGAATTCCAAATTTCACTAATTACAGAAATTTTTCAGAAATACTATACGCTAAGACCTACCACTACATCAGGAAGACCATCATCAGGTGACCAACCTCTATGGTTGACAGAAAGGCATTTTCCTTCCAGTGTACCACCCACCCCAAAGAAAGCAAATCCCACGAGGCAATGCTATGTCTGCTCCAACACATCTTTAGGAGAGAAGAAGCGAAGGGAAAGCAGGTATATGTGTGCCAAATGTGGCGTTGGCTTGTATGTAACACCCTGTTTTGAAAAATATCACATGCTTTTAAATTTCTGAGTTGCTGTGCAAAGAAGCGTGTAAGAAAATGTGCAAATGCACTGCGTGAAATGCTTTTTTTCCCCCAAACATTTTTCACATGTATTTTAACTGTTCTTGTTTGGACATCCCTAAGTATGAAGTCAAGTGAAAAATGTGTAAGTGCAAATATATAATCAATATTTTTATTTTGCAAGTAACAAACCAGTGCATTGACGTTACATAATGCCAGACAGAAAAATGTATACTAGTGGCCCCTTGTGGACAGCCCTGTGTTGCGAGTGTTGCATATGCTTCCCAGCATATAATTTAAAAATGACAATTATTACAATGTGGATTATCAAGGACAGTCTACTTATCTGAGGTGAGTTTCTATGTCATTTACAATAGTTTTTCATGGCATTATCAGTATTTTTCAAATGTTTATGTTTTCTGAAAATAACTTAGCATGGAGGGGTTTGCCCAGGTACTGATATGTCAGCAGTGAAAAGGATAAGTATGAAAATTAGATTACCTGTTTATTGCAGAAAATGATTTTCCCATCGCTGGTGAGTCCCAACATGTTCTGGATCCATTGCTGTATCAGAGCACTTTTGGAAGATTTCACTTCAGGCATTTTGCCACTTTATATTTTAGCTTTTACACACACTCATTCATACACACATAGATGGCTAACACTGTACGTTGGCATGTAGAAGGTCCACAACAAGGAAAACTTCTTAAGAGGGTTGTTACAAACTCCTTTTGTATTACAACATGCTGCTTTTATTATGATTTTCCTTTTAAGTTGAAACATTGAAAGAGATAGCGCTATATTCTACAGGAAACTGGTAATCTACTTAATTTCTTCCATATTTCACAGTAAAAGGTGCAGTGAAGGCTGACTGTGACAATGTTTCTAAAGACTTGGACCGTCATTAGCACAACCCCCTTTTAGAGCGGTTAGGTAGTAGAAAAATGGTCATTTTCAAGCTAAAGCTCGTTATGAATAACTTATTGGATGGTTTATACAAACTCACAAGCTGTTGAACCAGATATTTGATTCATACTCGATGCTCAAGGTCTGCCCATTATCACATTTTAAACCCTGTTTTGTATTCACTCACTGTGTGCAAGAATGCTGCACTTCCTTGCGGTCAGAGACACTCTCAGCTTTTAGAAAGGCAATTTTAAAATATCCTTACTATGCTAAAATTACTGGCTCTTCTCGAAGTATGTCCAGGTATTTCTTATTTTGGGATGTACAGTGCTTCAAACTCCAGCTCAAATCTAAATTGACAATATATCATGATTTTATAATTTGTTTGTTATAAATAGGTATTTTTAGGCTTAAAAAACATTAAATAGGCACACCGGGGTAAAATAGGCACTTTTAGGTACAGCAAAACTTCCACAGAAGTTGTAATTTTGCATGAAACATGAACATATATGATTGGGTTTTGATTATTTCTTCAGGATGACATAAAACCTAAAATCTGAGGTCTATATGGCGTACGGTTTTAGAAGGCACATGAGTTGAACCAATGCGTGCACACGGTGGCTGCACTGCTGCCAAGTGGCACGCCAGAGAGCGGAAGTTCTGGGGAGGGAATGAAGAAAGAAACATTTGTCGTGTCACAAATGGTCAGAACATAAGCTTACGCAGCAAAGGATAATGATGATAACATTATAATCTGTAAGACTCAATATTAACATACTTATTTACAGATGCCAATTCCTTAAAAAAACTCTACACTTTAAAAATATTTCTGGCCTGAAAACGAAGTACTTTACCCTTAATACCTGTGCCACTGGTACCAGGCTTTGAAAGTGACATTGTTAACACTTCACTAAACACAATGTAAACATGTGAATTTTCTGCTTATTGTCACAGTTACACAAAGCACAAGTTGCATTATGTATTGGTCTTGAACTGAACTAAAGAATTCGCGACTGCAGTGATCCGTGGTCAGTTAATTTACTAACTAAATATACGCAGTTCCTAACGACACTTTATAATTTCTTACTCCGTAACTGCGTAATGAAAAGGAATAAAACACACAGGCAAGATTGGAAGTTACATTCACAAGCATAAACATGGGAGTCGGTTGTTTATTCTCGAAGTGATATCTTGAGAACCATACGTTGTAGAAAAATGGCTTTTGTACAGGCTGCCTCAAAAATTCTTGCTGCATGCACCAAGGCATACTAGAATGTCAAATTTCCAGTAATAATTTTGGACATATGAAAAAGAGAAATCTCTTGCTTACACTTGAGCTGTGTGTTCCGAACTAGGCAACACTGCACGACTATGATAGGACAGTCGCTCTAGGCGAGCTCTCTATAGCTCTGCCTCATGTGCCCTCTAATACCGTACACCTTATAGTTATATGCCATCTATGCTGATTTTGAGAGAATACTCACTCCTTATCATGCCTGTCCTGCTAGTCCTGAAAACTCTCATACACTTCCATATCAAAAGCACACCCTAATGAGCTTTTATGTTTATGTCAAACCATCGTCTAGTATTGAACATATTGAGGCTCATCTTCCCACAGAACCCTATGTTTACTGAAGACCTGAGGCTGCTCAGAAATTCATGGAATACTTGGTCTCTAGCAAATAAAATTAGTCCTATAGAAAACTAACACTTCATTAAGGCTGACGATGAGCAACAAGAATCTTTCGAGTCTTCTACAATGTTACATGTGAAGAATTTACCAAAGAGAAGTGGAGAGTACGCGAACATAACCATAAAGGAGGCGAATACAGAGGAAGTCTGCACAATAAGTGTAACCTGGCTTGTAAAAGACCTAATTATATTACTATTTCCATGCATAACCTGAGCGGATATTATTCACACTTCATTGTTAAGGGGTTAGACTGCACCAACAAATGAGTAGAGGTCATTCTTAATTCAGAAGAAAGCTACACTTCATTTTCAAAGTATATTGGAGATATTAAACTCAGGTTCGTAGATACCTTCCATTTCCTGAATACTAGCTTGGAGAAGTTGGCAAAAACCCTATGTATTCTGAAACACTTAAGTACTTTGGAGCAGAAAGGATTGACTTTGACTCACAAGGGAGTACTACCTTGTGATCACGTCACATAATGGGATGTCTTGCACGAGATATGTTTACCTCTTAGGGATACCTTCTACAAGAGATTAAACAAAGAAGAAATCAGCATTGGGCACTACAAACACGCTCAGAATGTATGGAAGCAGTTCAATATCAGAAACTTATGCGAATACAGTGATCTCTACTTAACTTCAGATGTACTTCTCGCTGATGTCTGAGACATTTAGAACTCAACCCTGAAAACTCAAAGTGGATCCTGCACATCATTTTACATCTCCAGGCATTGAACTCGAATTGCTTTTTGATTACGATCAGCTACTAATGGTTGAATCTAGTATAAGAGGAGGTTTATGCGTTTCTCATCGGCATGCGGAGGTGAACATCTTCATGGAGCAGTATGACTTGTAAACCCTCCCAATTTATTACATACGAAGATGCAAATAACCAATATGGGTGGGTGATGTGCCACGCCCTTCCCTATGGAGGATTTATTGGGTTTCTCCTTAAGAAGTTAATCTAGAAATGCTACAAGATGATCCTCTTGAATACATTTTAGAAGTTGACGTCAAGTATCCTGCTGAGCTGGATGATCTACATAATGACTTGCTGTTCCTACCTGAGTGTATCAAGCCAAAGGATTCCTTTACAAAGAAGCTCATTCCACACCTCCGATCAAGGAAGAAGTACGTGGTGTATTACATGATCTTGAAGCAGGCACTTAGTCATGGACTAGAGCTATCAAAAATTCATCATGTGCTACAGTCCCATCAGTCTCGCTGGTTAAAGCCCTACGCTGAATTCAGTAACAGACTACAAGGAGTAAGAAATTATTTTGAGAAGGATCTCTAGAAACTTTTCAATGCTATGTTTGGCCAAACTATGCATAATATATGGAAACGAATGGATATACGACTTGTCACCAATGAGAAGACTCTGGAACAGCTGATTGCTAAGCCTACATTCATTGACCAAACCATATATGGATCTAGCCTAGCTGCAGTGCATATGGCATCATAACGAATAGTATTCAACAAGCCAACATATATTGGTATGCGTGTGCTGGACATCTCCAAGCTACTAATATAACGTTACCATTATGACGTTCTGTTACCAGATTATGGTCTTGAAAACAAACTTGTGTACATGGATACTGATACTTTCATCCATTGAGTGACGAGAGATACATATCAGGACTTTTCTTGAGCATCTGGATATGACTGATCACCAACGTCGCAAATGTTATTCAAGGAAAAAAAAAGGGTGCTGGGAAAATTTAGAGACCAACCTAATGGAAAAATCATTCATCTTTTGTTGGATTGAGATCCAAAATGTATGCACTCGATATCAATGGAAGTGTGATCAAGAAGATTAAGGGTATAAAACAGTGCCATTAAACAGTACATCCCTTCGGAGAGCTATGTGAGCTGTCTTAAAACCAGAGGAATTACAGGAACTCCAATGGACTTAATTCAGTCTCATCAGCTTAATGTAACGTCTTTGGAAGTTAATAAAATATCTCCATACAATGACAAGAAAGTAATTGCTAATGATGGAGTATCCACATACGCCTATGGGCACTACAGTGTAGAGAACAGTGCATAAGACAAGGAGTCTTAAAGCTTGTTTGTTGAAAAAGATTGAAGTTTAATCAACTACCAACTCAGTGCACCTATGAGACACCTAATCAATAAAGAAGAACAAAGGAAGGCGCCAAGTCTGCTGCTATGAATGAATAAATTCTAGTGCAGTTCCCAAGCCCTGGCAATAAAGATGAGGGGCATCTACCTTAGCAGCTTAAACTAAGTGCTTACAGATTAAAATATACACACACAGATATATATATATATATATATATAAACCTAAGTAACTGGTAAAAGATATCAAAGAATCATCAACAGAGAAACTGATGAGCTCTAAAATTATAAGTGCCACAGCATCAAAGACTAGAAAATCTGCAGTTGGTGTCAGAGCTAAGATAAAAGATCTAATAAAATACATAAAAGCACACTCTTGAGGTTAGGTTAGATGAAACTATGAAAACAGAATAAAAGGTCTGTAACGAACGTGGAATGATCTGTAACTGTAATGGAAGTCAGAGATATTGTAAAAACAGCACAAACTAGAATAAATCAAGAGACATTGGTTATAAAGCCTATTAAAAGATCACAAGAGCCACTAAAAGGAGTAAGTGGTCTGAAAGACCACTAAAAACCCCTAAAAGAATATGAACATCCTCCAATAAGCCACTAAATGACCATGTGCATCCTCCAGAAGACCACAAAAAGCTCCTAAAAGACTATGAACATCCTCCAATAAGCCACTAAATGACCATGTGCATCCTCCAGAAGACCACTAAAAACCCCTAAAAGAATATGAACATCCTCTGAATGACTCCCAAAGTCACTAAAAGGACTATGAACGTGCTCCAAGAGATCACAAAGATCTGCTAACAGGACTATAAATACCCAGTAAAAAGAATACTAAATCCATTATAAATATCCCCCAAAAGACTGCAAAAAAATCTGCCAAAAGTGCCCTTTTTAGCATGCACTCCATCTGTCTCAATTACTCTACTGATAGGCAAATCCACTTTCTAATGCATTCGGAGAGAACAGATGATTTGGGGAATGTTCTTGAAGCATAAATAGAAATGAATAAAAACCTTATTTATTTGCAAGTATGATATGAACTTTGACCTTCGCCATGACTTCCCACTTTGTGACTACAGCACATTGCCAGTGAGCACCACCACTGCCCTAATCAGCAGGCTGGTGAATGCGGTATCAGCACCTGCGTTTCATATCATCTGTAAAATGCAGAGTTGCCTAGTTACCAATCTGCAGGATGGAAAGACTCACCCAATATATACCAAGCACAGTCCTTGGCACTACGGTTGCTGATAATTAATAAAAGTAAACACCTCTGTGAGATTGTAACACCACGAATAACACAAATTTTGGTAATACGTCCTCTTTTATTAACTTTAGCCCCACCAATATATCACTACGCCCATCAACATTCCTACTTACAAGGTCCAATACTAAAGCTGATAATTTGTATCTGAAACATAATTGTTCTGTGACTTTGCTCTATCATATGTTATTTCACTTGCTTTCTAATTTTCAGAATTTTCTCAATGTGCTTAGCACATTTGCGATAGCTTAACATAACTAAATTATATGGATCTGACCTTTGAGGTAACGGCTTTCTGGTCAACTGAGTTCACTAGAACCTTAATTAACTTACCTATACCACTTATACTAATTGTCTTTACCTCAACCCTCAACTACCTTAACTAATGATCCTTTCTCCTGACAAAGTTTTACTTTACGCGATACATTATGCACCTATTTAAACACACAGAAATGAGGTATTTATTGCAATTATTTAGCTATCTCGCTGTCATTTCATTATAAAGTTATTAATATTACCTGTCAATAATTCTGGTATCTAGTGTTAGGACAATTCATACAAAAACTAAATATTCACATCTTTCTTTTGCTTGACTTACACTTTTACTATGTATGCACATCATAAAAATTCTAATATATAATCTCAATCCATTTTTGAGATATTAATTTATTTTATAAGTAAACAGATTTGATTTTCTAACATAGTGAAATCTAACCAAATTGGATGCTGAATAAGTCAGAAACCTGTATTTCAGAAAAAAGTACTGGTCGCATTGGGAATCATATACATTATATGCAATTTTTCCTGAATAATATGGAGAAGACATGGAAATGGAAACTACCTGGAACTGATTAATATGAAAATCCATTTGTTTTGGGGTATTTTATTTTGGGACATGCTGTACTTTCAAGGAAACTACAAAATATAGGTTATTGCAGGTAAACAGAATGTATTTGTAAGCATTCATACCCAAGTGGAGTCATCATGGACGGAAGAAAGAGGTTAGTTATAAATCTGTGTTCTTCCTTCTTCCTCCCTGTGTTTGAGGAGTTTTGGAAAACAACACATAACCGGAAAAAAAGAGCTGTCCACATGGGAACAAATCTTCATTTTAAAAAATAGAAACAGAGTATTTAATTTTGACATTCCCCAGAAAGATATTTTCAACAAGTTCCTTGAACCGTCACCAAGGAAACATCAGAAGAAGCATCGCCATCTGCACCATGGAAACCCAGTCATTGTCTGGTTGATAATGGAGGAAAGTTAGCCTCCAAAACGCTTTCTGGAAAATTATAAATGCAAGTGTTGTTTAGTGTTATTAATCGACTCACCTTTTAGATTAAATTGGCTATAACAACAGTTTTCAAACTTCTAAGAGAGGAGGAAAGTACATCTGAATTCTCCAGTAATGCATACTGTAATCCAAACCCACAATTTAAGGATATTGTTTATCATTTCCTTCAACATCAAGCTTAAACCGTTTCATAGCTGATAGTGCCATAATTTAATAAACCAAACCATCTCTCTGACTTATAAACACATAGGTACATTTGTAGGCTCTTATAAAGTGTACCAAATATTTTTAAGGTGACAGTAAACGAATAAGCAATCAACCAAATGGTTCACCCACTTCACAGGTATTGTTCAAAATGTCCATCATTTGTGCACCTGCAAGCCTCACACCTTTCAAACCAATTACATTGCACTCTAACAAAAACACCCTCATTGTTGTGTATTTCTTCCGCAGCCAGATAAATGAATTCTCTCAAAGATTCGAGGGCAGTAGTTGCTGCTTTGTAGATCCTGCTTTTCACGTCTCCCCAGAAGAAAAAATCCAGAGGATTCATACCGGGTGGAAGGGAAGTCATTACATTAATTTAAACCAGTGGTAGATCTCAGTATTTGGAGCACACTTTGTATCTTACGTTTTTGTCTCTGCCATTTCCTACGGAGATCGTTTTGTCGAAATAAAGCTGGTGACACTACAGATAGTGTATCACTTACACTGGTTCTGTACATAAAAAACAGGCATCACTACCAAGCATCTTGTGAAGGTCTTCTTCAATGTATAGGCCAATCGCAACCATTACCTGCCAAGACATCAGACGAAAGAGAAAGTGTTTACATCCGGAAACCAGGTCAATTCCCTGACCAACCTCAATGCAACATTGTCGACTTACCTTGCATCTGAAAAAGGCGCTCGGAGAATACCTTCATGTCTTTTAAGTGATTAATTATTTCGAAACCCTGTGTGATGTCCCATAATTACTATCGAAGCAATGTCAGATATAAATTACTCTACGCATCTTACAAGTAATCTCCGTACATTCTTGTGGAATTACGCATCCAACTTGGAACAAAAACCACTTATTTTTTCGAAATTGGCTGATCAAAGAACAAAATGCCACAACACTTCTTTGTTTGTAATGCTTCTATAAAGCACATACTAGAAGGAATGTAATGACTTCCCTTCCCCCCTGTATAATGCTCCTTGTGTCTAATGGTTTATTATATGCCCAAAACTTACAAAACTACTTTTCAACTGCTTTACAGATGCTGATTCATTTTAATTAGTGTACAACAAAAAGAAGTGTTTTGCCTGTGTGCTACTGACATTTTCAGTTTTTATTATTTTCATATGTTATGAAAATATCTCATTTAAACTGACTATTTAATCTTTCTGCACATTGCAGAACAATGTGCAACTCATTAAATTCTGAGGCTTCCTAAATTAAAAGCTGTGGCATGCAGAACAGTTTGAATATTGAAAAATGCTGAAAAAAGGCACTGAGAAAAATGGACTTCACGCCTTGACTCCGGGCTTTAATCATATGGAGCTATATAAATGGCCACGTGGAGCAGTCCAAAAATAAGTGTCTAACACGAAAGTACAACCTATATGCACAATAAAAAAAAAATAAAACAAAGCATCCAAATTTTCCTCAATTTTCGCCAAATTTCACTGAAACATTTGGGATAAAAATGAGGGAATTATCACCCGTGTTTTGGAGATTTTTCCATATGATACATTAAAACTACTAGAATAAAGCTGAAATAATTTATTTTAACATTATATCTGTTTTAAAGACTACGAAAACTTTGAGAACCGCCATTTAATTTGAAAATGAAAACATTGTAAATGCTTAACAATGGTTTAAAAATATTGTAAATATTATATATTGAACAAAAGTGTTTAAGATTATATGGAGAATAAAGATTGTGCAAAATTGCATTACTCTACTTTATAATTGGGGTAGTAAGGGGTAGTGATGCGCCTCCTATAGCCTCTCCTACCCAATTCCCATCCTCATCCTGCCCGTGGTGCACCCTGCTTTTAACAGATGAGGCTCTGGGGACCGAATCACAGCGGTATAACTGTTTCATCTAAAATGGAGGAAATGTCATTTACATATGTGCTGGCCTATCACAGCACAACTGCGTCCCTCAGAGGCACATGAGGGGAAGGTCGGTGGATCTAAATACCACCTATTTAGTCCTCCCGGCTAGGTCCGATGGACCCGTTGACCAACGATAAGTGTGGTCCCCCTTGCAAAATGGGGGTTTAAGTCGGGTGATATAACTGCCACATTGTAAAACTGGTGCCCGTTAAGAAAACAGTTACATGAGAGCCACAGAATAGGTATCTCAGCCTCACCAATATGTGTCCTGTGTAGCGATCCAGCAGAAATGAACGAAGACCACTTGAAGACCTGTGAAGCATTAAGATCAGAAGGAACTACAGTTCAAAAGTATTGGAAAGCACGAATGCTAATGGCTTCATTGCCAGATGCAAGGCACTAGAAAACAACAACAATTTTATAATTCAAACTACTCAGCCCCGGGAATACAACAGAAATATTGAAAAATCACCCTGAAATATTTTCTGTATTTTGGCGGACAGGAATTAGGTTGTTCAAGAGGAAATGTATATGGATTTGGAAATCTTATCAAATGTCAAAAAACCTCCAAGTAACGCAATTTTAGCAGCTTATTTGTTTGCCAGCTTGTTTTGTACAAAACGTACTCATCACCACAGGGCAGATTATCCTTCACATGCTAGTAGTGGCTATGTATGTCTCATTAGGAAAAGAAATGTTGAATGGACATGTTCAGGTACAAAAATCTAATGAAATATATTACTGCTTTCTTCCTAGCTATCCACCTTTTGCTCTCGTTTACCTTTCCTATGCTTTGGCAGCAGACATCTGCAAGTGCAACTTAGCATAGAGACCTACTCCATTGTTTCTCTCACATAGAGCAACATATTTTCGACTTTATACAAATTTAGCAAAACTACGAGTAGTAATGGTGATAATGGCATTGTTTAGTCCTTTGGGCTAAAACTCCAAACATGCCACCAATCATAGTTTAGTTTATCGTTGGACCAGGACATGACTAAATGCAGGGAAGATAGAATGTTAGGTGAGGGAAATGACTTAATGGAGCTTTCGCAAATATCAAATATGTATAAAACTAATATGTTGATTCAATGAACTAATTTTCATTTGACAGAGGTTTCTGAGACTCAAGTTCCTACATCAGTCAGTAACTGGAAGGTAGATGATCTTTCCTGGGTTTTAGTAACAGGACAATGGTGGTGTCATGCGAAGCAGCAGGAAACTTTGTGGTTTGCCACATATGGTTATAGACCCTTATAGAGCAAAAAGCTTGGGGGGAAATTAGATGGGCCTGAAACAGCTGCAAAGACGTTATGTAAAGTGAATGTGAATTGGATCAACAATGGACACATGAAATATTTAGAAGACATACAAATGAATAGAGAGAACATTTGGCTGAAATCTCAATAGTAAATGCAGTTCCCTCTCTAGACATTTAGCACCTGCAACCAAGTATAAAAATGGATCTTTTGTTCTCCATTTTGAGTCTCATATCATTTATATTGGTGGATCCTGTAGTGGTCTAGGCCAGCTTCAGAGAGCTAGCCAAATCTAGGATGCAGATTACATCAAAACTACATATCTTGTGTATATTTGTAAAAGTAAATTGTAACTCTTAAGTAGGCATGTAAGAGCTAAAAATTACAAATTAATGTTATTTACATTTAAACTGTTTGCAGAAATGCTTATAATGATAACTCAAGTATTTATATTTAGCATTACTGCATTAATGCTTGTAGTAAAATCAGTAGGTACTGCAGTTATTGAAGGTGTGAGTGATAAGGCATCTTTCTAGTGCTAATATGAATTTCTTTTTATTAGTTTTCGGTTCCTTTATGTATGACAGAATGAATTAATAAATACTATGCCATTGTAAGCCTCCTTTTTGAAATACCTGTAAGTTATTGGTTGTCCTGTGGAAGTTCTGCCTGTATCTGGTTTGTTTGTTGTATATATCTGAATTTTTTATGAACATTTGTGGGTTATCAACTAAATTAAAAGCCCAACTAGAATATACTCATTAAAGCTTCCTGGGTTACCAGCTGTGTAAGATCTATAAAGTTGTTCTTCAAGCTTTTGGCCATATTTATCTCCATGGCCATCATCAGGAAATGAATAATTGATAAATAAATGGCCATTTCAAACTCATGACTCTCATTGGAAACTGCAGAAGAAATAAATGGGTATCTAAAATCATGGCCTTCTTTTAACTATTTCTGTCCAAGCTGTGCTCAGTCGTAGGCCATTGTACCTATAAAAATTATTAGGCTCTAATTTAATTTCAATTGCCTCTTTTATGAGTCTGTTGTAATGTTTGTTACTGTGGCGTAAAACCGTGGCCTCATGAAATAAAATTCTGTGATCATTGTCGAGATTATGCTGTGCTATTGCTGATTTTTCTGGTTGTAGTAGTGATAGACTGCATTTGTGTTCCTCACGCCTCTTCAATTGTATGACCTGTGTGTCCTATATGTCTTTCCACATTGGCAAGCAATTTTGTAAATGCCAGGTGTTTTACAACAAAGATTGTCCTTAACCGGTCTCATATATTTTCTCAGCTTTTTTGGTGGCAGGAATATCATTTTAATGTTATGATTTTTGAGTATCCATGCAGCAACTTTATTCGAGACTGTACTGTAGAAGGGAATAAACGCCTTTCCTTTAGAGTTTCCATCTTCCTCAGTGTAGTGATTGTCCATGGAGCAGTTTCTGTTATTCTTAACTCTCCAGTGTACTTGATTTCTATATTTGTGTAACCATTCTTTTCAAAGGTGTTTATGAAATAATTTATTATTATTTATGGTCTTTGTTTGTGTTCCTCATGCCTCTCTTCAATTGTACAACCTATCTGTCCTCCTATATGTGTCTTTCCACAATTCCGCAATTTTTAAAGCTTTAATTAGTAATCATCGCCACGAAAGCTTCAAATCTTATAGAATATACTCACAGATTAATGGTAATATTTCAAAGATTTTGAATAGTGGTTTACAGTGGTTTAGTTGATTAATCATAAGATTTCATGGCTGTTGTCAGAATAATAAATAGTATATTCTTCCAGGCTGATAAACCGTTGTCTGCTGGTGTTTTGATGTCCAGATGTTTCGTCCACACCTGCGGTGAACATCAATGGTGTAGCCCCAATCTTCTTGGTGAAGTTCAGTCACAACTGACCCTTGGCTGGAAATACAGCGATATTTATAGGTGAGTGTGGTGGGCAGGGCTTGACTTCTCCAATGTTGCTGGTTGGCGACTGGCTAGCATGTGTTTGGTCTGCAGATATCTGTTCAGTGTATTTAAGTATTGGAAACCAGATTTTGTTCAGTTGAGGGCTTCTTTTCTGTTGAAGTTTTTCGGGTGTTTGTAGATTTATATTGCTTCGCATTATAATCTGGCATAATAGTGTCCCAGCCAGGAAAATCTGCAGTTGTAGAGCATGCTTTATGGGCAGAAGGTGAGCACATAATCCAATATAAGGAGACGACCATCCTTTCTTCAATACGACACTCCAGCCAATGAGTCAGTTGTGACTGAACCTTTACCAAGACAAATGAGACCATGCCACTGATGATGTTCACTGCAGATGTGGACGAAACATCTGGGCATAAAAATGTCAGCAGACCATGGCTTACAAGCCCAGAAGAATCCACTATTCATTACAATGAGTTGATTGTTTTATAACAGCCATTATTCTTATTACTTCCTTTTGCAAAAGAAATATTTTTTTAGCATCTACTGAATTTCCCCAAAACGTTATTCCACATCATTATTGAGTAAAAATAAGCATAATATACTGAACTTAGGATGCTTTTATTTGTAAAACGAATTAATGGCCTGATTGCAAAGCACAGTTTCAGTGGGATGTAATGAAAATGATGATTCCAATTCTTATTACAATCTATAATAAGACTAATGGATGGATTTGGTTTAAGGGCGCTCAACTTCTAGGTCATCAGCGCCCTATAATAATAATAATAATAATAATAATAATAATAATAATAATAATAATAATAATAATAATAATAATAATAATAATAATAATAATAATAATAATAATAATAATAATAATAATAATAATAATAAGACTAAGAAGCTTTGTTACAAGTTTCAGTGATTTCATTGTCTTCATGTTTAATCCTTTTCTGTAATGCTTTTATTTTTGTGCAAAAATGAATATACTTTTTTCAAAATTTACATCAATTTTGTTACTGTCAAACCAATTATTTAGCATACTGAAAATACTATTGGATAACTATGAGAGGCAGTTGATTTTGTCCTTTAATTATAATACTTGTGTCATCTGCAAAGAGAACTGGCTGAGCTTGACTAATAATTTATTACTCTGAGGAGATCACTGATATATAATTGACCCAGAGTCAAACCGTGTGGAGCACCATGCTTTATTTCAGATCATTAGGAGTATGTTTTGCAATTATCTGCTGAATTTATGACCTGCCGCCTGTTGGATTATTAATGTCATTATATAATGTACGTTTTGATTTATACAATTGAACGCTTTTGATAAACTGCAGACCTTATCTATTGTGTTACATTTATTATCAATTGATTTCAGAATTTGATTAAGTTGAAAACAGCATCTCTCTGGATATCATTCATTACTGCTTGATGTTCTTAGTAGTAAAGATAAGCACCTTCCTCATTCCAATGCGATAATGACAAGGGATTAAGATTTAAAGCTTTCACGGAGCACGTTATTACTTAAGGCTTTACGGCTGATCACCCGTGAAGCCTTAATTAACAATGACAAGGGATGTCCAGCAGCTACTTATTGGTGTCAGCAATATCGCAACGTTGCTCGATACATCTTATTATTAAGGGGGATAACTGAGTTTTCATATCCAACAGCTTAGCAAGACATCCATTCTACCAACAAACTTCATGAAAGAATTATATAGGAGCACTCTTATTCCCTTTTGGATTCAAGGATTACTTCCATTTGTCTTTGAATTTCCTGAATGTTGACAGAAGACTAGCTTCTGCTTTCCCACAATAGTTTTGTGCTCATGTCTGCAGGCCTAAATTACTAATGGAAACAGTAACTCAATTTTCAGGTTTCACAAGATCTTGACTGAAAATGTTTTTGTCTCTTTAGAATAATATGAAAGTGTGGTTTGTTGGTACACATTAATGAAAAACACATATTTATGCAAAATAATGAAATATGAACACTTTACTAAACATTATGACATTCAAAATGTTCCAGATTCTGTACTGCATAAATGTGCTGTTATAAAAATGCTTGTTTTTATGCACCCAGCAGATGAAGTTAAGAAATCAGATTCCATATTTGATGGTGATGATGCTGGTGATAAGTAAGAACTGGGGAAACTTAACTCCATTTTAATCTGAAATGCACAAACAGCATCATGTAATCAGTTCCCTCTTAAAAATATGTTATGCCTAAATTAAGCAAGTAAATTATGAAAAAATGTAATTAGATAATACATTTTTACTTAATAGTATATTTTCTTTCCATTAAGAATGATAACCTACAGTTACAAAACATACAATCATTAAAGCTGTCAAAGGCAATTTAACAATCCATAAGATTGAAAAATTGAAAATTCCACCTATCTTCCCTTTATATAATCTATCCATTTATGGTCTTCTTAGTTAATATCCCACAAAGGTTTGAGAAAACAGAAAATATAGTGGAGGTTGCGAACAAAACTTGTTAAATGAACAAAATTAACAATTAAGGTTTTTGAGGTTTCAGTAGATTTAGACAGGCAGTCATTTGAATGTAACTGATTCTGTTCAAACACAGTCATTAAAATGAGAAAACATTAAAGCAGTACAGTAAAACCTCATTTATCCAGACTAACTGGGACCAAAGGTAACTGGAAAATTGAAAGTCTGGATAGTAGGCAGAACAAAATTCTTAAATCATTAAATAAGCAGATTTGTCATTTATGGCGATAAAAACTATGTGTTCTAACAAAATTATGTATGGTACATAGTATGTATTGTTTACAAAATTATGTATAGTACATAGTATGTATTGTTTATAACACATTAAAATACATACAAATTTTAATCACGTAAAGTCTTAACAAAGAACTGATCCACAGTCTTCTGTTTTAAACACATGTGGCATTTGAACGAAGTAGGGTCATTATCATTAATAGTTCAGCTGGAGTGGTGTTGGGCTGATGCCCCAGGTATGCCATGTTTGTCAGCACTCCCAATTCAGCAGCTATTTTCTTGAATGTTTCTCCTTTATTAATCTGATTAATAGCATCCTACTTTTTATCCTTTGAAACAATGAGGTTGTTTACTTTGATGTAATTTTAAACTTGTACAGTGAATTATACTCCCAAACACTTTGATAAGACAAAAACAATCCAGTTGAAACACACACAATATACTTAATGGGGGAGATGTTGAGATCAAGGTTAATGCTTTCTTCTGGCGCTATTTATTACTGGTGGGACATACCACATCAGCACTGCATGTCACACTACTAAAACTTTCCAAAACACAACACACGGCTGATTACCCATGAAGCCTTGATTAACAACAGATAGTGTTTTATAGTACGCATTACCATAATTTACTGCACAATTTATTCAGGAACCATACATTGAATCAAACTATTAGTTAACTTTCTTGCTATCATAGTTAAGTTTATTATCTAATGTAAACAGTACATTAAAAAATATAAATATCTACAAGTTTGATCTAGATAATCTGGAGATCCAGATAAACAAGGTTTTACTGTACTTTCAATCAAAACTGGACAAGCCATGGCACACAAGTAATAATGCAGTATTTATTTGTTTTGTATCAAATCTGGACAAATCCATACGTTGTTTTTAAAAGCTTATATCCCTCTTTGCAGGGTTACTTTTTTCAGGTAGGGAATGTATCTAATAGGACAATTAGTAGTGAAAAAGATCCTATTAGTTAGAATTGAATAATTTTGATGAGTCAAAAACTAAGACATTTAATTCCTTAAGTAGCCTTAAAACAGAAAGATAATTCAAATATGATTTATCTTTAATTTTGTAAATTGAATTTTTTTAATTTTGTAAACTGTTTACAAGTGAGCCAATCGCAGAGTAATTGAGTTGACTCGAGTAGTCTTGTTTGGTTTGATGGCCGCTAGGAGCGTGACTGTCGCTGGCAGGCTGGTGCCAGAAAGCTGGCGCCAGTCAGTCTTGGCGTGGATTTTCAGGAGAGAGGTCTTGGCATAATTGGTAAGTGGGGACTATCTAGTTCGCCGTTAATATTGCATGTTTAAGTTAAAGGGGGAGGGCCTTCCTGATACTCTGTGAGCTTCTTGACGCTCTGCGAATGTGCTCAATTGTACTTGAATACGGGAATTCACATTGTGTTTAATCTAGAGCAAAAGGTTAAAAGTACATGTATTGTAGTTGTCATAGATGACTTTCAGGCCGCAATTATTTTGTTTAATTTATGAATAAAAAGTGAAAACTGCCCACTACTTTTATTTTAAAAAAAAAGGGGTGGGGGGCATTCCACTCTCTTGTATAGGTTTGCCGTTAACCAACCCTACCCGGTCCGTATTAGTTATAGAGAGGCATTCCTTTGGAGGACAAGCCACATAATGAAAATGGTGCAATTTTGGTAGCAGAGTGTGGTTAAAATTGGCGGTAGTGAAGGTAGTTGAGTTTTTAGGAGGCAGAGTATTTGATTTTAGTTATGGCCGTATCGCCAGATTTTCACCTTTTGCGAAAGCATGAATTGATTTTTGAAGTGGGAATTCGTGGGGAGATTACTTAATTACGGCAGATGTACCTGCCCTATTAGACATTTTCTGTAAGGCAAGGAGAAGGATTGTGTTAAATTAGCCGACACACATCCTTTAGTTGTAGAGTCGCCTTCAATATGCGAGGCAGCGAACTTAGAGTTTGCTGAATTGTTTGATGATCCCAATGCCAGTTCTTGTTTTTCAAAACACCAGATTAGGCGTTTAACTGCTAGAATTTTTCATTATTTGCAAAGAGTGGATTATTTTTTACGATTTCCACCGGGCATAAAATTTACGACACCATTAGCTGACCTATGAAACCAGTTTAAGAAATATCTAGATCAGCTTTCGCAACAGCAGGGGGAAACCTCTTTAGTGTCTAGTATGCCGTCTAATGCAGGTCCAACTGTGTCAGCTTTCAAACCCTTAAAACTATTACATCCACTTCAACAGCTGGCAGAATCATTTCAACCTTTTGAGTTAGTAGATGTTTCAACTGCGGTAAGTTCCTAAAATTTCTGGTTCGGCCTAAAGAGCGTGCAAGGTTGTGTGAAATTTCTGACTTACTATTGTTAGAAGTGATTATGTCCAGATCGGTCGATATGGTGCACGATATCATTGGAAATGTTAAAGGGAACGCTGACCCGATAAATGACTTATACGAGAGGGTTTTGAGATGTTTTATCCTAGTCGCGTTTTGCATAAGTTAGTCCAGGCTTATTATTTGAAACCCCAGGGGTTGGGAGAATCTTTTGCGGATTATGTGGCAAGCGTGAAATTGTTTGCACGTGTTTTGAGATTGCCAGACGCAGAGAGCAAGATTTGTGATTTAATTCTTACTGGCCTGGCTCCTGACACACGTTCAGTCTTGGTATTTGTGTCATGACCAACAAGCTTTAAAGATTTAGAAGCTCTTTTTCCTCATTTAGCGGATTATCACGCTTCAAATTCGGCACATGGTGTTGATGTGTCTCGACCTCCACCAATCGGTGTGGAAGACCACGCACAGCATTATGGTAGTGCAGTTCCCGGGCGAGGGAATGTTCGGTCAAATAGGCCTTGTTTTCGGTGTGGATCTACTAGTTATCTGGTAAACCAATGTGCTGTTCGTCGTGGTCGGGGGAGGTATGTTCGAGTACCAAAGGAAAGGGGCGTTCCAACATGTCCCAGTCGACGCCAGGCGTGCTTTCTGCTAGTATGACATTTCGTCGTCTGGTAGGCAAGCCAAAATATTTGAAGCCGACAGTTCAGTTGTTGGTTGGTGAACACCCACTACTTGCCCTTTTAGACTCGGGAAGTTTATGTTCATTAGTTCACGAAGCTTACTATTATCAATACCTTGTTAAAGGCTCGAGTAAGCCCCAGAAGTGTAATATACAGTGTATTTCTGTTAACGGTCGTAGCTTCCAGGTAAATACGAAAGTTCAATTAACGATTCGCCTGTCGCGATTCACCTAGAAACATCTTTTTTATCTGTTGCCAGATTTGCCTTTTAAAATAATTTTGGGCTCAGACTTTATGGCTCGAGTCGGGCTAAGGCTTCATTTTCGTGCAAAGGAAGTTTCGTTTGATTTTGCGCCAGATGAGCGCGTTCGATTTCAGGACGGGCAGTTCTCCAAACAGGTCCCTGTTGCTCCAAGTGACTTGGTAGAGCAGGTTAACAGCGAGAGTGTTTTCTCCCATTTGACCGCAGATCGGGCTCATTCATTGGAACAGTTGTGCGCTAAACACGCGGCATTGTTTACAAGTCGATTGGGGGTCACGGATTTAGTTGAATATGACATCCAGTTAACAGACACCACTCCTGTGAAGTTAGCTCCATATAGGCTGACTCCGCCCAAAATGGCTCTACTTAGGAGCAAAATTGAGGACATGTTGGAGAAAGGGGTGATTCGTCCGTCCGTATCTAATTATAGTAGTCCTGTATTTATGGTTCCGAAGGGCAATAACGATTTTAGGGTAGTGGTGGACTATCGACACTTAAATAAGAGGATCAAAATTGAGGCCCAACCCATGGCGCATTTAAACTCTGCGGCTCATTATTTTGCTGACGCGAAGGTGTTCACTACTTTATATTTAAATAATGCTTATTATCAGATACCTTCATCAGAATCGTCTAAACCAGTGACGGCATTCTCAACCCCTTGGCGACTGTATGAGTTTCAAAGAGTGCCCTTTGGTTTAGCAACCGGTGCCCAAGTATTGTCACGGCTGTTAGATCAATTGTTTTCGGATATTAAGTTTAAGTATGTTTTTCACTATTTAGATGATGTGATTTACTCACCCGATTTTGACACGCATTGCCACCATCTTTCAGAAGTCTTTTCGCGTATAGAACGTGCAGGCCTAACGTTAGGTAAGGAGAAATGTGTTTTCGCTACAGGTCAAATTTCGTTTTTGGGTCATATCGTCTCTCCGGCAGGGATAACCATCGATCCTGATCGAACTAAAGCAATACGGAACTTTCCTCCTCCGAAGACTGTTAGGGCTTTAGCCAGATACATAGGGATGGTCAATTTTTAAAGTAAATTTATCCCTAATTTCGCTGCTCGCGCTGAACCGCTTCATCGACTCCAGCGAAAGGGAGCCCAATTCTGCTGGAATGAAGAGCAACAACACACATTTGAGAATCTCAAGCAGGCTATTATGAATCCTCCCGTTTTGGCTTTTCCCGATTTTTCTCGCCAGTTCGTCTTACAAACTGATGCTAGTAAAGGATCATTGGCCGCTGTTCTGCTCCAGGATTTTCCGGAGGGGCGTCGCGCCATTGCCTATAATTCCCGCACTCTTACCCCAGCGGAACATAAATACTCAGTTTATGAGATGGAGACCTTAGCCGTCCTGTTTGGATTGGAAAAATATCAGGAGTATCTTGAACATGTGGAGTTTACACTCGAGTGTGATAATCAGGCACTCACGTGGTCTCTGGCAACTCCTTGAACCACTGGAAGGTTAGCGCGTTGGGGGGTGCATATTTGCGCGTTTAAGTTTGTTCCTGTTCATATTAGAAGTTCTGAAAATTGTGTAGCAGATGTATTAACTAGAGTGTTTACAGAGCCGGTGGATAGTAAATCAGATAGGGGTGATCTTGCAGCAGTGTGTACCTTTCCCGAATTGTTTGAAGGGTTGCCAATACATCAGAGACGAGACTCGGATTTACGGACTATTATTGACCAATTGGAGACCGGTCAGACAGTGCCTTCGTGTCATCTTAAGGATGGTGTACTTTTAACACGTGCCACATTTGACGGTAAGGAAAAAGTAGTTTTGCTGCGTGCTCTAGTGCCCATGGTATGCAAATATTTCCATTCATCACCAATGGGGGGACGTTTGGGTATAGCAAAGACTAAAGGTAAAATTCGGGAACATTTTGTGTGGCCAGGGATGTATAAAGAGATTGCTGCGCATGTTAAGGCATGTCAAATTTGTGCCATGGCAAAACCGGCACAATGTACTGTGTGGAGGGGGATTAGCATCTGAAGTTGCAACCAAGCCTTTGGAAAAATTGTTTGTAGATTTTGTAGGTCCTTTCCTGCGTTCGGTGCAAGGCAACACTTATGCGTTGGTTATGGTAGACGCATTCACACAGTTCATATGGCTGAGTGCTATTCCTAACGCCACGTCGCATAATGCAATTAAAGAATTGTCAAAGATTTTTGCTGCCTTTGGAGCATCCCGCATTTTGGTGTCCGATAATGGCACACAATTTACTTCGGGTCAATTTAAGAATTTTTGTTTCACTGGGGCATTAAAGCAATTACAACTACACCCTACTACCCTCGTCCTTCTCATGCTGAGAGGTTTAATAGGAATTTGAAGTCGGCTTTAATAGCCTTTCACCATCAAAATCACAAAAGATGGGATTGTAACTTTGCGCATTTACAATTAGCCTTTAATACTGCCCGACATGAATCCCATGACACCACCCCGTTTAAGTTCATGTTAGCTTTTGCTCCAAATTTTCCTTTAGCAAACCTTTGGGCTTTGGATGATCTTTTACCACAGCATTTTGATGCCGAAGTTATTTGTGCTAATTGGCAACGCGCTTTCAATAATCTTAAAAGAGCACAATTCCGTGTGAAGCAGAAACATGATGTAAATAAAAGGCCCTCTCCATTTGTGCTTGGCCAACGGGTTATGTGTAGGTGTTATCCTGTAAGCTCGAAGGCCAATGCGTATGCAGCTAAATTAGCGCTACGATATACTGGGCCATGGGAAATAGTTCGTTTGTATAAAGGTGTATCTGCCACGATCAAAGATCTCTCTTCTGGACATACACGTCGAGCTCATATTTCCCAACTCAAACCTTTTCCTTGATTCCCAGGGTTAGATGGAAGGGTTTATGTCCTGTGTTATGTTGCCTTTCTTGTTTTGAAGTATTTGTGTAACTTCATTTAAATTGTGTTTTTCTGTGTACAATGTTTTGGTTCTTTTGTGGACCGCAAACGAAAGCAAGCCACGCGCGTGCTTCCTGGTTTCTGAGGGTGCGTGCCCTCACTTAGGCATGTTTATGTGTCATTCAACGGCAGGTATGGAGCATCACCTCTTGTCGAGTGACGTGTGCGAGCTAGCTGCCGCTTAGCCGGGATTTGAAAGGTGTGCTGGTTGCTCACCATTCGGGGGTTTGTTATGTTGGCCGAGTTTTCGGTATGTGTTTGTGTGTAGATTGTCGCCGGCGTTTGTGTTGTAGTTTCGTTTTTTGTTTGTTGTGGTTGTGCTATGTGTTTAGTTGTGTTAGTGGTTGTGATCTTTGGTGTAGTGTGTGACTGATATATGGTCTAGGCCACAAAGTGTTTTAAGTGATTGCTAGCAAACTTACTGTGCACAGAACCTATTATATGAAAGCAAATAAATATATAATAAGAAAGGTCATTCACTCAGTTAGGCTAGTTTCATTGTTCATTGCTTTTTCCTGCTCTGTGGTGTGTGAGAAGTAATTGTTAGTTAACACCATTTGTTCTCTGAAGTTCAAATTTCTCTTATGAATTTTGCTTATATTAACTTATATTACTATAAAGATGTTTATTGTGATTTATAATTGTAACGCTTTCCGTTTCAAAGTTAGATTTTCATTATGAAATTTATTAAATTGTTGTATTTCCTATGAATTCTTATCATAGTTATCGCCCTTGGCCAAATTTCACAATTCTGGTTATATTGTTGTTGATTTAATGTATGCATATCATACACATTGTTATAATTCTTATGTTGGGCCCAGTTTGCTGCTGTCTATCTTATTTTGCAGTGGGATTTTGAGAGTTTGTGCCGCCTTCCTTCCTGTCCATTCTTTTTGTCTTAGACGCCGCTCCCTGGCGTGACCTCACCTATGCTACGAATTATGCTGATGGAAGACAGTCCTGGGAAATTGAGCCGAAACCAGTGTTGGCTCTAGCTTGGTGGTCAACTAGCCTTGGAAGCACGTGGGAGACACGCTTTAGTTTCCTGTACTTTCACAACTGCTTGGGTCATCCACCTTAGTAATGGCTTCCGGACACACTAACATCTGGAATCTTCTGGCAGTGTAAGGTACTGCCTTCCGGACCCACTGACATCTGGAACCTTCTGGCAGTGTAAGGTACTGACTCTCGGACACACTGACTTCTGAAATTTCCGTCAGTGTAAGGTGATAGTGAACCATCATCAAGTAAGGAGGGTGACAATGTCGGCTTTCCTCCTGTTTGTGTGTGGTGGAAAAACCAAGGTTGGTGGTGAAGTTTATTGTTGACATAAGTGAAGTGTTGGTGCCAGGGAGTGCTGAGACAAGAAAAACATTTCCTTTTTTTCCTATGCCTATTGGCGGCCCTTAGGCCGTGTTTTGGGGAGGGGGGAGCGTTTGAGCCAATCGCAGAGTATTCGAGTTGACTCGAGTAGCCTAGTTTGGTTTGATGGCCGCTAGGAGTGTGACTGTCGCTGGCAGGCTGGTGCCGGAAAGCTGGCACCAGTCAGTCTCGGCGTGGATTTTCAGGAGAGAGGTCTTGGCATAATTGGTAAGTGGGGACTATCTAGTTCGCCGTTAATATTGCATGTTTAAGTTAAAGGGGGAGGGCCTTCCTGATACCCTGCGAATGTGCTCAATTGTACTTGAATACAGGAATTCACATTGTGTGTAATCTAGAGCAAAAGGTTAAAAGTACATGTATTGTAGTTGTCATAAATGACTTTCAGGTTGCAATTATTCTGTTTAATTTATGAATAAAAAGTGAAGACTGCCCACTACTTTTATTTTAAAAAAAAAGGGGGGGGGGGGGCATTCCACTCTCTTGTATAGGTTTGCCGTTAACCAACCCTACCCGGTCCGTATTAGTTATAGAGAGGCATTCCTTTGGAGGACAAGCCACATAATAAAAATGGTGCAGAAGCATTAAAACCATTTACAAAGTTTCTACAAAGTAATTTTTTTAAAGCATTGTATTACAAAGTTGTATCATAATGCAAGTAAAATAAATCTGTGATACGATACACTCTGAGAAATGTGTTTATTTCATTTCATTTCTGAAACGACATTACTAAAGTATTTCCTATCAAAATCAGATATATTCAAACCTGCCAAACAAAACTGGATAAACCCAAAGCTTTTTTCTCTGTAACCTGTAAACAAAAAATATAAAAAAATATGGTTTACATTATAACATCAAGGGATATGCCATGTGCTAATAATAAACATTTGTGTCACTTTTGAGCAAAGTGAAGCCTAATAGTTTTTTCTGCTTCCTGGAAGAAACACTCGTTTTGGCTTAACTGGTTTTGTGCGCAATCTCTTATCTTCTGTTACCTTTAGGCCTGGTATTATAAATGTGGTTTGACTGGAAGTTTAGTTAAACTAATCCAAAAGTTCAACTGCACATGCTGCTTTATAAACTTCTGATTAGTTAACAGCAATGCAATGGTGTTAGTATACCTGAAGACAAAGAAAAGACTTAGAATGCTAGTCTTCTTCTTACACCATAACTAAATGCTGTTGGCATAGGTCCTAGCATGTAATTTTATTAATGCTCATGTAAACTTGTACTGTAAGTTTACGTCATGTATGATTAATTGCACTACATGGTTCTAGCTTTTGTTTACACTTAATTTTAAAAACACACTGCTATTTTAATAGCCATCCAATATTAAAATATATTATGATTTTAGGGTTCATACTGTCTTGTTAATTTCTGTATCTCTTTCAAATTAGACATAATGAGATAAGCACCGTCTGTTTTATAAGTCTGAATCTGTTTAAAATCATGGGCATTCCTCATCTCAAACCGATTAGGTCTATTTAAGAAAGTCTTGGGTCCCTGAGGTGTTTCAACTTCATCATAATAGCTATTCCTCAAATATCTCCCCAGTATCCACATGTACAGCTGGGACCGCCATCTTACACATAGCATTAAACAGCAGTTAAATGATGAATGGAGTATATTGAAGTTCAACTTAAGATTACTGTTTATAAAATGAAATAAAACATTAAACTATAGTTTAAACCTCCTTTATAATACAGGCTATTAAAGAAATTAGTCTTACCCGTTTCCAAATTTCACATTGTAATCAGTGTTTTGATAACAAAGACAAAAAACAAACACTTTAGCATTCTGAAACTAGTCATTATTCCCATTCTGTTGTTCCAGGTGGCTTCGAAGTCAGGTCATACAGAACTCTTGAAACTCCAGGAACACCCAGAATTTCTGTCACCATCTTTTGGATAACCTAGAATTCGGTAAACAGATTACAATTATGTTCCTACTGATTGCTAGAAGTCAGTATTTACAATTTAAGGAGATTATTTTTACTGCAATAGAAATGTTGAACTACAAAAGGCACTAACCACCATTTTCTCAATAACTCTTCCAATAGCAAAAAATGGGACTATGATTTAATGGCTCTGCACCCATGAAAAAGAGCTATATTCAAGTAGGATGTAGTAGAGAAATGTTCTAAAAGATGTCACTAGGGCTGTGTCCAAAGGTGGTGTCACTAAAAAAGGCGCTACTAGCACACCATTGCACATTGCTGTTGCAGAACACTTAAAGGTTTGTTTATTTGTTGAAGATGGAGGGAACTGATCATTCTATCTCAGATGAAACTAAAAAGAAATGTGAGAAAAACATTGTGAAACATAGTATGTTAAAACAAAATACAAAAGTCTACTCTTTCCCTTAGTGGAAAACACATTACTGCAAGAAAGTATCTGGAGAAACAAAGCAAGTAAACAATGTTATAAAGACAATATCATTATCATTATTATGGAATTACAATCAAGTTAATGTCAAATGTGTTTCAAGAAAGACAAAAATTTTCTAATGTTATGAATAAAAATTAGCCAATTAAATATTGCTTATATTCTTAATTTTATGGCAGTTTTTTAAGCTACGCATGCTGAAGCATGCTCAATGTACGTGCGCTAGCTTTTAGCACATGATGCATTTAATGAAGACATGGCCCCTATAAACTTAAATTTTTTTTTATAAAAAGGATACTGGTTTGTTAAATTTTCAAATTGTTTTTATTTACCTTATATGGTGTACTATTTTGCTTAGTAGTATAAGAAAAGGCAGGAAAGAAAACAATACGTAAGGCACAGTAACACCAGAGTGTAATCTGTGTGTTACACTCTTCTGGATAGAAAGGGACAATATCAAATTTAGCCCACAGTATTAAAATCTGGAAAAAATAAAGGAGTCTGTGATATATTTTCCCTACACCTGGAAATATCAGCATGGGAGTTCTTTGGAAGTGTCCTTTTAAACATATTATTTGTGTTGGCATGTAGGGCAGGGACCAGCAGGTTACCTGCTCTGTGATGTTATTTTGCTGGGCAGTGCCTCTCTTTAAAGTTCTAAGGCTTTCACGGCCGTGGTCTATTGGGTTCCTTCTTCTTCCCAAACGTTTCGTCTGCGACTACGGCAGACATCTTCAGTGGCGGCGAGGTCGAAGTTTCCTAGTGGAGATATCAGCACCGACTGCGCTGGTCACCACCAGAGGTGTGGTATTTATGTCGGCGGCTGGAGGGGAAGTACGTTGTGATAGGTCCGGGTGGCCAGTGAGCTGGACTTGTACCAGTGGAGTACTACAAGGAGCTGGCATCTGATTGGCTGGAGAGGGGTTCTGGATTTTTGTTTTTGTTAACGCTGTTTGTCATATTCTGTTGAGTTTAAGTCCTTCTTCTTTGCAATTGAGAAGGACTTAAACTCAACAGAATATGGCAAACAGCGTCAAAAAAAAACAAAAATCCAGAACCCCTCTCCAGCCAATCAGACGCCAGCTCCTTGTAGTACTCCACTGGTACAAGTCCAGCCCACTGGCCACCCGGACCTATCACAACGTACTTCCTCTCCAGCCGCCGACATAAATACCGCACCTCTGGTGGTGACCAGCGCAGTCGGTGCTGAGATCTCCACTAGGAAACTTCGACCTCGCCACCACTGAAGATGTCTGCCGTAGTCGCAGACGAAACGTTTGGGAAGAAGAACGAACCCAATAGACCACGGCCCACAAGCCCGGTTAATATTGCATCTAGTAGTGCCTCTCTTTTCTCAGCAGAGCTGCTTCTAAGAGCACTGGGAGTGATGGTTGCACACAAACTATCCGCTGAGTGGTGGCAACCTGTGCATTACACCTGAATGCCTTTAGTTGATAAACAGTAGTGCAACCAGTGTTTGTTGCCTTTGTTGGAAAACTTAAAATTGCTTAATTAACTTATGCCAATGGAGTCTTCTATTCTGCTATCCAAAACACGACAGACATGCCAATATTACAATATATAATATAACATAAGGTTATTAAAGGCACTCAATAAATACCTTATAATATAATAGTTTCTCTCTAGGACTCATGGGAGATTTAACGCCAAAGGGCTTCTGCCTGGTGCGCCACTGGTACAACCCTCAGTAAATGTGTTTGTGTGTGTTGTTAACAAAAGTAATATTAATTCTAATTCATCAAAAACTAATTGTGCATACTGCAGTCTTAATAATCTGAATTAGATTAATTTCAGTATCTTCAGCAATAAAGTAACTGAATTTCATAATTATGTTTAATTCACAGTAACATAAGTAAATATAACAAAACATTCCAACTACAATTTAGGTAGCATTTCTACCCTGAATGGTAAATGATAACTGAAATACTGTGAATACAATATAACAACAGATAGGTTTTACGCAAGTACAGTTCATCACATGCAGTATATACCATAAATAAAGCTTTCCGTCAAACATTTATCCAGTCTATTATAAAAACAACTTATTAGAATTACAAAACAATATCACAACTTATTCTGCATGATAATTTGTCAGGTTCAAAACAGAATGACGCCTAAGTAAGTTAATGTGAATGTGGAACATCATATATGGTCAGAGTATATTTAAGCCATTTCATTTTCCAAGCTCACAGCTTTTCGGGATCTTTTCACTCTTTTCTCCTTCACTAATTTGTCCATGTTCGGGGTCATGTCTGAATAACAGGCAAACAAAAAACATTTGTCAAGTTCACAACTAAAATGAGGTTCCTGTCCTAAGGTTGACATATAGCTTTAAGCACGAAAAAAAAAAAAAAAAAAAAAAAAAAAAAAAAAAAAAGTTCACATATACATGTAGATAGAGCCAAACATACTTAACAGCCTACAAGAAAATCTATATAGTGGCCAATTTATCGGCAGTTCCCAAGAGTTCAACATGGCTGACATTACACTAAACAGCAGACGAAAGGTGGATAAAAGTATCCCAAAAAGCATCCTGCCAACGTACATAATAAAGGTATTTCTAACCTCAAATATCATAGGGTTTAAGTATAACGCTTTCAAACCATAATAATGCTTGAACATAGTTACCACACAACAAAGAATGTACTCACCTTCGGCAAATCGTGTTCTGCAATAACACTTTCACATAAAATCACTTCCGAGTGCTAAATATCGCAATAAATGCGCTACTGTGTAGCGAACACAAAAATAAACAGTAACTACAACTGCATATACTGCTCTAAAAGAATTCAAGACAAAATCACGCAAATACAAGCACTAAGTCCACGGATGAAATAACTAATGCAGCGTCTAAACAGAATCTTGTTTTAAAATCTATCGGTTGGCCTCTCTGCAACGCGTTCATAAACAAGGGTTTCTGTGACAACATAACAGACGCAATAACACCAGCTATGACTGTAGCTTTACCATGGTTGTTAGTTACGAACAGTTGCCAGCACTAATGCAACCTAATGGATGGAATATCACCAAATATAACCAGACTACACCATAACGGGGGGAAAATGTCAAGGTTGTTTTTTGGGGTATCTCAATAAGCTGTGCCTACTATACAAGCAAGGAAATTTTCTGGATGAAAAGTTCTTGTAAAATGTACATACATTTGTTTGTTTTAGAATGCACCTTTCATTTCCATGTCGTTTTACAGATCAATAATTTCTAATTGTGATGTCATTGGAGCACTGTCTACCTCAACTGAAAATGGTGACGTATGACATGACGAATAATGGCGATGCAAACAGAACTTTTTAATATATTGTAATACCTTATGACAAATTAAACATTTTGTCACAACCCAATACTTGGTAAACTGGTATAAATTTTCCCACATGGATACAAATGTACTAGGTATTGACAGTCTTCTACTACCACATTCTGCTACATCAGCCGTAAGGTGTAAATGTACTTCAATGTGCAAAATAATAAGTAAACACACTGACAGAATGAACTACAAGACGAGGCACCATGGCACTACACGTGCTTACTGCTGATTGACTTGCACTACTCTTGACTACTGCTCCTCACATGTGCTCTGTTGACATTTTCCTACTCTGACATCATAAATCCAACACCTGCCGACCCCTGACCCCTGAGGTAGGGTTTCAGAATATAGACTGTTGACCGAGAGCTTTACGCCAGCCAATGTGTTACACAGTATGAACATGATAGGCTATCACTTCTGGTGTTCCACATAACTTACCATGTGAAATCTGATATTCTATGAATTTTCTTTCCACTGTTTCATATTAAATGTGCATTCAGCATTTTGTTTTACAAGTTCATATTTAGCTCTGTGGTTTGTGAACATGTATAATGAGTGAACTGAAGAAACATAGGTAATCTATTTAATATTTCCAAGCATAACACATTAATTACTCTCAATGTACTTACAAACTTGATAATCTGATGTGTGCACTCACATGACTTTCTCTACTCACTCTTGGACAAACTATTTTTAAAAACACTGATTATTCTATCTGCTTCATGATAATTGAGATAAATGTTTGCTGAAATGTTTTTACCACACATCTCCTTAAAGATATAATGGGAATAGGAGAATACAGTAGATGTACGTGATAGTCAAATCTTTCAAGAGCTGGTCGGTATGTGATGGCTTCAAAGTTCCATTCTCTTTGTATGGCCAAGACGTAAAAAAACGAATATCTTCCTATATGAGGAAAGTAGAAGTATTTTAAAGGTCAAACCAATAACAAAGTATATCTCAGAAATGGTTACCTATACACACAAAAAAAACTTGACAAATTGTGTGCTTTAGCAAGGTATGTATTTCTTGAGCAGTGAGATTTTGTCTATCTCTTAAGGTTTACCAGTTATCTCTAAGTCATCCAGAATGAAGAAATTTTCAGACGCTATTCTCAGAAAATTCAAGGCATACAATTTATTTGCCATGAAAATAACTTAAACATATGTTATTTTAATCAAAATAATTAGAGCCCCTTTTAAGAAAATAAAATTTACGAAAATTGTTCCATGTAAAGTGTGCTTTGGGGTGGAGGATTTTCTTGAAAATCTTCATGTCATATCCTTAGAAAATTAATAATAATAATAATAATAATAATAATAATAATAATAATAATAATAATAATAATAATAATAATAATAATAATAATAATAATAACAACAACAACAACAACAACAACAACAACAATAATAATAATAATAATAATAATAATAATAATAATAATAATAATAATAATAATAATAATAATAATAATGAGTTCCGGGCTAAGGCCTGCTGCCCAACCGCTGAGTCCCCCACCTTTGCCCACCACAGGCGTCATAAGTGAGGTGCAGTACTGAAGGTGGGATGTGGTCAGCAAACCGGTCCCTAAAGGCAACGTGGTCTTTGCAACCAGGGATTGCTACTTCTCAATCAAGTAGCTCATCAATTGGCCCTTCAAGGACCTAACGAGGTTGTGTGCACCCAAGACTCTTAGTGGGAGAAAATCCCCATGCTGGTACCAGGAATCGAATCTAGGCCTCCCGCTTGGTAAGCAACAGCACTACCATCATGCTAAGGAGACGATCTCCTTAGAAGATGCTGAACTTAAATTGGAAATTTGGTTGATACCATTTGAAAGAGGAAGTTGATAAGTTTTAATCCATTGGTGGTGTTAGGCTTGGAACTGCCATGCATCATGTGCGCATGTGCAGATCACATAGGAGAATGTATATCATATCGTTTGTTGCTGTGGGCACTACAGCAGTCTTTTGTGTGCTATCATTAGCAGAACATATGTTGGTAATTTGTGTGCAGTGCCTGTTTTGTCGTCAGCAAAACCTTACACCAAGGAAGCCACCTGACGTACATGTCAATAATGAAATGGGATAGGCAGCTCAGAGGAACAGGAAGTTGGTGTCAAATGAAGGTAAACATTCCGAGCATGAAGTTTCTGAATGCAATGTCAAGTGCATTTGTGAGACATTTCAGACAAGCCTGCAGAAATCTATTTGTCAGGTTAGTGTGCAGCTGAACATCCCACCAATAACACTGCGTGCAGTGCTGCATCAAAAATTGTGTTTCATTACGCATTCTTTTCGGGCTTGTAGGCCGTGGTCCAGTAGTTTTATTCTCTGTTTCGTCGAAAACTTTGTCCGGCATCTTCAGGGAAGTCAAAGCGGTGAAAAAACAGGCTCTGGCGTCCAAAACAAGACTTGTTTCGTTTCGAGTCTTGTTTTGGACGCCGGAGCCTGTATTTTTCACAGCTTTGGCTTTCCTGAAGATGCCGGACAAAGTTTTCGGCGAAGTGTTGGAGAATAAAACTACTGGACCACGGCCTACAAGCCCGGAAAGAATGCATAATGGAATTAGCAACACCGGCCATGAAAGCCTTAGCATTTATGTGAAAGATTGTGTTTGCAAGTATACAAGCTGCAACTTCAACAGATGATTATGGCAAACGATAAATGGGAACAAAAATGCTTTGCGGAAACAATGTTCCAAAAAAGTAGACAATGACGATACATTCCTTGTGCATATGCTTTTCAGATGAGTCAATGTTCCATGTCTGTGGAAAAGTAAACAGACATAATTGTCGCATTTGGGGTCTGAAAATCTGCATGTCTTAACTGAACACCAGCAAGATACCCCTAAATGGAATGTTTGGTGTGGGGTATTGCAAGACAGAATCGTTGGTCCCTATTTTTTGCTGTTGAGAACACAGTCACTACAAACACATACCTGGCTATGTTGTAGCTATATGCTGTGGTTCAACTCCCTGATGGAACAATTTTCAAATAAGATGGGGCACCACTACACTTTGCCTATGTAGTATGGCCATTCTTGAACACACAATTTCCTGGAAGATGGATTGGAAGAGAATCACCATACATCACATGGCCTCAGGGTTGCCAACCCATACAATCATTTCGATACCGGCAAAATATCATTTTCACTGTTTTGTCACACCAGCGAAATGAAATTAATTACAAATAGCGATACCACTTTTGCCCTCATGACCTGCTTGCATCCCTCTAAGGCAACCATTTCATATCCTACTAATCCTTCTACCCTTTTTCCTGTTTTTGCCAGTGTGCCCAGATCTGGCAATCTCAATGAAGAAAGCACTTCAGGAAAGTGATCAATGGAGAAAACTTGGAATACGTGATATTCCATGTGAAATAAAGAATATGCCTGAACCTCACAGTTTCTGGAGTGCTGTTATACACACGTCACCTTGGTGGGAATACTGATTTCAAAGAACTGGTGGAGTTTGCATTATTTGCCCCACAGAAACACTTCTTGTGAAGGAGTTTTTTCCATACTAGGTTTAATAAAAATCAAAATTAGAAACAGATTGGCACTAGATATGCTAAATGGGCTTATTCTGTCGTCTCAGGTTATGAAAGAATGTGGTGGATCTGGAAATCTGCAAGTCACCGAGAAGATGTTAAAGTTTATCTCAACAAATTTGTATAATGCTGTAACAGTTGAGGAAGATGAACTTTCAGACGAATAGTGTGTGAAACATAAGTACCAAAGTTGTAATACTGATTGAGGTCATCAATCTTCTAAATGGACACTATAAACATCACTACTATTACATTTTCATGTTAAGCTGATACATTTATTGTTGTGCCATTTGGTTTATGATGTACGATAATTTTGAATCCAAATCCATAATTTTGAGTGGCCGGTACGATAATTTTACTTTTAAACATTGGCAACCCTGCATGGCCTGCTAAACCACAACACCTGATGCCATTTAATTTTTTCCTGTGGGGGATTTATCAGGTCTACATGACACCAGTACATGATTTAGCAGACTTACAACAAAGAATTTATGCTGCTGTCGACAATGTTACACCAAAGATGCTTCACATGGGTTGAAGTTGAATACCGATTGAACATTTCCTGTGCTGCTAATGGCAACCATGTTGAAGTTTATGACCCATGAGGAACCATAATGAATACCATTTTCACTATTTATAACAGGTGGTTTCATCTACAGATGAAGTTATAGCTATTTCTTTTGTTATACCTATAAACAGGACGTGCGCACGTGCGCTTGTGCATGTGTGTGTGTGTAGTACAATCATTCACTTATGAAAATTTAATTTACACCTTGAAACTAACTTGGACAGGCACTATTATAATACCAGACATAAAGCTGACTTAGCAGTTCTTAGCCATACTGCATTTTATGAGAGGATGCCTAGTTTCATAGGTGTAAAATTTTATAAGTCTTCCAGTTCCTATCTAGAAATGTAAAGGTAATATTTTGTTGTATATCCCCCTTCAACTGCCTCAGAAGACTGAACAAAGTATAAATTTAAATTATGTTGAAAAGTTTTTAATTAACATAGCTTATTATAATGTTGTTGTTAGCTAATGCTGGATTTCTGACAATGAAGTCATTAATCCTCTTGCCCCCCAATATTTTTCACTGATGGATGGGGCACTAGAAGTGACTGGGCATATTTGAAGGTGGTCTAGATCCATTTCCTCTTGCAGATCACATAGAGGACAGAGTGGTGAAGAATATATCCCAATTCTGTTTAAATGTTTTGCCAGACAATCATGTCCTGTAATCAACCTGAAGGTTGCAACTGCTGTTTTTCGAGGATACTCAGGAATCACTGTTTGAATGTTTGGTAGTTCCCATCTTTTATTCTTTGATTTTTCATAGTAATATTTTGCAATAATTTTTTTGAATTCAGAGTTGACTAATCTTTTAGCTGCATAAAATGGTAAATTAACTATAGACTTTAGTACACCGCTGGTACCCTTTTTTGCAAGAAAATCAGCTTTCTCATTACCACTCAGTCCACAGTGAGCCGGTATCCATTGGAAGACTAGGTGTTTTTGAAGTGCTGTTAGATGGCTAAGCATCTTCCAACATTCTATAATAATTTGGTTTTTTGGTGACAACTTGGAAGTAATTGCTATAATTGCTGACCTGGAATCTGAGAGAATAACTGCTTGCTGAAAATGTGAAATTCTGCACAAAAGATTTTGTAGGGCCATTCGAACTGCTTCAATTTCTCCATCAAAGTTAGTGGTTCCATAACTTAAAGACTTGTAATAGGAAAAGAGGTGACATGTGACTCCAGCACCTGCTCCATCTTGGTTTGATATCAATGATCCATCAGTATAAATATGGAGCCACTCATGTTCTGGAAATCTAGTATGGATTGTCTCTAATGCCAATAATTTTAGAACACTAGTTGGAGTATCACTTTTTTTAACTTCTTCTGTCAGGTGTAAATAATATGTGATGTCTAATGTATGTGTTGGATTGACTTTAGATATGAAGTTTTCCTTTGAATTAGGGAAGGTGCACATCCTTCTTGATGTCTTGAATTTTGGAAAGAAAGCTCTCCTGAGTCTTTAGTGTATGTGTAAAATTTCTCTTGTGCCATGTATTGAATGGGAGCCTGATCAACTTTTCGTGTTGAATAAGAGCCACTTTTTCTATTTCATATTCAATGGGGTATTGGTTGGTTAGTATCTATTGGTGTGGTTTTGATAGCACCTGTAATTAATCTCAGACTTTGGTTTTGAAAGATTTGAATTTTTTTTGTGTTTGCTGTTACCAGAACTTCGCTGCAGTAAGTAAATAATGGTTTTATATATACATTGTATGTTGTGTTAAGCGTTGCTCTGGAATATCCCCACTTCATTCCTGTTAGACGTTTTAACAGTGAAAGGCGCCTCTCTGCTCTTTGTATTACATTTTCTATTTGTTTGGTCCATGTAAGTTTGGTATCAAATGTAACTCCTAAATACTTTGCTTCCTTTGTTTCTGGTAATTGTTGACCCTGAAAATTTAGTTTTATTTTTAGTGGTTTTTTTCTTAGTGAAAAGATTTGGTAGTTTGATTTTGATGTATTAACAGCCATTAAATTTTCTTTGGTCCACCTCTGTAAGTTGGTTAAGGATTGTTGCATGGTTTTTTCCAGTTCTGTACTTTTGCTTTTTGGTTTTAAGTCCACATTACTAGGTCATCAGCAAATAGTGCACACTTCACGCCTGATTCTTGTATTTGTTGTGGTAGATCATTAATAAATATATTAAAAAGTGTAGTGCTGAGCACTGCACCTTGTGGTAAGCCACGGTGTACTTGTTTATATTTAGATATATTTCTTCCATATCTGGTTGCAATAAAGCGTTGTGTTAGGAAATGACATAGCCATGAAAACATTGGACCTTGTGTCCCTATTTTTTTTACTTTCTTTAGTAGTTTTGTTCTGCATATAGAATCATATGCACTTTGAAAATCAATAAAAACTGATAAATTATCTTCTTTTCTATTGAAGGAGTCTTTGATTTCTTGACTGAGAAGTAAGACTTGTTCATTTGTAGAGTGGAACTCTCTGAATCCAGCTTGACATGGGGATATTAAATTTTGTGATTCTAGGAACCAATTTAACCTGTTTGACACCATTCTTTCCATCACTTTTGCTATTATGCTGGTAAGAGCTATTGGTCTATAATTTTTTATTTCTGATGCTGTTTTGTCTTTCTTCAAGAGTGGGACAATTATTGCTTTTCGCCATTCAGCAGGTACAGTGGTTTTCCAGGATAGATTGTAGAGTTTCAGTAGTTGTTGTTTTGCTGTTTTCCCAAGGTTTTTTATGAACTCTGGGTGTATGTGATCTGGTCCAGGAGACTTTTTGTTTTTTAGATTATTTATTGCAATGTTCAATTCTTGCATATTAAAATTTTGAAAAAACATATTGCACCGAGTGTTAGGATTACATTCTCTTTCTTGTTTCAAATCTTTCTTAAATTCTTTACGTTCCTTTTTATTATTTCTTGTTACTTTGTGTGAATTAGCATAATATTTATTGAATGTTTCGGCTATGACTGCATCATTTACTAACATTTTATTGTTGTGTATGATAGGTGTGCTGTTGTTTTCTTTCCTGTCCTTGACATTTTTTATGAACTTATGAGCTTTGTTACCATCTGTCCTATAATCCATTTTTTCTAAGAAATTATTAAAGTGATTCCTTTTAGCAGTATTAATTTCTTTTTTTAGTGAGGCACATTTCTTCCTCCATATTTGTGTATCTGATATGTTTTTTGTTTGTTCAGCTGTATTTCTAGCTATATCCCTTTGCTTTTTCAGTTCTTCTAACTGGGGGTTCCAAAAGGGTTTGAAATTTTTAATTCTTCCACGAGGAATAATGTGGAATGTATTCATTAATTTTAATTACCATTTCATCTCCTACAACCTATACACCTCTGTAATCTTATGACTTTCTTTTATGTATTTTACACTGTACTGAACTGTAATAAATAAATAAGTAAATAAATAAATATGTAAATATATAAGAAAAATAAAAAATAAATCTCATTACTTTACACCAATATGTGTCCTGTGTAACGATCCAGCAGAAATGAACGAAGACCACTTGAAGACCTGTGAAGCATTAAGATCAGAAGAAACTACAGTTCAAAAGTATTGGAAAGCACGAATGCTAATGGCTTCATTGCCAGATGCAAGGCACTAGAAAACAACAACAACTTTAATCCACAGTTTTTACTTTTATGCTGTATTGAATTAATATGTATATTAACAAATTTTGTCAATGTTTTAGTACTTCAGTTTTTATATTATAACCATAAAACTGAATTTTAGCTGTATTTAAGCAATTGATTTTCAAATGACTATTACAGGTCGCTTACTTCTTGACGAATGAAAATGTTATATGAAAGGCTGAATGCGAGTCACTGCTCAGCTTTTCCGGGAACGTTCGCATCGAAAGAGAGAAGGTACAGTCTGCAGTGAGATGACGCACATGCTTCTGAGCTGAAGTAGTACAGCACTACAAATCTATTTATCACACTTCCAGTAATATCAGCCACACGTATTATACACTATACCTCTATAACTGTTTGCGCTTAACTTTATTGCATTTCTTCTATTCCCTACATTTCTCTCTCGTCTTCCTTGTCTGTTTTGCTGTTATTTTCATTGTATGCATACATCCGTGCCGCACAAAACTTTTGCAGTCGACTGTATACACAAGCGCGACAGAGGAAAACAGAGGTGTCTGTTATCGTAGCATAAACATTTGCTGACCTGTTTATTAAGGATAGGCCTACTCACTGGATTTCTGCTCAAGGTCATTCGTCAAGAACAAACGCGCAACCTATAACTGCAATAACCTCTGTCAATTTTGTGACTTGTGACTTGATAGCAGTACCTACGGCAAATTTTAGCTAGGTTTCAAACAATCAATTCTTTTTGTCAAATTGTTCTATTTATTCCCGCCTTTAGCTGTACTGGTCATACCATTGGCCTTTTTATCTTTGGGATACATTAGTTGTTGGCAATGGTATTAACTTGTATACAGCTGACACCTTTTTTCCTTTGGGTTTCTACATTAGATCTACACACACATTATAGGTCTACAAGTTAGAAAAGAACCTCGGAAGATGTTGGTAGTCACGTGACTGAACTGGGAGGGGTAAGCAGCAGGCAGCAGCAGCCCGTTAGGCCGAGTTACACTAGTCCGCTTCCATTTCCGATTCTGAATCTAATTCAGAAGCTGTGTCGTCAACAGATTCTTCTGAGCCTGAGTGATCTCCGCCATTAATGATGAAACTGTCGATGACATCATCCATTAGTCCATCTGATTCCCAGTACGTTGCTTCCACTTTTCGTACATGATCACAGCACTTTCTCCACTTATCTCTGGAATACTCACGGAAAAGCTCTTCACAGAGCGTTTGCTTTGCACTTAAAGTTGCATTGGACAAATCTTGTGCAGCTTCTCCCTTTATTTCTCCCCATACCAACTCTATTGGATTTAGATCGGCGAGACATGGTGGAAGACGCAATACATCGTGGCCACGTGCATTGAGGATCTGATCAATTACGTAGCACGTCTTTTCTTTGGGCACTGACTTCACTAACTGCAATAACTCTGGTTTATGCATATTGCTGCTGAACGACACATTGTTGACCCTTAACCACTGCATTACATCCTTTTTCAGCGTCGTCATTGTTGGCCTTCTATTTTTCTGAACACTGTGATAGGTAGCATTGTCCATCACAACAACAGAGTTACTGGGCAAATTAGGAATAACTTGTGTTTCTAACCATTTTGTAAAATTTACAGCATTCATATCGTCGTGATAATCGCCCGTTTTTTGTTTAGATTTGGACATTAGCAAAGCATTGTGCACAAACCCGTTTTCTCCTCCCGCATGGGCAATTATCAGTCTGGGTCCTTTACCCATAGGTTTTGTAACCCCTAACTCCTTTGGAGACTGCCAACAAGAACTGACGGTATCACAAGCATTTATATATGTTTCGTCTAAATACACAATATTCCTCCTCTGTTCACGGTACCTACGAATACTTCGCAGGTAATTAGCACGCCAGGACACAATTTCAGGCTTTTCGATTAGGAGCTGCCATTTAGAAGCACATTTTTTCCATTTAAAGCCTAATCGCAAAACCAGTTTCCTCAGGTATTCCCTGCTGCATACTAAACTGCCACCACTCTGCAAATCATGCTTGAGCTTCTGTATCGTTGGCAGTACTTTCTTACTGTATAATATTCGTGTATTTTCCTTCGAACTATACCCTCAGTAAATGTATCGACTTCCACTTTCTTTTTCCTTTCTCTAGCCTTCCCTTTCGGCGTTGAAAATTTGACCTGACCAGTGGTAGACAAAGACGTAGTCGCTTCCTTTATGATGCGTTTCACTAAACTAATGGAAACTCCTGTAGCTTCACTTGTCGATGCAGCAACGTTGTAGCTCACTTTCAATTCACTCTTTTTATCTTTTAAGTAATTAGCAACATTGTAAACAATATTACGAGCATCACTTTTTAACGACCGACCAGATACGCTTGTTTTACTAGTCATGTTAAGCACTTTCGCTATTAGCCACAAAAATACTTACAAAAACTTGTTATAAAGTTTTACACGGAACGCACTACAAAACTGCAAGTGTAACATGTGCTTGTAGGGAGCCGATCTGCACCGTGCGCTGCTGAAACAAAACTGACCCCCACCACTAGCACCATGCGCAGCAAAGAAACATGGTTTCTGCGCAGGTTCTTTTCCAGCGTGTATACCTATATGCAACAAGTAACTTACGTTAAAATACTGTTTCATGTTCCATTGCTCCATTCATTCCATCAGTCCCATACAAAACTGCCAATATGGAAAAATGTGTAACAGATAAGACTCCTATATATCAAAGTTATCAAGTTTGCTGTGATTTTAGTTTGCTTATTTTTAAGATTCATAAATATTCATAATGCCTATTTTCCTTGCTTCTGTGCTCCATAGGATCAGATATGCATCAACTTAGTGTAACATGTCTGTGATTTTAGTTAATTTATTAAAATACTGAATGTGAAATATTCTTTCAGTTTTTATAATACTAGGACAAACAAGGTATATACTCACATCTAACGGTAATTCTTTGCCAGGAACTGCTGGAACCCCAGTCATAAAATCATGGGTACAAAAAGGTCTGAGCACAATTGAACGTTGACACGAAGGAATTCGAGATGCCTGATCTCTGTCAAAATGTATAGGAATCAACACCACAGGCATCTGGCTGACAACATGAAGATGTCCTGATGTTGACAGTACCTGAAAATGGAAACCATTAGAAGGTACTTTCTTTGCAGAATGACGTATAATGTCATAATCAGCAAGTCATAAAATTAACTGGTACAGTGGAATCCCAATAACTCGACCTAATGTGGACTGAGAGGATGTCATGTTAGCGAAATGTTGAATTTTATGGAATAGTGTCTTACTCACAAACCATAACATAATACGGCAAATTACATAAATACATATTTTAGCACAAAATAGAAAACAGAAGTATAACGTGTTCTAAAATTTATTACGTATTAATACATTTCCCTTCCTCCAGTGATATAGCTATCCAATTTAATTTCCATTGTCATGTTAACTTGTATTTTCTTCTTGTTCAACGTTTTTACTGGCACAGACACAACTCAACAAAACACTAACAGTAAGCCTGAAATCTTGGAAGCTGCACTATAACCAGAAATATGTAAATGAAAGGTTAGCTTACCACGTACAGGGATATTTTTAGACATGGCAAATAATCTTGCAAGGATCTGTGCAAGTAACAGTGAAAATTGATGATAGGGGTAAAGTCTGTTTCCTTTCTTCAAATAAACAGGACATTGCTGATAATGGAAGATGGCACTGTAGTTAATCATGCACGGTCCACGATGTTTATGTACTACACAGAAGTCGGAAAGATAACCTGACACCCTTTGGTCTTATAAATACAAAAGTGAACTCTATCATAAACAACTGCACAATTCATCACGTCTAAAAAATGCCTTAGTACTGGGTAAAGCAATAAACCTTCAAACCTTCGTAACAAGTGTTTGTGCTATGTATCCACATAATTAGTGGCAAGCTTTTGGTTTTGTGACAATGATCTGTCAGCTGCTTATGTTCTGACTGGATATCAAAGGTCAGCTCTTTTGCCACTGTGAGGGAGAATGTGGTAGGTTGTATACATATACTAATTAAAATTAACCTATACTATTCATACCATACAGTCGATAATAGAAATTATTACAATCAGGTTTAGCGATAAAAAAGAAAAAGTCGAGTTACACGGAATGTTGAGTTATCGGCGTTCTACTGTAGTACCAAAATAGAAGCAATTTTGAAGGTAAAAATTTAAACCCATGATATAATCAACATGTAATGGATATACATTCTGCCAAAGTCATATGTGCAGCTGAAGTAGTGAACAGCATAAATGTTACACAGTATATGAGGGCTGAACAAATAGTATCCGACCTTATTTTTTTTCTCGCTAACAAAGAATGAGGTAGGTATGGCAACTGCACATACTCGTAGAAGGAAGCTTCTTGCGCATGCGTGAATATTTATATCCCCGCAGCACCACCGGTCATGTCAGTAGCTACCAGTGACTGGCTCCGTGTAACACGTGCTCATTGCATTCACATTTTCTGGAAGATGACGGAACGCATGGAGCAACAGTATTGCATCAAGTTCTGCCAGAAACTTGGGGGTACCCAATCAGAAACCATTCGCAAGATCCAGCAGGCTTTCGGTGATGATGCAATGAAAATTACTCAAATTAAAATGTGGTATAACCGGTTCAAAGATGGCCGCATGTCGGCGGAGAGTGACCCACGAACCGGAAGACCATCAACGAGCCGAAATGCTGTTGTTATCGAGCAAGTGCGGACACTGATCATGGAGGACCGACGTTTGACAGTGGCAGCTGCTTTCACCGGAGCAGCAACAACTCCGCCTTGCAGTGGCACAGGACATGCTGGAATGCGCCAATAGCGATCCTGAGTTCATGAAGACTGTGATCACTGGTGACAAGAGTTGGGTGTACGGGTACGACCCAGAAACAAACGCCCAGTCATCTCAATGGAAGCACCCACATTCCCCAAGACCAAAAAAAGCACGACAGGTTCAGAGCAAAGTGAAGGTGATGCTGCTTGTTTTTTTCGACTATCGGGGCATTGTGCATCATGAGTACGCACCACAAGGGTAGACCATCAATAAGGAGTACTACGAGAAGTCCTTCGTCATCTTCGTGATGCAGTTCGGCGCAAGAGACCTGATCTGTGAGCCGCACGCAACTGGCAGCTGCATCACGACAATGCTCCAGCTCATTCGTCACACCTGATCCAGAATTTCCTGACCTCGCACGGCATTCCGCAGGTTCGTCAAGCTCCCTACTCACCTGACATGGCCCCATGTGATTTCTGGTTGTTCCCAAAGATAAAAACAACGCTCAAAGGGTCCCGTTTTGAGACCCGTGAGGAAATAATGCACAACGCGACGGAACGTCTGCGCACCATCTCAAAAGAAGCTTTCCAGAACTGCTTCCAGCGATGGAAGGACCGCTGGACTAAGTGTGTGCTTTCAGAAGGGGTCTACTTTGAAGGGGATTAAGAGTCCCATCCACTCAGGTACATAATTTTTTTTTCCCGGCACAAGGTCGGATACTTTTTGTACAGAGGGATATATCTTTGGGCATTGGAAGATGCATGGGAAATAATAAGATTTGGTTCTTTGGAATTTCTGCAGAGCAGGAAGGGGCTTAAACAGAAATGAGATGGGTATCCAGAAGTATCATGATGGATATAGTACTAAACTAATGAACGTTATAATATTTGGAGTGGAGTAAACAAGAGAGAAAAGAGTTTGGGAGCAAGTGGAAGATATTTTTACAGATAAATTGGAGATAAGGCTAGGTGGCTGGGAAATACTGGACACATTTAGAGTGGGAAGAAGAGGCACGAACCCAAGACCGATAATAGTTAAGTTGGCAACAGTGAAAGTAAAATGGGCAGTGTTAAGCCGTGCCAAAAAATTAAAAGGCACGAGATTATTTTTGGATCAAATTATGGAAAAGAAGAAAGAGAATTAAGAAATGTATTAATAAGGGAGATGAAAAAGGCAAGAGGTAGAGGTAACAAGGCATATGTACGAGGACTAGATCTTAGGATAAATGATAGGAAACAGGATATCCGCTAGCTTAACAGACGTGAATCAGCAGAAACCTTGAGAAGCGGGCAACAGGAAGTTGAAATTCGAGGAAGGAAGATGAGTGAAGCAAGAAGAGAAATGGTGACACCACCAGGCGTACAACAAGGAAAAGAAAAACAACGTGGAGATGATGCAAGAGATACGTGCAAAGAGAGGCAAGTAGGGACATGTCGAAGTCAGCTGATGATGTCACCGGGCAGGCAAGAAGAACTGGACAAGCAGTTGAGAAACGACCCTCGAGAGAAGGTATTGGAGCCAGTCGAGGGACCAAGTCGAGGTGAAGAGATGGAAAGCAACGTGTTTTCATCACCAAGGGGAAGTATTATAGAAGTGGCGGAGGAAGTAGGTGGTCGGGTGCCAGTGGATAAACTTCGAATGACAAGAAGCAAAGCTAAAATTCAGGAATTCAGGTTTAAGAGGAAGAGTTCGGTATAGGAAAAGGCATTGGGGGCTGTATGTTGGAACGTGCAAGGGCTGTTCGAAAAGTTAAAGAATGGGGAGATAATGCAGATTCTAGGCCTAGGTATGTGATAGGTTGAGACTTGGTTGTCAAAAGGACTTTATTGTGGAAGTAAATGAATTCGAGTTCTATGGGAAAGGTGGAGTGAAGAAAAGTGAAAGAGGGCGATTGTCAGGTGGAGTAGGGCTATTTGTTAGAAAGGGTATCAAAGTGAAAGTTTGTGGCGATTTGGGAGGGAGCTCAGTGTTGTGGTGTGTACCAAGTGGAACAGGAGGAAAAGAGGAGATGTATGTGTTGCAGTGGTATATAACCCGCCAAGAGCCTCAGATTATTATAACCCAAACGTACTTTATTTGATAAGACATGATATGGAAGAGTTATCTAACAGATTCTCAGGTAGTTGCTTTATGATAATGGGGGGCTTTAATGCCAGAGTAGGGTTAAGCCAAATAAAGCTAATGGATCTGGAATACGAGTTAATTAGGGGAGAGAAGCGGATGGAAAGAAGGAGTAAAGACAAAATAACAAACGGTGAAGGAAGGAAGTTGATCAAATTTTGTGAAGAACTGAATATGGTGATGTGTAATGGGGTAAAGGAGAAAGATGAAATGGGTGAATATACTTGTGTTAATTATAACGGCCAGAGTGTGGTTGATTATATATTATATTCAATAGACTTAGATATAAACCTAGAGGATTTTGAAGTTTTGAATGTGATATGTTCCAGTAATCACTTCCCATTAAGAGCAAGTTTTAAAAGTACATATAAAAAAGAACTAAAACAAGAGCATAAAGGAGGTGTCAAAATTAGAAAATACCAATGGAGGGAGGAGGAGATAGAAGTCTTTTTGAAGGAGTTAGAATCAGAGATAGGAGTGAGAAGAGAGGAAGAGTTAGAAAAAGCTTTAAGAGAAAGGAAAATGGAGGATGCAGTTTTAAAGCTAGAAATGTTAGTCAAGTATGCAGGTGCAAGGATGAACGTGAAAGATGGTATGGATAGGAATCAGAAGGGATGGTTTGATGAGGAATGTAAGAGGGAAAAACTAAGAGTCTTAGGGGAATTGAAAAGGTGGAGGCACGAAGAAGGGCAGAAGGAAAAGGAGGAGTTTTTGATTGCAAGGTGGGGATACAGAAATTTACTGGAAGTAAAGAGGAGAGAATGGGCAGGGAAAATGAGTAAAAAGGTATATGAGGCAGCAATAGCAAAGGATAATAAGACAATATGGGCTATGGTAAAAAGAATGTATAAGGTTAAAGCAAGAGAAAATAATATAAGTGCAGAAGAATGGTTCAAATATTTTAGAAACTTGATTGGAGGGGAACAGCAGCTTAAACATACATTATAGGTGATGGAAAATACTAATTATGTTGAGCAATTAATCAAGGCTAAAGAATTGTATAATCACTTACCAAATAAATTAAAATGTATAACAGATAAAAAGAAAAAACTCAAAGCAACTAAAAGGTATTTATTAGAAAAGGTTTTCTACTCTATAGAAGAGTACATAGATGTAAATAAACTCTAACATATAAGAGTAAGATATAGCTATATGTATTTTTGTGAAAATTGTGACAATCCTTGTAATGATGTAAATACAATTGGAGCTAATGAATGAATGAATGAATGAATGAATGAATGAATGAATGAATGAATAATAAACATTCATGAGCAAAGGTTAAAAAAGATCTACCATGATATTATGATAGCAAGAGTGTTGGATATAAGCGCCAAAGTACGAATTTTTTGTTTTTCTTACAACATATAGTATGAAGCCTAGTCTTTAATGCCTTTTAAGTGTGAACAGTTAATACGCCCTGGATATGAATGAATTCTCCCTTTGAATATAGCATGGTGTTAGACCTCACGTGCTTCAGCTGAATCTCGAGAATAGCAAAGATGTATGAGCCAACCTGCTGGCCGCTATGCTGTAACAGTCACTCTTTAACAGAATGTACCAATAAATCACTTAAAGGAGGGTATTGTTTATTTTCAGGCCTTTACACCTGAGCCGTTATTTCACCTAGGATCCAAAAGCAGAGACAGCTATCAGTACAAGCTCACCAAATCAAAATTTAATGAGCATCATGGTGCTTCAACAGTAAAGCAATAGAGAGAGCCTGCATACTTACACGGCAAATTCCATGACCTCATGCGGAAATGGCCAAAAACAGCGGCACATGCGCAACGAGTTATTCCTACAAAGCCAGGTCCGGGAAGGCAAGAGAAGTAGTCGACTTGGGATTTTCAACGACAGAGCAAGTTTCTGTGAAGCTGGGCAGAAATGGTGACTGTATCATACTAGGGAGGCATCATGTTATCATATGCAAGTAGTTCTGTTCTAAATTATTTTTCAGCTCTTCGGGTCGCATTTATATAACTAAAAGGTTTGGACGTGAGTAAAAACTTTATCAGCATTGCAGGAATTTTCAAAACATTAAAATATTAAAACAAGGATCTCAAAAAATGTATTATCAAAAGTGATATTTTTTCTAACCACTTTAAAGTGGCGACAAGTATTTAAATTCTCTGTAACTCAAGGTGTTAAGTTTGTGTTTGAACTTGTTATACTAAAGGCAAGTATTACTTGCCAATTGGCAGTGTAATTTCTTTAAAGATCCACATTATCCTAAAGGTTAAGACATGTCAGTGGGTTGCACAAGCTTAAGAAGAGTTATGTTTTCGTGCACCCCAGTAGAACGTTACAAAAAAATGGTCGCAGATAGCGCATAAAATACACTTAACACCTTGAATTCATTTCATTTGCCCTTCACGTTTAAATTTGTTTATATTTTCCATTCTTATCTTATTACATCATATAAATTTACAATGTCGTCATCGAATTTAGACCTGTTACGTATAAACGAACTGGAATTCTTGTTAAAAGTTCGAAATATTTCTTACGATAATACTAAAACTTTACCTGATATGGTACGTTTACTTAAAGAAAATATGGACAGGGAGGTATCGCTTGCTCATCTTTCGTCTGGGGATTTGGAAAATGCGGTACAAGATATTTGATTCCAATTACAGGGATTTATAAACTTTAAGATAGAACTAGGAGTTCCATTCTCCTCTGCCATGTTGCGCCATTATAAGACACGGGTTGGACACTATATAGACCGCTTACACCTGTTAATTTCGTTTAAGCCGATGGCTCAACAAGTTTTAGAGCTAAATAATTTACTTCAACAATTTAGTGAACTACTTAAATTTCTGGATACTCTTACATGTACCAGTCCAACCGATTTAAAGAACCTTGAGGGACGAAGATCTTGCTTGCGAAAACTCAGTTCAGACACCAATAGATTCATTTAACGTTGCAACTTCTAAAAGACAAGCTATACCACCAATTCACTTTAAAGCTTTAGAAATACCGCATCCTGTTCAGATATTACTGGATAAAGCACTTTTTGTTGTTTATACTCCGGAACAACCACTTGAGTTTTTAGACACTTTAGTCACGATACAACAACAGTTAGATGGGTCCAAATACTTAGATTCGGATATATATCGTATGTTATTACCATCAGCAGAGGGCAATTTAGAATTTTTGTTACAAATAGCTTTAACTGATAATTTAAAACTTTTTCAATTACATACTTCTGTATTAAATTTTTTCTTGCCTCCACGTATAAAATCACAGTTATTGGCACGTTATTATTATTATGCCATACAGGGGGAAAATGAAGAGCTTTTGGGATTTATTGCTCGCGTACGTAAGTTTGTGCAAGTTTTTCAACTTCCAGACACAGAACAACAGATTTGTGATCTAATCATTTCAGGGTTGAATGACAACACACATTTAAGAGGTATTTTTCATTCACGACCGTCTTCCTTTCGCGAATTAGATTCTTTGGCACATTGGATACAGCAGAATTCTAAATTGACTATTTCACCAGTAGTAGCACCCTCGACTCAAAACTCAAGAGTTTCTCAATGGTCAAATGGAACACAAAATTTTTCATTGCAAAAGAACTTTCACGATAAATCGGTAGGACCAGTTCAGGCCAATCAACCCAAGTTGGAACCTCAACGATCACCTTGTTTCTGCACATTTTGTAATAGAAGGGGACATGATCTGGAATTTTGTTTTTTACGTAAAAAGTTCGATTTTCAGCCACAAAGAAAACACTTACAGCATTGTGTGAATTTTTCGGTTGCACCCTCAACAATATCAAAAGTTTATGCCTTACCGTTTCGTTCCTTACTGGTTATTAATATTACATGTCTCACTAAGCAAACATTGGCATTATTAGATTCAGGCAGTTCTTTAAACTTTATCAGGTGGAAATTTTTACAAACATTACCTCGATTTCATACCTTTCATATTACCCATACGGTAACCTCATGTAAATCAGTTTCAGGAGAATTACTCCCAGTTTTGGGTACTGTTAAATTACATACAAAGTTGCAGGATTTTTCTTGGACGTTTTCATTTTCCATTGTATAGCATTTACCATATGAAGTACTATTGGGTGAACCTTTCCTTCGTGCCCACCTCAGTAGCGTGATGGTTAGCGTGTCTGCCTCACGTTCAAGAGGTCGCGAGTTCGAATCCCGCTTAGGGTAAGTTATCCGGGTAAGGTTTTTTTCCAAGGTTTTCCCTACCCTGAGAAGACGAATGTCAGGTAACTTAAAGCTCCATGGACCTTGGGCTCATTTGAGCATCATTTCACCCATTTCACTTCATTCATTCGTCCGATATGACACAATGTTGGAGGACGTTAATTCTTTACCTTATCATTTGCATTTGCATCTCATTTTCTATTGGATCTAATTTATTTAGTCAAGTTAGTTTGTTCCTTACCATCGGTTACCCCAATTAATCTACTGCACTTACAGGAAGACAGACAGAAAAGTATTCTGGATTTTCTTGAAGAATATTCTGATGTTCTAACTGATTCCTTGGGAACTGTAAATAAGTTACAATATTCAATACAATTGTTAAATTCTACTCCGGTTCGTTCTCCACCATATAAGCTCACACCCCCGAAGGTAGAGATTTTGAAACAGAAAATTCAGGTTATATTAGATCAAGGAATTATTGAACCTTCTAATAGTCCATATGCTAGTCCATGTTTCTTAGTTCCTAAACCAGATGGTGATTTTCGACTAGTCGTTGATTATCGTAAATTAAATAAAAATATTCAATTGGATAGCATGCCCTTACCAGACTTACACACGGCAGCACATTATTTTCATAACGCAAAGGTTTTCACTACACTGGATTTGAATCAGGCACATTACCAAATTCCCTTGCATTCACAATCATGCCCTTTAACAGCCTTTTCTACCCCTTGGAACTTATTTCAGTTTTGTAGAATGCCCTTCGGACTTTCCACTGGAGCCCAAGTATTATCACGTTTGTTAGATACAGTTTTACAAGATTGTAAGTTTCGTCTTGTATTTAATTATTTAGACGATTTAGTTATTTATAGTACTGTTTTTGAATCACATTTAATACACTTACATCATGTATTTAGCTGTTTGCGCAAAGCTGGACTTACTGTCCGTCCTTCTAAAGTACGTTTTGCTACTAATCAAATTTCCTTTTTAGGACATTTAATTTCTCCAGCTGGAATTTCTATCGACCCGACCCATAACTCAGCAGTTTCTAAATTTCGTCCACCTACTAATCAGAAACAATTGTCATCCTTTTTGGGTATGGCTGCCTTTTTGTCGAAATTCATTCATAAGTTTGCTGAAATTGCTGAACCATTGTATGCGCTTAAGCGCAAAGGTGCACAGTTTGTGTGGACTCCGCAATATCAATTAGCGTTTGAACAACTTAAACATGCTATAATGAATCCACCGGTTTTGGCTATGCCAGATTTCGAACAAACATTTATCTTACAAACAGATGCTTCTAGATTTGCAATATCTGCAATTCTCCTACAGGATTTGAGTCAAGGTTGCCAGCCCATTGCTTATTATTCCCATATATTATCACGTACAGAACATAATCTTTCTGTCTATGAATTAGAAGCTTTAGCCGTCTTAACAGCGTGTGAAAAATTTCGTGCCTTCTAGGAACATCGTCAATTTAAATTTAAATGTGATAACCAAGCTATCGCCTGGGTCCTTTCACATACACGTAAAACAGGTAAATTAGCACGTTGGGCAGTAAGACTGAGTGCATTTCAGTTTGATATAAAGCACATAAAAGGTGTTGACAATTGTTTAGCAGATGCGCTGTCGCGCCTATTTCAGGAACCTGAACCTCAGTCTCATTTATTATCGGCTCACGTTGGATTGGTTAACCTCTTATCAAAAGATTTTCCCCAAGTTTTTACTTCCATTCCATCATATCAACAAAACGACCCGGAATTGGGTCCTATTTGGCACCAGGCTAAAGCGGGTGTTATTGCCAATGGTTATATTTTTCAAAACGACATTCTCTTTTGTAAATTACCTCGTTCTTCTTCTTTACGCATTTTGTTACGTAAGGCTTTAATTTCCGTCGTGTTACTATATTTCCATTCTTCGCATTTTGGGGCTCATTTAGGGATATGAAAGACTAAAGAAAAAATTTGTAGATTCTTTGTCTAGCGTAAGATGTACCAGGACATTGTACAATTTATCCGTAATTGCCGAGTTTGTTTACAATCAAAACCCCCGGCTAACAACAAGATCGGACCCTTGAGCTCTCACTTGGCGACTTACCCCATGGAATGCCTTTTTTTGGATTTTATTGGGCCATTTCCTCGTTCATTACAGGGGAATACATATCTTTGTGTGGTGGTAGATAGTTTTACCAAATTTGTTTGGTTTTACCCTGTCCGAGCTTCTACAGCTTTTGCTACTATTTCTGTGTTATCATCCCTTTTTGCTTCGTTCGGTTTTCCGGCTGTATTAGTTACAATGTGTCGTATTTTAAAGCACAAATTTTTCATACAGGCAGAAAGAGTAAATAGAAACCTTAAGAGTGCTCTAATCGCGTTTCACTCACATGATCATAGCCTTTGGGACACACGTCTTACCGCATTACAATTGGCCTTTAATTTGGCACAACATGAGGCACATTCTAAATCACCAGCTTCACTTATGTTCCGATTTCAACCAGCTTGTCCACTTACAAACTTGTGGAAGTTACAGGATCTATTACCTGATCAGTTTGACCCTAAACAGTTACAAGAAGTTTGGTACCAAACTATGAAAGCCTTACGTCGTGATCGTGCTCGTCGCGAACTTCGTTATAATAATTCGAGGCTTCCTGTTTCCTTTAACTTAGGAGATTTAGTACTTCTTCATAATCATCCTATAAGTAGGGCATCACATCATGTTACAGCAAAATTAGCACCACGTTTTGTCGGGCCTTATAAAATATGTGATATACGTAATGGGGTTTCATTCCGTTTACAACATTGTGTGTCTGGCCAAGTCACCACTGCTCATGCTTCACAGTTACGTTTGTTACCTCCTAATTCAAATTGAAATCCCAAGCTAATTAGCCCTTTTAAGCATTTTGGCCTTGAAATTGAAATTTTTTTTTTTGCTTGGCCAGCTCGCCTCGTACTGGGCTTGAAAATCTTGGGGTACTTCAGCTCTAAAATCTCGTCTTCTCATTCGAGCTGAAGGCCTTAAAGTGTAGTTACCCAGTACGAGACATACTATAATTCTTCCCTTTCCTATTGGGAGTCTAAATTTTCCTTTCTTTGTGTGTGTTATTTGAATCTCGTGTGTGCGTGTGTGGGTATGTGTATGTGTGCATGAATGATGTTAGCTACCGGCACATGTATTAGTATGAGTCAGCGAATGTTTCAGTATTATACAAAATTTTATGTCACTCCTTATCTTTATGTTTCTTTGTGTTGTGTTGTAGAAGTGGATCCGCGTCTTAGTTTTAGGTATTCCTTTCCTTCCTTGTCTCCTCTTAGTGTATAGGGCAATAGCCAGTAGTCTAATTTATGTTATTAAATTTTAAAAATGCTATTGCTTTATCACAAAAATTGTAACGTTATTATAACTTTATAACTTGTTGGTAATCTGGAAATTGTTATGATTCAACCTGTTATCTTATATTTTAATTGATATTTTTTTTAAAGTGTTATTTATATTATGCCTTTTAAGTAATTGTATCAAATTCCTGTTATAAGCTTTTCATCTACTGTAGTTACACACATATTCTATGTGAAATTGCTGCCTGCTGGGTTATTTTCTTAGTTTGCCCCTTGATACCTCTCCGGTTAATACCATGCCTGATTATTTTGCATGTCCGGGCCTAGCCTTCAAGAACTACACCAGCTGCTGTTCCTGTCCTGCTGGCGGCGGCGGCGGTGGGGGGGGCATTGAGCCGTAATTCCACCTAGGATCCAAAAGCAGAGACAGCCATCAGTACTAGCTTACCAAATCAAAATTTAATGAGCGTCATGGTGCTTCAACAGTAAAGCATAGAGGGAGCCTGCATACTTACATGGCGAATTCCACGACCTCATGCGGAAATGGCCAAAAACAGCGGCACATGCGCAACGAGTTATTCCTACGAAGTCAGGTCCAGGAAGGCAAGAGAAGTAGTCGACTTGGGATTTTCAACGACAGAGCAAGTTTCTGTGAAGCTGGGCAGAAATGGTGACTATATCATACTAGGGAGGCATCATGACATCATATGCGAGCAGTTCTCTTCTAAATTATCTTTCAGCTCTTCGGGTCGCATTTATATAACTAAAAGGTTTGGACGTGAGTAAAAACTTTATCAGTATGGCAGGAATTTTCAAAATATTAAAACAAGGATCTCAAAATGTATTATCAAAAGCGATATTTTTTCTAACCACTTTAAAGTGGCGACAAGTATTTAAATTCTCTGTAATTCAAGGTGTTACGTTTGTATGTTTGAAGTTGTTATAATAAAGACAAGTATTACTTGCCAATTGGCAGTGTAATTTCTTTAAAGATCCACATTATCCTAAAGGTTAACACGTGTCAGTGGGTTGCACAAGCTTAACAAGAGTTATGTTTTCGTGCACCCCAGTACAACATTACACACCTCATAAATGGTTATTCCTTAACCTTTCAAACATTTTTGCGGTTTTGTAAATAGTTTTTGCCTTGATGTACTCCTGCCTGTACGGAGTATTTCTTTAATTCAATCTGTTGCTTTTAAAGAAAGCTGTAACATGTTTTAGTGGCTTGCAGCTCTCGGTTTAACTTCTGTTTAGCATTATGTTTCTAGAGTTGTGTTGTTTACTAACAATACCACTGAACAAACCTTTAGTGCATTTAGCGTAGTGATTTACTTTCATTAAGCACTATGAGTGACACAGACAGTGATTATATTTCTCATCACCTGACTCGTCCCAGAAAATGCTGCATGCAGAAAAACCAATGGAAAATGCATATGGCCAAGAAGAAGAGAAATACAGGTGAAGAACACTTAAGTTAAAAAACCAAACATGTAGTAAAGGCACACACCAGAGGTAGAAGAAGAGGCAGCAGCAGATGATTCTTTACATTGCTAACATACTCTTGTTCCTCACGGTACAACATAACTCGGACCAGCACTTAATCGTCTTTGGTGATCTGAACATACTTTATGTTAACTTACTTCTTTATATTCACTTTAGAAGTATTGTTTGTTAGTATTAGAACAAATATTTACCAATATTAATTAAAGTATTGCTTGCAAAATGCTAACTTTACAAGTAAACATTTTGGTTATAACGCACATGAAAGCATACGTTATCTAAATTATATTGTTGACAAAATTAACCTTCTGAAATCTTAAATATCTGCCATTTACATTCCTAATTAACAGTATTAATGCATTAGATTCACATCTGAGCAATTTTTAATCTCTCTATAGATGTTTTTGTAGTGCATAGTAAAACTTTAATCACATTTTTCTCAAAACTAGCTTTTGGCACATACACCTTTGCTATTCTAAGGGCCTCATATGTGAATTCAAATTTCGAGTAATATTTTGTAACAGGTAGAATACATTATTACCATATTTTTATCCACCACAATTCTATCCATATACTGATTTAGAAAGAAATCAAGCCTGCCAGTTGAGGTACTTCCCATGTAAGTGAAAGTATAGAGGAACAGCAGGTTAATATTATTCAATATTCTAATTCAAATTTTTAAATGCATTATTATACCTTACTTACAGTGTTAGTATTCTTTAAAATTGTTCTCACCTGATTGGCAACATAATCCGCTTGTCTCAAAGTGCTCAGCACATTTGAAGTTAAGAAAGTAGGGGTAATGTCCAGAACTTGATCTCGAACTAATCCTCCCCATATGTAACACACACGGTTCACATTGCGACAAACACGTGGTATGACACGTGCCAAAAACATCATATCTGCCCAGTCTGGATCCTTTTCACTCGATAAACCAACAACATAGCAGTAGGTACGGCAGTCTCCCTACACAACATCATTTTAATGTAAATATATGGATTCAAGATCAACATATTAACTGAAATACTTACTTAGACAATAGTTTGAGTCCCAAAGATTAAGAGGAAGCAGAATGTTATCAATTAGTTTCCATTACCACTGAAACAAACCTTTTACACTTTTAAGCAGGAAAATGATTTTAAACAATTTTAACATATAGAACAAATAATTGAGTGACTTAGTTTATTTTGAGTCAATTTTTAACACTATATTACTTACTTTTTTAATAACAAAAACACGTTTCAGGAGCTATTTGCTCCCATCCTCAGTTTCTAGTCAACTGCCTGCACCGTTCATTGGGGTGGTTGGCCTTGTCCCTGGTGGTGGTTGGATGAACCTCTGCATAAATGTTGCTTGGTGGGATTTCAAAATTGAAAACACATTTTCTGGTTTTCCAACATACCAACACATGCAACATTTAAATATATTAAATTCTAAATTAAAAAATGATTTTTTCTTTATTTGTTAATGTCCTCCAACATAGTGTCATATCGGATGTTGAATGGATGAAATGATGCTCAAATAAGCCTGAGATCCATTGAGCTTTAAGTTACCCGACATTTGTCTTCTCAGGATAAGCGAAAACCTCAGAAAAACCTCACCTGGATAACTCACACTAAGCAAGATTCAAACCTGTGACCTCTTGCACGTGGGGTACACACACTTCCACCATGCTACATAGGCGGGCTAAAAGATGATATCCCACAGTAGAACAAATCAGGGGTATACCAGATTAGCTGTAATGACTCTGAAAAATCTACATCAGAAAAACTAAAAGAAACATAAAAACAAGAGCAAAAGAACACATCAGGAACATACATCCAACACAGAAAGACAAATCTGCAGTAGCTTGGCAGTTTTGGAGAGACCAACACACCATAAACAGAGATCCAATAATACTGAAAAATATTTTGGGAAAACGGAACTTACAGTTGGGGAAAACATTTATATTTGGAAAAACAAAATGTGTTTTCAATTTTGAAATCCCATCAAGCGACAAACTTGTGCAGCGGTTCATCCAACCACCAAGGACAAGGCCACAGTGAATGATGCAGGCCATTGATGAGGATGGGAGCAAATAGCTCTTGAAACATGTTTTCATTATTGACAAAGTAAGGATGCGGTGTCAAAAATCCACTCAATAATTAAATTGTTATTGCACACACTGCCACTAAATCCAACATACACACTGTTAATTGTAGTCTAAATTCTAAGCGAAGTGACTGTATCATCAGGGTTTGTAGCCTTTCACAACCAGTGTTGATACTAGTTAAACAAGTTCCCAGGCTTGTAGACTGTGGTCTACTGGACTCATTCTTCTTCCCAGATGTTTTGCCTATGCCTGTGGTAGACATGCTCAGTGGCAGTAGTATGGTCTAAGTATTCTCATGGGAGTCCCGACAGTGATTGTACCTGAAGATCACTGGGCAACCATATTTATGCCAGTGGTGGATGACCTGCATTTTTCAGAATAGGGCAATTTGTTGACTAATTGGTGCAACCACCTTTTCTACAGGCAGACCAGCCACAGAACTGAACACAGTGCATAGACAGAGAATACTAATTACAACGTAATACCAGGAAAACTTACCTCCAAATACATTATATTCTGCCTTACGTAGAGGGGTGATTTTTATGGTAATAAAAATATATACAATGTGTAATGTTAGGCATACAAAACACAAGAGCCCTCATGCTTCACAGTTACGTTTGTTACCTCCTAATTCAAATTGAAATCCCAAGCTAAATAGCCCTTTTAAGCATTTTGGCCTTAAAATTGAAATTTTTTTTTAGGCATACAAAACACAAGGACCCTCAAGGCCATAAACTGTAAAATATATGTGTATCTACAAACTATGGTAACATTTATAGAAATTTGCAAAACAGACCCATAATCATATTTGCAATGATATATAGCTTTTAATGGATACTATATGCAAAATATAGCATTTTTTTAAATAGAACATGGAATTTTATTTCTGCAAAAATGAGTGTCTAAATATTTTGTTATTCAGTGCCACTGTGAACAGCTGTTATCAATGAGGTATGCAAGAATGACATCCAGGGAGTGGGCAATCTGACATCATTCATCTCTTTATCTAATATTATCCTGATTATTGACTGAATCAGAAGGTTGCATTGGCTGTGTTGCCACCATCTTGTAATCACAAATCACAATTGGTCATCATAATACTTGTAGCCACTTGAACGAACTGGCAAAGTGTATCCGGTTCCTGTGAAAAGCCTGGTTAGAAGTTTCACAGTACATTGTAGGTGAAAGTGTCATGTGTGTTTTCTAATGTGAACAACTTTTGATTTACATTTCATAAATTTCGACGCAGGGAAACCACATAGCATTACAGTTCATTCTCATGTGTTAGAATATGCAAAATTAAACTTTCACAGTTTTGATGCAAGGAATAAAATTATGATATACAAAGTTTGCAACATGAGTATCAAGAGGGATTGAAAAGAGTCATGTGAAAAACATCTTAACAGTAAAGTATATCAGAAAAAGGAACAAGTTCAGGAGACAAAACAACAGTTATGAATACACAGTTGGATAAAAAACACATTAAAACTGAGTTGCAAGTACAGTGTCAGCCTTCCTTGGGACAAACTTATCTATGAACAAACTTAACTACCCTAATATTTGAGCTTGGATGGATAAAAGTCTGTAATCCATTATTAATACCAAAAAAAAACATGGGAGAAGGTTCTTCTTTATTTCTAGTCACATTGATAGCATTGACATGAGTGTGTTGTTGGAAATTTCTAAAGTGTACATTTCAAGTGTTCATTTCTTTCTAATCATAATAACTTTGCAGGGCTGTATAACTTAATTTGATAAAGTGTACGTAAGTCCTTTTTACATCTGATTCATTGCTATTCAAGTATTAAGGTTGACACACACTGGTCTGTCATGACTGGAACGGAATGAAGCAGAAAATTTCTGTGAGGGTTGGATTCAAGTTGTTTAATGATCAAACGTGTACTGACCTGATTGGAAGGATTTAGCTTCCACTCCTTCTGAGAGGAATGCCTGACACATGACTCTAGCAGAAGTTTCTGCTGGTGTTTGGTGGCCTTCGTAAATGCTTGTTAGATTACACATACATTCAGCACTCAACATACGGCTTATCATTATCATGCACACAAACAGAAGCCAGGTAACTGCGACAGTGGTTAATGAATTATTAATATTGACTGTGCCAAATTATTTAAAAGAAATAATAATTGTATAATGCTGCAGAAGTCAACTACCACAAACAGTTATGCCATGAAAAGCTTTCCTAGGGTCTTCTTGAAGTCTGGAAAAAGATGCCTATTAATAAATTCACCATACTGATCTCTTTTCAGGTTTAAACTCTGAATCCACTCTTTCTTTCCCTTTTTCTTTCTTCTTCAATTGATAAAACATCTAATATTAGAATATCCCCTGTATGAGGAGGAGAAGCTTTTGCATTATATCTATCCATATTGGATGACCAGCTAAATTTTCAGATCGGAATATTCCGAGCAGTGAGCATTTAAGCTTCCACAGAAGATGGATGGCTGCAAATTTTTGTTCTTGTCATGATGGGCTAGTGTGCATCAACCTTTATTGTGCTAGACTGTACGATTGTACTTATGCTCATGGAACTTTATTTTCCCTCATTCCAGGTACAGGAGATCTTCCAATAGCTAACATTCAGTGGAAGAATTATGTTTCAAGAAAAGAGTATGGGCAGCATCTGGGTGGCTTTCTCTGGGTTTCCCATTCATTCCACCAACTGATCCATCATCATCTTTCTTTCATTTCACAGTCATTCATATGTCATAAATCTATGATACGGGACCACCAGTTTTACTTACCTTCCAAAGGAAGCCATGCTAAGAATTTTTATGTCTGATAAAAATCTATCGCCCTCTGTTGTGTTTGAACCCACAACCTTGAGAATCAGAGAGGCTTTGGACTGATCACCCATCCTAGACATTCTCTCTAATCCAGAGTTTTCTGCTCCTTAACAGGTATCTGGTCCCAGGCACCCACTTATAAATTTTGGGGGATATAGGTCCACCATACGAGGAGGGTAAATAGAGAAAGAATAGAAAGAGTGTAGAAACAGTTAAAGGAAGCAGTTGCTGAGTTGTCAACTGTGCTGTGACAAGACAACAGGAAAGGTGAAATAGTTTTTATTCTTTTCTGGATTTCTGGGGAGTGTGGTGGTTCTACAAAACTGCTTGTGATGCAATCGAGGTGTTTGAAAAAGTGACTGTGGCTGAATGCTCTCAGGCACTGTTGTCAATCTTCAATATTCCGCAGTGGCTAAGGTACATGATAGCTGTAGTGATGGAGGGTGCAAGATACATGTCACACCATATGCTTCCACTTAAGGGGTCTTATCTCAGAAAATCTTAACACATGCCAGTGTTGACCCACAGGCTAGGTGATACAGTTAATGTATACTGCCTTATGAATGAATGGTTGAAACAAAATATGCATTTTTAAACACAAGAAAGCATAAACATGGTTAGTTTTGATACTTAGAGAATGTCCAAATAGTAAGAAATCAGGAAAAATGTTTCCTTCACCAAAATTATTTGATGAGGCTCTTGGATAATACCAGTTCTAAACATAGAAACATATGGAGGGTATTCAAACAGCTGGGACACCATTTAGATACACTTTTCTTACTTCAGCAACCTCACTTTTGGAAAGCTTGTCATTTCAGTGTGAGGCTACACTTGCTTGCCAAGGAGCACTGTCCTGATGTAGATATCATTACCAATTTGGAAGGACTATCCTACGCACTGGTTTGTAAGTTGTACTTCAGGTTTGAAGGATGTTAGGTGGAAAACTTTGGAAGAGGCGATTTTGATATGGATATCTCTGAAAACCTAAGAAAAAATAGGAAACAAACACTTAGAGCCTGGTTCTAGCATGTAGCAGCAAAAGCTATTGCAAAGTTGACATATTTAATAAAGAACAACCCTACCCCACCGGTGAACTTTTCCAAACTATCACAGAACTCATCTATCTTCATTCTCTTCTAAGCATACCAGTTGATCATACTCTGCTTGAACAAGTTAAAATTATCCCAGGACTAGACAATATTGGAAAAAAAAGATTTAATAAAAGACATTAAGCACTCCAGAAATTTACAAATAACATGCAGAAGAAAAAAGGTGACAGCAGTTATGTTAATAGTGTTTTGGCAGGCATGCCAATATATCACTGTAATTTTTCTACCAAGTGTCTGCAGCTTTTGTAACTTTTGTTCCAATGGCAAACACAGAAAGTAAGAGAACATTATCTGCATATAAAGGCATTTGATCTGACCACAGGATATCTCTATCTTATACAAATATAAAAACTATTCTTAGCCTATATATAGATGAAAACAAAGCTTTCATTAATGTGTATCATTAACATTTCCTGTAGTTTTGAAAAGTGTCTCAATAGCAACTGGTTTATAAAACTTTGAATTTAATTTCTAATTTATATTTGGAGTGCTAAGCCAACGGTGGTGAAAGGAGGACATGTTTAAGAGAGTTCCAGCAGTGTAAGTGAAAGAGTGAGCCATGGCAAAAATGGGTGTACAACTTGCTGTTTATTGAATGAAGACTGGAGTATTTGGAAGGAAGATATTTATCAGCAATAGCAATAATTGGAGACAATATAATAACGATCATTTTAATAATAGAAAGTACACTTTTAACTCTTGTTGACTGGAGGTAGAGCTAAACCCAGGACCAATAGAAATATAAACCATGCAAGAGAATGTTATGGAAAAAAAATTAATAAAATGGATGGCGTGGAGCAGAGAATTAATGAAAACTTAAATAAGGTGGCCAAAGAATTTAGGAGGACTTTAAAGAATAAATGCAAAGAAAAAGATGAGAGGGAATTCCATTAGGAAGTGAAAAGTCATTACATGTATTTAGAAGGGGAATGGGCTCTAAATAGTATCTAGAGATGGGGAGACATGAAGGCCTAAATAATAAGATTGGCAGTGAAGTTCTATATATCATATTTCATGGCATATTTGTCAAACCTTAAATTGGCATTTCACTGTATAATCGTCGCATTAATATTCCCGGTGTACCCTACTGAGAAATATTGAAAAATAATGTGCAGCCACTGCAACCTATTAAGATTCATGGGAGTGTACAGGGTATACAACAAACTGTAATATATTCCTCATTGTTGATACCATCAGTCTGCCAACTGCCAAAATAGTGGCTAGCCCATCAATGAATCTGATTGGCTCAAGAAACTAAAGAGCAGGAGTTAACAGACATGACTAGATGATAAACAAATAGAGCGGCAAGAATGTGATCTATTTGGGTAGCATGCAGGAAGTCAACAACCATCTTATTCTTCAATTGTTTACAGCTGTTTGTTTCTATAGGTATTCTAGGATAATGTTTTGTATTTACCAAAACACTTCAAATGGATTTTTGTGCAGTTTTAACACTATATTGCACTGCTTTATTGCACAAGTATTAAGAAGACACCTTTAGGAACAATAATTGACACACACACATGTTATTTATTTGTGCAAATGTCTGTAAACTGCACTTAATTAGGCAACGTGCATGAACTTGAGGAATCTAATGAAATGTCCACAAAGCGCTTCACTGAAGGCATCATGGGAGCGTTTCTCTCCTGCTCATCTTTTCCCTCTCATGTCGAGCTGTTGCTAACATTGGCACTCAAAATACAAGCACATACACCTTGCCTCAATTAAGTGAAGTTTACACACAGACAAATAATATATTATGTGTGTCAATTATTGTTCCAAAAATACTTGTGTAATAAAACACTGCATTATAATGGTAAAAGTGAGTGAAAATCCATTTGCTGACACAGTTCCCTGCTTTTCATACGTTAGCAATACCACTTTCTCCACCTTCCCCTACCTTGCTTTTGCTCCTACTACATGTTTTCTGTGAATGGCATCTGCTATCTAATGAAGTTTGAAAAGTGGTTATTTGCATGTTTTAAGAGTTTCAGGAGGCAATATCATGATCTTAAAACAATAATAATGTACTGATGTTATTTATCAAATTACCCAACATTCCTTAACTTAAGTATTTCTGACAAAAATTGGACTATGGTATATACTTAACATTATCTTTATTCTAACAAGGGCTTATTTTGTGAAACACCAGTATGGGGAAATATAGAACTTATACAGCAATTTTAAACTAAGAGTAATTGCATTCACGGAACAGAATGTCAAACTGCAGAAAGGGAGCTAGGAAAATCATGGACTTGTTTAGTAGTCTGATATGACACCAGTTAAAAAGTACATGGAATTCAATAGTATTGTAAATGCTTTTGTAAATAATAGATGGTCTTAATTCAATAAAACCGAAGTCACATTTTTTTTAAACCCATAGTTCCATTTCCCTACTTCACGAGATATTTCTACTGTTACTACATAGATGGCACCTGATGTTCATTTGCTACAATTTTGCACTGCTTCTCTGTGTTTGGTGCTGGTGACATTGGCCTTTCAAAGAGATAAATATGTGAAAACTTTTGATCACATGTACACTCAAAACGCATTCACTATCAAACACCAAGCAAAGATGACTGCATTGTAAGGTTTGACAGACTACAAAATTATGAAAACAAAATTACAAATTAATGAAAGAGACTATGAAGAGACTTTGATTCTAGTGAATCCAGTTCCAATAGTGATGATAAAGTTGCTAACAGTAAAAATGCAGAGAACGGTGCATCAGCTGGGAATGAAAATGACTGGGCAAGGAATGTTTGGAGGTTTATCATGTATGTTTGGACTACTAAATTACTTAAGATGTAATTTGAATGGGCAAAGAAGACATGTAAACAATTTTAACAAGAAAGGACAATAAAAGGCTTGCTTATTTGTAGTGCAAAGAAAATAACCGTTTTTGTTCAATTTTCCTGAAAAAATAACTAAGCCTGAAGGGACACATCAAGGTCAAAAATGTCGGGCTTAATGGGTTAGTTATATTCTTTTATTTACTGAAGACAGGAAATAATGTGTAAGTAAAATAATGTAATAAAACCTACAGTCTCTTAATAGTATGTTATGTTGTATGTTAATGTTAAATGAGCATTCTTTCTGATAACATACCTGAACGCCCACACTTCGAATTGGTAATAAAGTGGCAACAAAATGTTGTTTGTTCGAAATCTTTCTCAACTCTTGCCTCTCCTCTTCACTTGCCACACTTTCTACCCGATTCAATAATGCATGTTTCTATAAGAGGAAAATAATATTTTATTAGAATTCTAAGCCTAGAAATTCATCTCTCAGGAAGTTGTGCCCTCAGTATTTTAACCATACTCTTACCTTCTGAAGCATTTGGTCATACTCCACTAGAATTTTGACTAGTACTTGTGTTTCTGAAAAATCTCTTTCCATGTAAGGTTCATCAGCACAGATAACACGAATGGCAAGGCCTGGTCCTGGAAATGGATGTCTCATAACGATGTCTGTTGGTAAACCAAGCTCTCGTCCAAGCACACGAACCTAAGGAAAAATTAGCATTTAGCTTATGTCAAACTTGCAAAGTTTAGAGAATGAGTAAGCTGGAATACTAACTGGACTAACCGTACATAGGTGGCTCAGAAAATGAGTACATAATTAATTACATGAACTTATTTTGCACTTATTAGTGTAGTGGAATGGAATGCAATGTAATCACACCTAATGGGGACAATTCTTGACCGCTGCCTTTGTTGTGATGAATGGCACGTGCTTTCTTTTTTTCCTGCCTGACTCTGCAGGCTTGTTTGCTGGCAGTATCGTTGGTAATTAGAGCAATGCAGGTGCTATTCTTTAGACAACTATTCTTTGCTTTGGTAATCTACAATGGAATGATAAATCTGAATCCACTCATTTTCTTTCCATTTCTCTTTTCCTAGTACAACAATGTGCCTTCAGAACTGTTCTTGAAAAGACGTTGAAAGCAGTCTTTTTTCCAACATCTAATGGTTCTGCTTTCACCTAAGGGAAAATGTAACAACATATCCTTTAAACCAATTGACCTGATCCATCGTGATCATAATCTAAGGTTGCATCTGGCTTCTTTTTTGACTCCTCAGTATTTCTCGCAGTAAGAGCCATCAGGTTCTGTTGCAGTTCCATTTGTTATTGGAAGTGCAACCTCATTCTTTTGCAACTTTTTCTGTTTAGATGTCACGAATAATAAGGGCTTTTGCATGAAATATTTTATGGTCTTAAATGGATTTTTTCCACTAATTGTTGAAATTCCCTTTCTATTACTTCTTAAAGTGCCAAAGAAGTACACCTAATGTATATTGGTACTTAATGAGCGGGACAGATGTAAAGAAGTTATCTGTATACACATAGTAATCCTTCCCATGGTAATTGTTTAGAGAAAGAAATTTGTTTACAACAGTGCATGTTAATCCATTGCTTTTTATATAATTTTGGTCCTTGCATATGTTTTATCTCTGGTAGGTGTTAAAACCTAAATGTTATAAAATTAAAAGGAACTATTTAAAACAGCGGAGCATGATAATCAAATTGAAAACTTCTGTCAATCTTGTAAAAACACTTTGCCTTGCTTACTTGTCACTTGACAAAACATGTATCAAGGAGATGCCATCATCCTGTTCGGTTGACTGGCTTTCCTTAGATTTTTACCTCCCCTAACACTGTTGTTTGGTCCACTAACATTCTCATTTGTGACTTGGATGACATCTGATGCCGGTATTTAAAAATTCATGACTACATGCAAATATTTTATAATAAAAATATTTTCCCATACTATTAGCTCCCAATGATTTCTGGCTGGCTTTAAACATTAAATTATAACATGTAATATAAATATTTTCACACTTAGTTCCACATAATTTTTGGTTGGTTTTACACATTAAACCACAAACGTCAGATTTTAGTCTGGGTAACTTCATGAACATATTAGAAAGGCATTTCCATGTGCATTTGTAACATGGTTTTGATATGTGGATGATATCTTCACCATTGTTCCTAAAAAGATTGCCTCAGGATGTTCTAAAACTATTGAATTTATAAGTTAGATTCATAAATTTTACAATAGAAAAAGAACAAGGTAGTCTCTTTCTTGGCTTTAAAAGTCATGAGAAATAAGGACAGATTAAAATATGACGGTTAAGCACCAAAGGCATTTACATGCTTTGGGCGCATTACTTCTGCATATTTTGATATGCATAAACCGCCTAAGTGCCATCTATACATTAAAGTCTACATTTTCCTATGATGTATATTTTTTCAATAATCATGGATCTGAGATATAGATTATAATTTGACAAAGGGAAGCAATGGCATTGGTGGTTGGTGTGATTACAAGATCGGTCAGTCAGTTTATGCAAGAAAACAGTAAACAGGGAAGAAATATGCGAAGAGAAGCAACAGCCACGAAAAAAACCGACCAAGAAAGCAATGGGAGTGGAGGTGGAACTGGGAAACAAGAAATAAACTCAATTTGCAATAACATAAATAGAGATGTTTCTCAACCAAGGGATTTGTTGCCAATGCGGGATACCGAAAACGTAGCATCTCTTCAAATATTTATATCTGGGGTTCAAAGGGATCTCCGAAAGGTACACAGTGAAATAAGCTAAGAACTGAAAATGAAGCACTCAGATTGAAACTACACGTTGAAAGTGATAACCAGCACCACAAAGAAAAAATCTCTGACGCTGCCAGCTGAAGCTTATCCTCATAGCTTCCCGGTACAAAATAGATTTGAAATCTTGAAGGAACCTGATAGGAAAGTTTTTATACAAGCTGAAGACAATGTGCAACATGAATCTGGTGAAAAAGTGTTAAAGGGAGTACGAAATAAGAAGGCACATGAGTATCTCCAATCCCTAATCAGCTATGGTGCACTGTTGCCGTAGCATATCACTAAGCGAAAGAAAGAGAGGGGAGATATTCACGTGAGGCAGTAGCGATCGAGGTGAAGGATTGTGCGGTGCTGCCGAATTAAAACCAGTCATAACAATTTCTCTCTCTTTAAAATGAGATAGTAGCTCTGTAATCCTATTATTTGCTTCAAATACAAATTCTTCATCTAGGCAGGCAATTTTCATCTGCAATCTATTGTTTCAAGGGAGTTTATATCCTTCATGATGAAAGTTGGGCCTAAGTGATTAAAAATTGCAATTCAGGCTTTTTAATTTTTTTACTATATCTGATTTTCTAGGAATGTTTTTCTGTAAATATTTTTGTTATTGAAGTGAAAATGAAAGAGTTACGTGGCGATTTAAATAAATTTAAGTGGAGGGCATGGTTGCGTATTTGAGCCATTTCTGATATTTCTCATATTTTTCTAAGTGTTACGCAAAGTTTCTGCACATAAATTTATCAGTTTCTAAATTACGTATTCTAAGTAAAACCGTACATTATTTATTTATGCCAACAAACTTACTGCTGGTGTTTTTAAACACACAAACCGTGTGTGGGCAATGTTTGAGAGGTAGAACTGGAACTTAAAAATCCCAGCTGTGGCATTGAATTTTTAAGTTCCAGTTCTACCTCTCATATATTATTTATTAGCAAATGCCTAAGCACAATTTCAGGCCAGTTTTTATGATTATTTTTCCAAGTGTGGCTTTCTCGGTTTTGTGTACTTTGGACATTTTTCAGCATTTAAAATGTTCCTTACAATGCAATTTGTAAGTTATCAGAGTGAAACTATGGAAATAGTTTCCCCAATATGTGCTAACTACAACTTACTATGCAGTTATTAATGTAACACAAGTGTGTTATGACAACATGCTCATCAAGGTTTGGTGCATATACATTTTTTTTCGAAGTGAAACCCACAATTGCACAAATTTATTTTTTTAAAACCGAACTGTGTTTCTTAGCAAACTTATTTTACAGTTCAATAAGGAACATAAGCAAGCTGTATTGTTTAAAAATTGAGAACTTTGCAGCCACGTTTCTTTATATAACAGATACAGCACTTGTTATAGCTTTAGAACACCCAGGAAAGCACTTGGGATTTTCGAAAATTCACCCATTACTCCCTTTAAAATACAATATATATAATTTAAAGAACGTATACTAGAAATCACAAAAAGGTCACTGACTGTTCACTTACATTGCATACCATATCTGTTAGCACCTGACTCTTTTTAAATGCAGTGTTCGCATGCATTTCTTCTGAGGACAGCTCTTTTAAAAAAGTGTAAACATTGAAAATAATTGCCTGCACATCTGAATGCAACACTTTCACTTTTGATCTACTCATCTGTAAGCCACTAGGTTTCGATAATGACATGTTTCTTAACAGCAAAACAAGTTACAGTAACTGTAAGACACATCGCTGTGTGTGTATATATCTCTTGAATATGACTCTGAAGATTCATATAATAAACTGAACTTCCTTTCTTCTTCTGCAGGCATCTCCCCCCTTGAGAAGAAAATGATTTGAGAGGACATAATAGATAACCATGATGCAAGGCATGTGGCGTTTGCTATCGCTGATGGCAGTGTTTATTTAATTATTGATATCTTGGGCTACAGGCCACCTAAAATATTGTTTCTTGGACAGTCGCTTCAACATTTCCAGCTCTTTTTTCAATGGAATACTTCATAATAATGAGCCGTTGCTGGAGTTGTTGAGCACAAAGAGAAAAATGAAAAGCAAATATTGTGCTAGACAGCACTTTACCAAACTAGGCAACACCGCCTCTCTAGGATAGCCTACTTGTTCTCACCCATCTTCGTCTAGCTCCACCTCATGTGCCTTCTTATTCTGTATGCCCTTTAGTGATTGAGGATTCACTTTTGAAGTTCTCGGGAGGGTATTGTAAGGAAAAGGCTGTTTTCCTGGTATAAAGGTAGAGGTACTACAGCACCAAGTAGAAAAAATGAACTAACAGCAAACTAAGCCCAGTGTGGTGTTAATGCATGTGAGATCAAATAATATGAGGCCTGGTGTATCACCAGAAGAGATAATAGGAGAGACAATGGGCCTTGTTAATAAAATTTGGGAGCAATCAAGTGATACCAAAATTATAATAAGTGGTGTATGACATAGAAGAACCAGAAGTACAAGGTATGTCAGGGATGTAAATCAGAGTCTTGATTGGTTATGCTCTGTTCAAAATTGCTTGATGGTGGATGGAAATTACTAGTTGCATGATAGTGACTTCAGCAGGGATGGGATACACTTAAACAGAAGAGGCTCTTTTAAGTTTGGAACCCTAATGAACAATGTAATTTCTTCAGTGCTTAAGGGAAACTAGCAACCCCTGTGGTGGATGTAAAGTTACTGGATACCACTAAGTTGGGGAAATAAATGGTCAAAATTGTGTAGCATTTGTGAGGGAATATGCTATAAATTCTTTAAATAATAGCAAAAATGATAGTGAACATAAAATGTGCAATGTAACAAAGTAAGACACAAATACTTTTCAAGTGCTGCATTTGAACATTCAGTATTTAAGCAATAAAATAGCAAAATAGCAGCCTATGAGCAGTTACTAAACGAACTAAAATTAGAACTAGCTGTTTTAACAGAACATGGTCTGAGCAAAGAGCAAATAAATGTGTGTAAAATTGGGGGTTACAAAATTCAAAATTGTTAGTGGCTTTGCTAGAACTAAATGTAAGGGAGGGGGGGGGGGAGTTAATCCTTTTTGCAAATGAGATATTTCTGAGGTGGATGTAAGAACTTATCAGTTGGAAATGCTTTTTGAAGTTGCAGCTGTGAAAATAAATAAAAAACAGAAATATTTTTTGCTACTAGGAATATACAGGTCACCAAATACTTCTTCAGAACACTTTGCTGATCGCCTTGAAGAAATTCTAGCTCAAGTTCACCCTAAACATAAATAGTTAATCCTGGCAGGCGATTTTAACACAAGTTTAGACCATACGAAACGAGACTATAAGAAACTCAATGAAGTATTTAATGCATATGGAATAAGGGATCTAGTGCAAGAGCCTACAAGGGTAACAAACATCATCTTCAATCATTGATCATATTGCAACAAACATGAATGAGGTAGTACCTGTAAGTAACATAAACACACATATTTCTGACCATTATGCCCAGTATGTGAAATTTAAGGGCTTACACTGTGATAGGCAAGCCAACTATGAAATTAAGACTATTCTAGACTTAAATGAAATCTGTAAATAATTTTGTAGATGTCTTGAAAAGAGAAAACTGGGACTCAACGTATGTCAAAACAGCAGATGAAAAGTGGAATAAGTTTTATACTGTTAATGCTCATTTTAATGCATGCTGTCCTATGAAGACTAAAAATATGTATATAAATAACCATAGGCATGTAAAACTCATCACAGAAGTAATAAAACTGAAAAATGAAATGAAATATTACATGAATTGCACAAATCATAATAGGTAGTACTACCTATAAAACAAAATATAATATTAAAGAGCAAAAATATCTAAAAGGCTTAGAAGATTTAAAGGCAAAAGACTACTAAGAAAAGCTAAGTGAATCAGGGAATGTTAGTAAAACTGCATGGGGTTTTATAAATGAAGCAAGATCTGAAAGAAAAGAAACTAAGAATCTACAACTCACTATCGGTGATGAAACTAAATGAACCAAATCAAGCATGTTATTTTGCAAAGAATTATTTCCTTAGTGTTGTAGAAACTTTCTCTGCTGGCAGGAATATACAACAGTCCTTTAAAAATACTGTAGTCATCATTTAGCATTTATCCAGTATCTGCAACTGAGATTATAAGCTTATTAACTAAGCTGTCAAAAAAAGCCACGAGAGGATGCAAAGATATTAGCTTGGTTCTTTTAAAACAGTTTAAATATGTTCTCGCCAATCCTCTTGAACATTTAATAAAGTTCTCTACAGGCAAATTTAATTTACACAAAAACCGTTGAATCTACTGAAATACACCAAAGGAAAAAGTTGTCATTTATTCAATTTTCTATGAATATAGCCATAAATCAAGAACCTTCAATCAATAATAATTCAGCTAAGTGATGATAAATATTTTTGATAAAAATATTTTTTTCTAGAAAACTATAAACTTTTCAACATTTTGGTATTAGTCTTTCTTGTTATTCACAACATGAGAAATTTGCTATTAAAGTCTGACGGATCATTTCCCTTCCACCTGTATGTATATAAAACAGTAACCTATGCAATACAAAATGCCCTAAAAATAGCAATACATATTACACCAGGCACAAGGATGATTACTTTAGGCAAGGGTTTAACAAGAAAATTTCAGAGAGAGAGATCCAAACACGATGGGTTTATTTCACACAAAACTGCCCACGTATTTAAAAAGCTGTAAGGGTAAACAGTTCGAGAGTGATCTGAAGTACTTAATAATGAAAAGTCTATACAGTGTCGAATTATAATCAGTACTCATGAATATGGCGGCGCCGTGGCCGAGTGGTTAGCGCGCTCGCCTACCACCTAGGCGGCCCGGGTTCGATCCCAGGGACCCGCATGTGGTATTCGTGGTGGACGAAGCGGCGTCAGGGCGGGTTTTCTCCAGGTACTCCGGTTTCCCCCGCCATCTCATTCCACCGGTGCTCCATCTTCATTCCATGTATCATCAGTGTCACCGCCTGCGGTGCCATAGTAGTAAAAGCGGGCGTTAAACACTACAAACAAACAACTCATGAATATATCATATATTTAAAATCATGTTTATAATATTATTTATTGTAATTATTATGTAATCAAGTAGGATTGAATCAAACTACACATTTGTAATTTATAGTTGTAAGTTGTCTATTGACAGTCAGTTTTATTTTTATTATTATTATTGTTCTTGTTGTTGTTACTTTTATTATTACTATTACTATTATTATTATTATTATTATTATTATTATTATTATTATTATTATTATTATTATTATTATTATTACTATTATTTAAAATAAAACCAGATTGTTCATCAAGTACAAGTGCTTCAATGAAGTATTAAATAATACACAAAGTAATCAGTAACAGATCATTACAACATTATTCTTATAAAACCTTTTCTCTTCACATCAAAATACATTACCCTAATAATTTCTGCTTACTGAGCCTCTTTAGTATGAATATAATTGGTTCAATAGACAATGGGAAAAATAAATGGCAATCTTTTAGAGCCTGTTTTAACACACATACATACACGCGCATGCACACGCACACACACCAGGAGTGGCATGAAAAGGAAAGAACTGTGATTTGTTTGTGAACTGCAGTATTGGGACTTATATTTTGGGAAATTGTTTATATGCTTTGGTTGTCTCCTTAGCACAGAGGTACTACTGCTCCTTACTAAGTGGCAGGCCTGGGTTTAATTCGTGCCCTGTTTGTGTCACACATACTGACAGACGAGCAGAAGCAAACTTGGGTGAAAATGTCTGGAGATTTTAACCACATGTTTAACTGGAATCCATAGTTTTTGTAAACTATCATTATAGGAGATGAGACCTTGATGAATTTCTACCCAATGCAGCTGGGTTGCAACTGTCAATGCAGTTTATGAGGGAGTTTTGAAAACGGCTTTGCAATGCATCTGGTAGGTTCAGCCAGAACTGTACCAGAGAGATGGTGGAATTTCCTCCTAAACAACACCTGTCTGCACACTGCTATTTGTCTTCTCAATGCAACCTCCGGAATGCAGGCCACAGACATTACTGCCTGAGCCATCCCGCTCAGTTTTTGTAGTGCTAAATATAAGCACATTGACATGTTACTGCTAGAATGGCTCAATCATATGCGTGCATCTAACATACCTCTAAAGTGGTCCTATGATTCAGTCAAAAACAAAGGAGATTGTCTCAAACATTGGCATCAAAGACTTCATTTGTTCTGCTGGTTGACTGTACCAGTTCCAAAAGAGACATCCAATTTCACCTGTACAAATTTGTGGTGAAGAAAGTGTGAAGAGGTGGTTGCATGAATTCGACTGAGTAAGGGAAAAGTATGCCTTGTGTGGTGTGTTCAATATGGACGAAACTGGACTTTTCTACAATCTTCTTCCAAATCTCACCCTGGGTGTAACTAAAAAATGTTTTGGGATGCAATCAAACCAGTTATAAGAAAGATACTTTATTTTTGTCTAGTACAAACGCATTAGTTTTGTTACAAGGGTGGCCATTTTATGTAACAAACTCTGTGTACATTTTCTTAGCAACCCCCAAAAAAAAAAAAGAACTGAAAGCTACAGCCATATGTTACCAACTGCTACCAAAAGTCGCTAAACTATTTGCATTCGCCAACATCGCAAATAGTTTAGCGACTTTTGGTAGCAGTTGGTAACATATGGCTGTAGCTTTTTTGTTTTGTTGCTTGCTAAGAAAATTTACACAGAATTTGTTACATAAAATGTGTTACACTGGGAATAAAAGGTGTTAAGTGTCACAGTGGAGCATGTAGCAAACAATGTGCCCGCCTCAGTAGCGTGATGGTTAGTGTGTCTGCCTCACGTCCAAGAGGTCGCGAGTTCGAATCTCGCTCAGGGTAAGCTGTCCAGGTAAGGTTTTTTTCTGAGGTTTTCCCTACCCTGAGAAGACGAATGTTGGGTAACTTAAAGCTCCATGGACCTTGAGCTCATTTGAGCATCATTTCACCCATTTCATTCATTCGTCCGATATGACACAATGTTAGAGGACGTTAATATAAAAAAAAAAAAAAAAAGCAAACAATGTGTAACTGTTGCCATTGTATATAATTTGGACAACAGTTCTATCCCTGGGTTAGTAGAAGTTCCTGGGTGATCGCATACTTGCAAGTGCACACCCACTATTTTTTCCTGTATGTGAATGTGTATTTACTGCTATAGAAATGCATATGAGAAAGTCCAACTTTCTTCTATATGCACTTGCCTGTTTAATCTTCCAGCCACCTCTTTGCCTAATGTCAGCGCATTCAGTCAACAAGCTGTAGAGACACATAAACCCGATCTTGCAACTGGCAGAGGAAGCTTTATGGTGAGGGGTTGCAGAGAGCAGGGCAAAGCTTGCATTTAGGAGTACGGCAAGTAAAAAGCAGCATGATTGACAAGGCCAACAGACGCGATTCTTGCCTCACAAAAGCATGTGTTCTTGTACAAGTCTTCTGTTTTCCCTGCTATGAGCATTTTCCTCCCTCTCGCTTAGCAGAAGTTGCAATCAACCTGTTAGGCAGTTAACCAACTTGACATTTCTAAATATAATGTAGCCGTTTTCTATACTAAAATGACAGTTATGTTAATGTTGTAAGCACAATTACATCTATTTTTATTACACCATTATAAATGCATATAATTACTCTTCATGTTGTAATTTACAAAGGCCAATACTTCAGTTTGGAATAGTTATTCTGTTACAGTTTTTATTATTGTTTATGTTCCTGGCAGCACAATGCATGCACTTGTGTCTGCTCATAGCAGGAAATTTGAATCTATGAAATTGTGGAAATGAATAACATGGCAAAACTGAAGGAGACAAATCTTTCAGGTTTATTCTTAGAAGAGAAGCTATTTTCCATGCTTATTGTTTGCGAGTGAGAGAAACAGCATCTGGACAAATAATGGTTGCTGTTGATACTGGTCATTTCAATAAAAAAAATAGCAAAACATGAGAGCTCAATTGCCCATATGAACTGTGTGGTGTGTGTCAGAGAGAGGAAGAGAGTAAAGGTGGAGAGGATGTAATATACTGCACACCCACAATGACAAGTCACAAGCCACCACTGCCCTGGGTTATTGATAAGTCTGAGAAATCGTGTTTTAAAAATGAAATATGGACACTTTACCTTGCATCTACTCTCACCATATGAAAGTTTGGATTGACAGCAGATCATTTCGCAAGTGGCTTCTTCGTTTCAACACTTGAATTGTTGCTCAAAACAGACATGCTCTTACATTGGACAGATGTACTACCCATTAAGTACAGGATCTGAACCTAACCAACATAGAGGTTTCATTTTTTACACCAAATGCGACAAGCTGCTTTCAGCCCTTGGACCAAGGCATTATTTCTCTCATGAAGAGAGCTTATTGCAAGTGACTTGTAAGGGCTGCAATTTGTGCTGCTGAAAACAATACTGAAACCCCAATTGCAATCTGCTTGATGCAATAAAAGCTATCACAGCAGCCTGCAACTCAGTGTTGCCACATCATATACAGAAGTGCTTTGACAGAGTTTGGAGGCATAGCAACACTGAACATGTACCACTTCACCTGACGATTCGACAATTCTGCAAGACATTGCGAACCCTGGGATTAGTTTTGAGGAATTCATTAGTGCAGACAAGTGTTGCCATATGTGCTTCTGTGGAATCTGATGTGCCAAAAGGTGTGACCACGGTGCAAGAAGGGTCATAAGAAGAAAGTGAGGAGGAGGAGGAGGAGGAGGAGGAGGAGGAGGAGAACACACATAACTTCCAACTTCTCGTCAACCTTGGACAGTTTAGAACAATTTGCTTCAACAGCCGATGTCACTGCTGGGTTTACGGGACACTATAGTTATAATTGTTGTGAAATTACAAGAGATGTTCATTCCTGTGAACATCAGAAAACCATGCTTGAATTTTTTCAGGAAAATGTGTGATTTGTGAGTACTTGTACTTTTAAAGTCTCTTTATAGTGTTATAAGGCCACAGTAATGTAAAGTGATTAATATTATAGTGTATTATGAATTACTGTGCTACTGCACATGTATACGCCCACCTCTGTCGCATGGTGGTAGTGTGTCTGCCTCACATCCAAGAGGTCATGAGTTTGAATCTTATCCTGAGAAGACGAATGTCGGGTAACTTACAGCTCTATGACCTTGAGTTCATTTGAGCATCATTTCATCCATTTCATTCACTCACCATCCGATATGACAGTAAGTTAGGGGACGTTAAATAATTGAAAAAAAAAAAAAAACGTACATGTACATATATGTATTAAAACCTATTTTTCAATTAACACAAATATTTTTAACACAAACTCTTGATTTTTTGGTCCCTTTGGATTTCTGTTAATGAGGTTATACTGTACTACAAATTCACATATCACCTAAAAATGTTTAATAAATTCTACAACATTTTTAAGACTTAAAATACTAAATTAGCACTCGAAAACAAATACAGGATGGGGCACATAAAACTGGTCCCTGTTATCACATTGATTTGAAACAAATAAAATGGAATAAAATTTATATATGAATGTTTACTATATATTTACCTTCATAATAAATACTGGGAGTGCCCTCCATCTGTATCTAGACACTTCTCTGTGCACATCTCAAGAAGTTCTTAAGAACATGTGTCAATTTCTCAGGGGTGATAGTGAGGATATAATTCCTGATGTCCTTCAGTTCATTAGTGGATGGGGATTCTGGTCGTACACTTTTCCCAAAAGTATCCCCATTGGTGATTGATGTATCATGGTCGGTGGACAATAGATGGCACTGCACAGCAGTGTCTTTATGCCTTTAGTGTCCACAGTGCAGGCAGTCACTGTGGTACCCTAACAGTTGAATGGTGGTGTGAAACAACACTCTAGGGTGTAGCGATGCCACGACAATGTGCACATGCTCCTGTCTCACAGCTACAGCCATTTGAACGGGGTCGAATTGTTGGCCTCCGGAAAGCTGGATGGACCTATCGACAAATTGCTGCACATCGTGGGCACAATGTATCGGTGGTGTGTCGGTGTTTTCAGCAATGGTCTGTGGAACATTCTCACTCCTGTAGACCAGGTTCTGGGCGACCACGTTCTACAGAAGCACGTATGGATCGATGCATTGTACGGGCATCAGTGAGTGCCCGAACAGCATCCAGGAAGGCAATATGGGCTCTGGTAGCACCTGGAGTATCAGCACGGACTATTGGAAACCATCTTGCTCAGCAGGACTCAAATCATGTGTGCCCCCAGCCAAGGTACCTCTTACACCACAACACCATCATGCACGTCTCCTCTGGTTTCAAGAAAGACCTCATTGGACAATGGAATGGCACTCTGTTGTCTTCAGTGATGAGAGTAGGTTCTGCCTGTATGCAAGTGATGTCGTGTATGCATACGCCGTAGAGCTGGTGAGCGAACTCGTCCAGAGTGCATTCGCCCACGACACAAAGGCCCAACTCCTGGCATCATGGTGTGGGGTGCCATCACTTACAACTTGCGCTCGCCTTTGGTGTTTGTGCAGGGATGTGAAACCAGTGCCAGCTACATCCAGCAGGTAATTAATCCTGTGTTACTGCCATTTCTTCAACAGGAAGGTGATGTGCTGTTTCAACAGGATAACGCATGTCCCCATACAGCTGAAGCAATGCAACGTGTTCTGTATGTATACAACAACTGCCCTGGCCGGCACGGTCCGCTGATCTCTCTCCCATTGAACATGTATGGGACATGATGGTAAAGAAAGTGACTGGGCCTCCACGGCCAGCCACAATCATTGCCGAACTGCGACAATAGGTGCAAGATGCTTGGGCCAGTGTATCACAGGGTGCCATTCGCCACCTGTACAATCGTCTGCCTGCATGAATACATGCGTGTATTGCTGCCCGAGGAGGTTACACCAAATATTGATGCAACTATTGGGACATACCTCCTTATGACATGTCGGAGTCATTTGTGCTGATTTTGTTATCATATGATACTATCATGACATACTACCGCTCACTTAACTCTGTATTAGATTTAAGCAATCCTTGATGGTGTTGCTTTTTTTTTTTTCTGCCAGCATATATGGTGACCATGATGACCATATACCTTTCCTCAGTCCTCTCTTCAGTGAGCATCTGATGAACGCAGCTAAATGACCTCTCAGATGTGCGACATGTTGCTCCATCTTGTTGAAAGTAGTAGTAATTACGCTCTTCTTTAGTTGGGGATAAATTTCATCCAAAAATGTCAAATAGAAATCTGTGTTGACTACGGTATCAAAGAGTATTGGACCCATAATGGGTTTTGCAGTCATAGTACAGCACACACAGATCTTCTGGTCCTATAGAGGTTGCTCGAACAAAAGTTTAGGATTTTGTATCACCCAATACCTACTCTTCTGGGAGCTTTTATATCCCAAAAGATGAAATCAAGCCCCATCATTCATGATAAACCTCTGTGGGTCCATTTGCAGCCATGTTCAACAACCAGTGGCAGAAATGTGCACGTTTATCCCTAATGGGCTCCTTTGGTTGCTGCAAACACATCTGCAAGTTCTCCTACTCGCATGAACCTGCTGAGCCAATTTTGTGGTACACTTTCGAGGGCTCCTAGTCAACATTTCATTAATTTGGGCCATAAACTGAGGTTTCTGGACAGAAGTTCTGTTCCTTGTTGCATTTGTAATGGATCCAGTTATATTCCATTTGTGCACCAAGTCTTGAATGCTACTTTTTGCTGGTACTGGACGAAGTCGATATTTTTGTTTGAATAATTGTTGTGATTACTTGATAGAGTTGGTCTGTATATACGCCTCTACAATATATATTCGCTGCTATTTAATAAGTCATGCTTGTTCACTGTACAAAACAACTTTTTTTTGTAGTGTTTGACTGGTTTTACTACATATAGCATTGCAGGTGACTCTTTACAACAGTTTATAAATCATAGTTAGTCATTTGTAGGGCTCAGATTTTTAGGTGCTAAAAACTTGGAAAATATTATGTGCTAAAAATTTAAAAATATTTGCTAAAAAGTAAAAAATGTACTAAAACAAATTAAATATTTTTAAGGTCTGAATGGCCAAAATAATATAAATGTACACGGTACTCACCCGACACCCTTGGAAGGGATCAAGTACTCTAAGAGTTACAGTATGCTTCCTCAAATGTTCCATCCCAAAAGATTGACGATTGTCACGAAGAAATGTCTTGAATTTTGAAAATGATCATTTCACATCACAAGAAGTAAGTCTAACATAATTATAACATGGAATGTCACTCACACTCACAACAATGTCTTCATGTTGCCCATCCAACACATTGGAAATTTTTCAGACTATGTTAAATCCAATATTATTTTCAAACACTTCCTTGCATTTTCCTTTTACATTCTCTACTATGTATAGTAAGTAGAGGAAGATATTCCACTCCAAAATTCGATGTCGAGATTTCACCAGAAATATGTTTTGAGGCCCCCTGAATCCAAAAAGGCAAAGCATTTTTAGAAAAAGGTGCATGTGTGTGTGTGCGTGCACGTGTGTGTGTGTGTGTGGGGGGGGCAGCGTAACTCAAAAACAAAAAGCCGGTTAAAAACCAATGTTGGTATTTAAGTTTAATGTCTTTCATGGATGCAACACGAAGATTTTGAAGAAAATTGCTCCACTCTATCCTTTACATGAAAAATGTTTCAAAAATTTTAATTTTCTTGAAGAGGGCTCTACTATTTTAATTATAATTATATATGTTTAAGATATTTTTATCACAAATGAAATGTATATTTTGAATTTTCTGGCTATAGCCCATGTAGTCCCATTTACTCTAAATTACTTTTGAATAACTAGTAAACCTTAAGAAATAGACCAAATCTTACTATACAAAAAAAATGTTGATTTTGCTAAAACACACAATCTACCTCCAAATAAATTTTTTGTAATGTGAACTATTTCGGAGATATTCCTTGTTATTTGCCACAGCTTCGCAAAACTTACTTTCGACAAATGCAACATCGCTCGGTTTTTTATATGTTAACCATGCAAAGAGAACAGAATCTCAAAGCTTTAAAAGATTTGACTATCACTCAAAGCCTACTGTATTCGCATATTCCGCTTCTACCTACAAGGAAATAAGCAATAAGGTAATTTCTGCAAATGTTTATCTCAACTAACACGAAGAAGATATAGGAATGGGTTTGTAAGAATAGTACAAGAGTAGAGAAAGTCATGTGAGTGCAACACACCAGATATTAAGTTTTGTGCTGCAGCATCAAAAAGAACCTTGAGTTTCATTTTTTCTTTCCCTTTCCCTCCACATCCTGAACTACTTGAACTGCTTCTCCCAAAGACATTCCTACTGATTCCAGTTTCTTTATGGAATCACAATCACAGAGGAAACAAAGATTTCTTAAGTTGTTGTTGTTGTTGTTGTTTTTTTTTTTTTTTTTTTTAAATACTATCACAGTATATTGTTGCACTTGCACTACTTTTCGCTCTAGACATGTTTAATATACTGTGAACTCAAAACTGCCAATATGTAATTTCCAAACACAACACAACTATAGAATGTTGCATACACTTTGCTGATTCACAAATAACTAATTGACTATACAGTTTAACAAGTATCTGTGTATGTATATACTATATAGCGTTTCACTCTTAGAAGACAGTATGGAGTTAAATGGGACATCTCTGTCTCTATCTAGCGCATACAAGTTGCCATTAGCCCCGTCCTTTTCTACCCTCGCTCTGTTGCCAGATTCCTAATAGCATAGTATAAATATTCATTTGTTATAAATTTCAAGTTTGAACACATTATCCTATGCAGAATTTTTTTCTCTATCAGGTTATATCCTTTTCAGAGTCATTATACATTTCTATAGGTCCAAATTTCTTCAGAAAACGTTTTTTTCAATAGAAGTCCGATATTTGCTGTTTCTACACTCATCACGCACTAAGTAACAAACTAACTGCTAGAATGCATCTATATTTTTTTCTTAGGTAGAGTAAACTATAGTGCTACTACCTGCCTACTTTGAATTCCCTATGTTTACCCAGTTAAGTGTTATAATTTTTTAAATTAAATGTTTTCGGAAAATTTTATATATGTGCACTGCAAAAGTTACGCAGTGTGAAACTTTTTTGTTATTGAGTTTACATCAGGGAACCAGCGAGAACAAATGTTGAGGAAGGTTGTAGAAAGTTTTTAAAATAAACCAAAAGGCAGTAACCTCTTTCTTTTATGCAGTAGGGCAAACAAAAGGTATTCATCTATTCAGCGTCAGGCCTGACACAGAAGATAGTATAAGGAGCAGCACTAGCATTAGTTCGAAAGAAGCCGTGTGGGTAACTGTGAGCTGTTATTGCGTTATTTGTTTAATATTTTTGTAAATATTTGTAGTTGTGGAGGGTGAAGCTAGGAAGGGACGATATGTTGGTAAATAAAGAAGTAAGGAACGCCAAATAATTATGTGTTAGATTATTTTTGAAGTAAAATGCGTGTAACGCAGTAAAAGAAACAGCTAAGGCTAACATGTTCAGAATGTGTATGATTAAAAAGGAACTAATGAAAGGACCTCTAAGAACGCCATCGAAAAAGAAAGCAAAAAGGGCGGGACTACACAAAACCTAGGTTAACGCAATATGATTGAATAGTGCAAGGTGGAGTGCGGCGAATTGTTCATTCTTTACTGTTTGCAAATATTCCACCCACGCTGAATATAATTTTGTCACAGTTCAACAGTGATGAGACCCTACCAAATTTCTCAAGGGCCACTCTGATTTGGGGTTCGAATATGAAAGAAAGGGTAACAAGTGCATATTAATAGAAAGAGACGATATCGATATCATCAGATGGCGACATAAATATCTAAAAGACGTAAAAGGTTTAGGGACCAGGGGAAATCAATTGTTTATACAGACGAGTCATTTGTAAATTTAGGTCATACAGTAACAAAAGCGTGCAGGGATACCAAAGTTAAAAGTGTCCGTCTCGTCAATCAGCAATTGAAGGACTAAGTACAGGACTCATGCCACCTCGAGTCGCTCGCGGAGAAAGATTCGCAACTAGTACATGTTGCAACACTGCGCTCCATTTAACGTGTACTGTCTTTTAAGGGTGAGACGCGCTATAGCCAGATTGTGAAGCAATAACAGGTGCAGTGCAGGAATTCCCTGTTATCTTGCAGGTTCATGTTGCTTGAGTAATCAGAATGTTTATGTTGTCTTCCAACTCAAGGGATACTATAGCTGACATATCAGCTCTTCCAATAATGAATAACAAACATCCAACCTACATAATTGAGCATTAAAGAAGAGGATGGTGACTTGTTAAAAATAATTAGCTGCTGCTTTTATGTGATTTATGTGATAATTATTTTTAAAATGTTTCCTTTGTGCGATTTTTGTGTAATTTATGTGACTATCCCAAAACATTTAAATAAAAAAATCAGGAAATATGCATTTTTTTATGCAATAAAACTTAAAATATTTGCTCCGGTGTGAATATCCAGGACATTAAACTTAGTTTCAAGTTCAAACTAGGACGCAAACAAGATATGTATTTACCTAAAAATCCGAGCCCTAATCATTTATAAGAAGCAACAACAACAACAATGAAACTAATCATGCGGAGGGAAGGATATCTAACATAATTACAACAGCAATGAAATTAACACACTGAAGAAAGTCTAGCCAACATAATTTTGTTCCAAATTATAAAGGTGAGATGGTACCTGTTTTATCTGCCCAATCCTGTACAATGCGAAAATTGTTTAATCATCTGTTAAAAAATATGCATTACAAAAACAAGAAGGAATTTTGAAATAAGACTGAAGGAACACTAGAGAAATATCAAATTCAAACAAATACAATTCAGCAATAGCTTATCATTTTTGTGCATATAATCATAATATTAGCAGAGAAATAAAACATTTATTAAAACAGGCCAAAAGTTATTGGGATCTTAATACTGTGGGAAAATGTTTACATTAACAAAATATTTGCAGTCATTAATTTTGAAATAGGAGCATTAGATGACTTTATCCAACTCACCAACGAGACTATTAGAAGACCAAACGGAGGAAGTGGGAGGAAGGTGTCTGAGGAGGGCCAGTCAACTAATCAGCTTCATAGATGTTTTGTCAAGAGGCAAGTAACTGGAACAAAGTTTTTAACTTTTGACTTAAACAGTATTTACTTATTGTGTGACATGCCATCCATAATTTTATTCTCCCTTATGGTGATGTTTATTTGGCATACTGCATCAAATGAGTGAGGCATTTGGTACCCAATCAACTTTCGTCACTGGATAAATGTTGGTGAGAGCATATTTATGCCAAAAAAATTAGTTTGCATGCCCACAATGGGTTGGAATCAAGTATTGGGATCATAACTAGGATAACCAGAGAAAAAGGTTTGGTACTGTCAGTCAATGGAAAATAATAGAAAAAGTTGAAACCTATTCCTCAATAAACCATTTTGCCTGTTTACTATCGTGAAAACCAAGAGGTATACCCATATAAAACCAACCAGTTTAAGGAAAAAGATCAAGTTTTCCCAAGAAGGGTGTGAATTCCATCAGTATAGGCTATCACAAAAGTAAGTTTACCATTACGGCTTTTGCAAGCTGATGTGATTGGCTCTGGTCCTCAGTGGGGTGGACTTTCAAAGCTGACCTGCTTGTAACCGGCACTTTAAGGAATGGCGGCTGCTCTACCATATGGACTAAGGGGGTCAATACATATGTGCTGAACATACCAGATATTTGTATCAAGTTCACATACCTTATGAGCAAAATCTGTCTCAGATTAGAATTATCCTGTTGTAAACAAGGTGGAGCAAATTCTACCCGCCACATGTTTAATGTACATGTGTGCAGATAAGTTTTGCAACACCAGCTGTAGCAGTGCTAATTCTTGACAATAACTTGAGTAAAACATTATCAGTAACTTATTAAATCTATATGTTATGAAATTCATATTAATGCAATAGTATTTGGAGAGCAAAACACCTCCAAAATGGCTGTGCTGTGCTAATTCTTGACAATAACTTGAGTAAAACATTATCAGTAACTTATTAAATCTGTATGTTATGAAATTCATATTATTGTAGTAGTATTTGGAGAGCAAAAGACCTCCAAAATGGCTATGCTGTGTTTTCCCACTCGGCATGTGGAAACATAATGCACTGCTACTGTAAACAAGGTCACGCTGCTGATGTGGTTTTGCTCTTCTGTGTGAAGTGCAATATTGAGTTGACAGTGATGTGATGTAGTTTAGTTATTATGAGTGATTTATTATTGTCGCGTACTTAGTCACAAAGTGTATGACTCATTATATGTTCTCTACTGCACAGTGTGTATTTATGATTCGTATGTTAACTCAGCTCGCTAAGTGAAAGTATGATTTGCAGAAAGATTTCCAGGTGTAAAGGTTCCTGGTCGCACAACAATCCATGAGCTTCATAATAAATTTCAGGCCACAAGAAGTATTCAGGCTAAGAAATGTAAAACACGGCATACAGTTCCTACCGATGAAACATTAGGCGGCATTGGTCATTGTTTGGAGAATTTCCCCCCAGAATCATTTTGGTATCTTTCACAACAGGTAGGCATTTATAATAATAATAATAATAATATTTATTTGAGTCCATATACCAATTTACATAGGTGTAGACCAAGTCAAAATTACAATTATACAAGTAAGAGTTACAAATGCAAAAGTCAAAGTTAAATTTACAAAAATGATTTACAATGTACATATTTACAAATTACACATTCATTTATCAGTCATACTAGTTTAAAAATCTTTAATTGAATATAGAGCTTTTACAGTTAGGAATTCTCTTAATTTGTTCTTAAATACATTGCCCTTGTACATTTTTAGGTGCTTGGGTAATTTGTTGTAATAATGAGCTCCTGCAATGTATGGATCTTTCATTATCGATTTTGCACTGTATGTGTTTTTATGGAGGTCTTGTTTCTGCCTAGTATCATAGTGGTGCATTTCTTCATTCTTGACATATGAATTAAGTCTTGAGTAGGCGAACAATATAATTCTGTATAGGAATAGTGAGTAGACCGTAAAATATTTCTTATTTTTAAAAATATCCCTACAGCTTTCTTTGCTTCTCAGATTAAATATTATTCTTAAACATCTCTTTTGTAATATATACAGTCTATTAAGATGAGAGTCAGCACATAATCCCCACACTTCAATACTATATACAATATGAGGATAGATTATCCCATAATAAGCAGTATTTAATACGCTGTTATCTACATATTTTGACAAATGGCTTATCAAGTATACACCTTTAGCTACTTTATTGCAAACATTATTTATATGTTGTTTCCAGTCCAGGTGTTTATCTACGCATATCCCAAGAAATAGATGACTGTTAGTTTCTGTAATTTCACATTTATCTAATTTTACTTGAAATTGCTGAAAGTTACTCCGGTGTTGTAGTTCAAACTTGATTAATGCAGTTTTACTGATATTTGCGGAAAGATTTAAACTGTTAAAGTATTCAAAAGCCTGATTTGCAGTAACACTGACTGAATTGCTTAGTTCAGAGTCGGATTTGTTCCAGCATATGGCAGTACTATCGTCTGCATAGGTAATAATCTTGCTGTTTACTGGATTAGTGATGTCATTTATATAAACTAGGAACAGGAATGGCCCTAGTACCGAGCCTTGCGGTACTCCACAGTGTACTATTCCCTGTTTAGATTTAACTATATTGACTTGACCACCACTTTTATGTTTAATTTCCGTGTACTGTTTTCGGTTAGAAAGATAGGAAGCAATAAGTTTATTGGCTATACCACGTACACCATAATGTTCCAGCTTTTGTAACAATGTGTTATGTTGAACACAGTCGAAGGCCTTAGACAAATCCAGAAACATTCCTGCAACTTTATTCTTTTTGTCTAGTTGGCTTATAATTTCATGCACTAGTTCTACAGCTGCAGATACAGTTGATCTGCCTGCTTGGAATCCATATTGTTGAGGGTTTAGAATGTTGTTTACCTCAAAGAAGTTGTACAACCTCTTAAGAATAATTTTCTCATACAGTTTGCCTAGAGTAGAAGTTAATACTATCAGTCTGTAGTTTTGTATCTCCTTTTTGTTTCCTTTTTTATATATTGGTCTAACAATGCTCAACTTTAAGCAGTCCGGAAAAGTCCCATTGTTTATTGACTCGTTTATCAAGTATGTTATGATATCTCCTAGCACATCTTTACAAGCTTTCAGAAGAGGTGAGGTTATCCCATCCCAACCATGTGATTGCTTATTTTTTAGTTTGTTTATTTCCTTAATTATTTCTTCCTTAGAGGTATCGTACAAATAGACTGATTTGACAATCGGATTCTTACTGTTCAAAAATGTGTCACCGGTTTTTGTATTGGTGCTATCCCCTATGCTTAAAAAGAATTTATTAAACATATTTACAATGACAGTAGGATCTCTCTCAGATATTCCTGTGGAGTTCAGTTCAAAATTTGCACTATGAGGTTCAGCCTTTCTTATACTATTTATAATGTTCCACGACGTTTTAGAAATGTTATCTGATTTAGTTACACGCTCAGAATATTCTCTCGCCTTGAGATCTCTTAGTTTGTTTTGATAGAGATTTTTATATTGTTTATAGCGGCTTTTATATGTCTCATATCCAGTGTATTTATACCAGTAGTGCATATCTTTAACTTTTTCTTTAAGTTTTACTATTACACTAGTTAAATGAATACGTTTTTTGTCATTCTTACACACAGTTTTAGTAAAATAGGGACAGCATTCACTAAAGTGTACATTAAATATTTTATAAAATTCCTCCCATTTGCAGTTAATCCCATCAGAGCTATATACCGTTTCCCAGGCTTCATTTTCAAGGACTTTAACTAGATTATTTAGCCTATGCGTTGTAACTGACCTAAATGTTATTGTTTCAAATTGCTGTTCATTGTTATACGTATTCAATATTTCGATGCACTGAGCATAGTGGTCTGAAATATGGCCATCAACTACAACAGTGGATATATACCTATCCTCAATATTGGTTATGATATGGTCAATTGTTGTGGATGTCCTTGCTGTTTCTCTTGTTGGTAGAAAAACAGTATCCCTTAGCCCATGTCCAATCAGCAAGTCATTTAACTTGTTATAGTTTTTGTCATCAATTTTTAAGTTTACATTTAGATCCCCTAGTATTACAATTTTAGTAGTATTATTAACATTACTTTTAAATACTTTTAACATATCATCAAATTCATTAATAAATTCATCAATGTTGGTGTTAGGAGACCTGTACATTCCTACTATATGTATATCACAATCATGAATTTTAACTTTTACTGCTACTGCTTCAAGTACCATTTCCCGTTTAAATTTGTTGTACATATTTAGTTGCTTACATTTAACATTATTCCTAGCATAGATGACCACACCACCCCCTTTATGCACCTTTCGAGAGAATGAATCAACCATCTGGTAATTGCGAATTTTGCACAAATTTAGCTGCTCATCATTTTGACCATGTTCCGTTAAGACCATCATGTCTGTATCTAAATCATTAATAAATTGTTCAACAGTTTCTAACTTGTTACTAATGAACTGCACATTTTGATGTGTTATTCTAAAACTCCCCTTACAATTATTAATTACATTAGGCACTGAAGCACTTAATTTAGCATGTTCCATTTCACTGTTGGCGAGTGTTTGTATGCATTGTTCATCATCTATTACACTGCACTCACCAGCACATGCACTAGTCACTTCACTTTGTACTCTGTTCCCATCATCTGGTGTTTGTATCTCAGTTGATTCACTACAGACACTTTTTTCATCACTCTTGCACCGTATCCCGTTCACTTCACACCCAGTTTGGTTGCACACAGATGCACTACAGTAATTTGCAACCCTATAGACCATGTCTAGTTTTTTGAACTAATTTTGTTTATCACACGATTTAGTAACCTGCTAAGCTTGTCTGCTCCCCTCCTATTTAAATGAAGACCATCCCTTGCCAAGTCTCGATCCTTTATCCAAGCATTTCCGTCTAAAAAAATGCAGTCTTGCAGCTTGCAAACCCATTCCAAAGCAGAGTTGACCTCATTCGTGTACCATGGGTCAACGTCTCTTCTCCTCAAGATGCCACTAATGCAGATCTTCGCACGCGGAAACTGCTCTCTTGCCGTCTTTACAACACATTCCATTTCATACCCCACTTCACTTGCATTTCTTGAAGAGTGGAGATTGTTTGTTCCTGAGTGCAGAATTATGATATCCGGGTCATCAGTATTTTCTCGGAGCTTCCGTTCTAAATGATGGACCCGAGATCCTGGATAGCAGTAGACCGTTGAGTCCGCATCAATATGTCTGTTTGTATGACGGATGATGGAATCTCCCAGTATTATTGCGGTCTTTTTCTCATAGTAGGTTTCTGTTGGTTCGTAGCCAAAGTCGCCATTACTCCGCTGCTCCATTTCCTCAATATTCTTATCTGGTTCGATTTGAGCACGTGTTGATACCCATTTGTCATTGAGGTTATGTTCCGGTGCATTTTGCAGAGGTTTAAACCTATTGCCAAGTGTGATGCTGTTCTTCTGTCGATCCAGAGAAATTCTTTCATTTCCTCGCCTATGCCATTTACTTTTTACGGTGGTCCATTTTTCACCTTCTGGATTCGAGAAACTCGCAACTTTGCTATATAGCGTTTGTTGTCCGTTACTCCTGTTAAGCTTTTGGTTCAGTATTAAGTTTTCTTGTTTAAGCTCGTGTATAGCCTCTCTCAACTTAAATGATTCTATATTTGCAGCATCAAGGTCTCTTTTTAGGGTCTGGATTATCATTTGTAAAGACGCCTCAGTTTCCCGGTCCGCACATGGTCGGCGTGGTTTAACATTTATCCGGTTCACATTTTTCGTTGAGAATTCAGGTAAACTTTTATCATAATCTGGTTCTGCATTTATGAAATCACCACTTTGCACACGGATATCACTGTAAGGATCCTTATTACCGCAGTTGGAGATTAATTTCGCACAGCTGCATGAACATACCTCTAATCCATCGGCCGCCATCTTGGAAAAATCAATCATTTCTTATGGCTCTGTGCGAAAAGCTACTAAATTGAAGTTAAAACCATATAAAATTACTGTAGCACATGCTCTTCAACCAGGTGATCCTGTAATTAGGCACACATTTTGTGAGTGGACTTTCAATAGTGTATACAATGGCAAAATAGACCCACAGTTAATATTTTCATAGACAAAGTTTGGTTCCACTTTCATGGATGTGTGTACACTAAAGAATTGTTATTGGAGCTCTGACAAACCTAATATTGTTCATGAAGTACCCCTTCATGATGAAAAAATTGGTGTATGGCGCACCATTAGCACAGAAAGAGTTATAGGGCCAATTTTTTTTTGAGTCAACAGTTGACACCTGTATATACATGAATACAATTTTGCCCCCCCCCCACCCACCCCCCTTTTTTTGTTTGGAGAATTAACAGACAGTGAGCATGATTTTGCCTTTTTTCAACATGACTCTGCAACAGCTCATACAGCTAATCTTTCGATGAGAACAATTAAAAGCATGTTACAGGACAGAATTATAGTAGAGACTTGTGGCACCCTCGGCCCCCCAACCTAATCCCCTGCAATTTCTATCTCTGGAGCAACTTAAAACAAAGTGTACAAGACAAACCCACACACCCTGGAAGAATTAAAACAAAATATCCACCAGGAATTGCCAGCAATTCTCAATGTGAACTACGGAGAGTAATGGACAGTTTCCTAAAGAGGTGCCAAAATGTATGGACAGCGATGGTGGCCAGTTTCAGCATCTCCTTTCATGAGGTTGGTAACTAAAGCCTTTAAAAGTAGTTTTAAAAATGTTGTATGCTTTCATCCACGCCTTCTTATGATAATGGCAGATGGCAATGAGTGCCAAGGACACGGACAGGCAAACATCGCACAGGCAGTTCATTACCTTTTTGCTCTCTCGGTATAATGGTTACGCTTCAGGGTTTCTTTAAATATCACGGAAGAGTGCGCAACCATTTGCCTCTAAGGTCTGCTTCAGTTGTGTTTTACTTTGGCATAGGGACAGGCCTGCTCCATGATGGTAAGCTGACTGCTTTTAAACTGCATACAACAGTTCTATGCTTTTGAGGTATGAGAAAGGAGGAAATACAGTCTGAAGTTTCAGGAGTGACTGCATGCAAACAATGTCTGAATCAGCATTCACCTAAGACACACTACTTTGTACCTTGACAGCGGTATAGTATAGGACTATAACTTATTATACATGTTTCATTAGTAATACAAGTTAGGCTACATATTATTTAACAATTATAAGTTAATAGTGTACAACTGCAGCTGTCTTCTATTTCATTATATCTATCTGTTGTAAACAGCCCTTGTAGAATTCATGAGTCTAGAACATATGCATTGTAGTGTATGTGTAGAACACAGAGAAATATTTATAGATTTTTCTCTCCCTGATATTAATTCACGCTGTGCAGTGATGCAAAAACTTCTTCCAGTACTGTACTTCTTAGAAGCACTCATTGTACAACTAAAAATAAAATACCAATGAACTTCTCTCCACCAAACAGTGACCTAAGAACATTCTGTTACACTATGTCTACCTCTCTCTTAATTCCCTCTCCTAGTTTACAATAGAATTGTTCTTATCTGAGCCATATAATACACAGACCCAAAAATATCCAAACCGCTGCACAGTGTGTTTCCATTGCACACTCAAAACACAATAACGCAGCTGCTGTACACAATGTTATGCAGTTGACTTGTTTTTTCTGTTCTGAAAGTGCAGTATTGAGTTGACATGTGGTTGAGTTATTACCAGTGTGTTTATTATTTTGTCCTGTACTTGGTCACAAATTGTATTATGGCTCAGCATTTGTTTTCTTCTGCACAGCGAGTATTTATTTATGATTTGTATGCGTTAACTCAGCTTGCCAAGTGAAAGTGTGATTTGCAGAAAGATTTCCAGGTGATTTAAGATTTCTATCTCTGGGGTAACTTAAAGCATGAAGTGCACAAGTCAAACCCACACACCCTGGAAGAATTAAAACAAAATATATGTCAGGAAATTGCCAGCACTTCTCAAAGTGAATTATGGCGATTGACGGATCGTTTCCTAAAGAGGTGCAAAAAATGTATGGACGACGGTGGCCAATTTCAGCATCTCCTTTTACTAACATTTGTAAGTAAAGCCTTTAAAAGTAGTTTTAAAAAATGTTGTATGGTTTCTGTTCTATGACAGCGGCAGTCAGCAACGATCGCAGAGGTCGCGTACAGGCAAAACACAATGCAGCCAGTTCAGAATCTTTTGGATCAGCCGTAAGTATGAAACATTGCTTTCTGAAGATCCTCCGCTACAGTCACCACTTACTAATAATTCTACTCTTGCTTGAATATTCATCACTTTTGGGCATATCAGGAGAAAGATGCTGTGATTGTTTTTTCACGTGAATACCAGTTTTTTATCAGCACAATGAAAAGTAAGAGTAAATATAACATATTCTTGTACGATTATATTGAATTATACATAGATGTTGTTGCAGCTACTGAATGAAATCTCAGACATTTTGTACACCTTGGCTTGCAAGGTAATCCACCAATGCACCTGCCCTGTATGGCAAGATACTCTGGGTAGACACAATTTCATACTGTGTACCAATATCAATAGAAACATAACATCATTTCGGGACACTCAGTCTGACTGATTCCACAGTCCGTCCTTTCTGATACAACCTGATGACAAATTTATGACTGTAGTAGAAAACTAACTCATTTTATGCATTGAACATATCTTACATTCATTTATTTTTCAACTGTAAAATACAAAACGTCCTATAAAGCAACATATCATCCTTTTGTAACCTAAATCTATTTACTTATAAAATCTCCATTGCCTAGCTTAGAAGCAGTGATACTACTTAATTACAAAAATTGAACACACTCTACACATAGTAACTGGTAAGTAAACCTGAATAATAACTGAGGCTTACACAGAGCAAACAATTTGGTAGATCAGAACAAGTCCTTGGGTTGATTAAGCCCATGGCCTTTGCACCACAAGTGGAGAAAGAAACAATTGGTAACTGTACTGCTGATTGCTAGTAAACGAGGATCAAAAGACAAACTCAAGGTATTCTCATGTTGAGGGAGTAAGCTTTGTTGACTAGTAATATAACTTCTCAATGAAATTCAAAGCAATGAATACTAATAGCTATTCCAACGCGTTATCAGCCTTTAAGTTTTTTAAATTTTGCTTGTCAATCATAAAATTTAAATTGTTTGATTAAGGAGTTTAGACCTAAGTTACCTGTAAAGTCTGAAAACTAACAAACAAAATACTAGAATATTGCTACAGTTCAGTTTATGTAAAAAGTGAAGTGAAGTGAAGTGAAGTGAAGTGAATAGAGCATATATAGCAAGGAGGTGTGTGAATCTGTTAACCTTCTAGCACATGCAGTGGCGCCATGTCTTATGTGCACAGTTCTAGGTTATTCACATATAAATGTTTAACTTTGAGCAATATCTTCAAATGGCAAATTGGCTTCTCACATAACCACAATTCATCCACAATGCACCTCTGCAATATTTGCATACATTGCGTTATCAGTTAAGGAACAGTGGGACTGAATTCTCTAACTTTGTCAATTATACATCTGTTTACTTGAAATTTGGCACAGTTAATACAATTAAATAAAGAAATGACTGCATAAGCTCAATGTTTTAGCTCAGTTTCTCTGATGTTAGAATTAAACACTTTAATTAGCAAAAAAATTTCGTTCTTTTAAAACTGCCATCATATTTATCAGAGAAGTATACTAGTGGCATTTTCTGACACTTAAGTAAAGTAGTAGTAGTAGTATTGTGGTTTTAGGGCGCACAACTACGACGGTCATTAGCGCCCAAACAGAACAGAAGCTAAAAACCCATATATTGTATGACAATTTAAAAACAGTTAAAACAGTAAAACGTCACCAACACAGTACCTTGAACACTAAAAGGAGAGATAAAACAAAAGCATAAAATGACAAGTATTAAAATAACTCGCTGCAGGAAGCCATTTTATAAATTACAAGTAAAAATTAAAATGAAGTAAAATACGCAAATTAAACACGTTTGCCCAGTCCACAATCTCGAATAAAATGTAACACTCGCTCTACAGCACATAAAGTGTCTCCCAGCACCTTGGCTAGGGTTGCTGGTAAACTCAGGGATTGCCGCAGCGGAGTAAACAACTGGCACTGAATTAAAACATGCTTCACCGTCAGAGGCTCATGGCAGTGAGCACAGAGCGGTGCATCATCCGAAGATAGAAGGTGACGATGACTAAAAAGGCAGTGCCCGATACGCAGTCTTGCTAAAATCACTTCCTCGCGACAAGAGACGCGCAAGGAAGTCCCCCAGGTGACAGGGAGGGGTTTCACCTCCCTAAGCTTGTTCCCCTGAACATTACTCCATTCACTATGCCACCGTGAAAGTAGTGCACGACGTAAAAATAAGCTAAGATCATCAGAGGGAACACAAGCGCTAAAAAACCTTGGGGCTAAAACTGCTGCCTTAGCAGCGGCATCGGCAGCCTCGTTTCCTTGCAGGCCTACATGACCAGGTACCCACACGAAGGAGACGCAAGTGCCAGCACTGGCGAGGGTGTGGAGGTGGTCCTGGATACGCTGAACCAGTGGATAATTGTGCAGCGTCCTTAGGCTCTGGAGGGCACTCAAGGAATCTGAACAAATAATGAAGCGCTGCATGGGCTGTCGACGTATGTATAAAAGGGCTTGATGAATACCAAATAACTCTGCTGTAAAAATCGAGCACTGCGGTAAAAGTTTGAAGCTAAAACTCTGGCGACCGTGGATAAAAGCACATCCTACTCCCCGATCGTCCTTCGAGCCGTCAGTGTATATAAAACTGCAGGATTCAAACTGCGCCTGAATATCTAAAAAGGCAGAACGCAGAACGGAATCTGGCGTCGACGACTTCGGCAGGGACAACAAACCAAGGTGGACATTGGTCTCGCGGCGAAGCCATGGGGGGAAATCGAGTTTCACCCTTCGGCAACGTCGCGGCTATTTCGACGTCCAAAGACCGAAGCATTGAGCGAAACCGAACGCCAGGGGGTAGTAGGGCTAGGGAGCTCGCTGAGTATTGGCGGTCCAAGCTATTGTTAAAAAATAAACTAAAAGACGGGTGTTCGGCTAGACTAGAGAGTCTGCAAGCATAGCTGCTGAGAAGAACATCCCGCCGATAGGCGAGCGAGGTTCAGCAGCTTCCGCGCACAGGCTAATAACTGGGCTTGTAGGAAATGCGCCAATACTCAACCGGATGCCGCGGTAGTGTGTAGCATTAAGCCGATTTAAAACAGATGGTCGAGCCGAAGCATACACAACACAACCGTAATCTAGCTTCGATCGGACCAGTGAACGGTATAATCGTAAAAGAACTGTCCGATCAGCTCCCCAGGATGTGCCACTTAAAACACGTAAAACATTAAGAGAACGTTCACACCTTGCTTTTAAATAGGAAATTTGAGAAGACCAATTAAGTTTTCGGTCAAAAATCAATCCCAAAAATTTCATGTCGTCTGCGTAAGGGAGTGCATCTGGGCCGAGACAGAGCGAAGGCGGGAGAAACGTCTTCCGACGCCAGAAGTTTACACAGACGGTCTTTTCGGCGGAAAAATGAAAACCATTTTCGACACTCCAAGCGAACAGTCGGTCCAGACATAATTGGAGTCGACGTTGCAAGAGAGAAGTCCGCCGAGAGCTATAGTAAATGGCGAAGTCATCCACAAATAGTGAAGATGAAACGCCAGACTGGACGCACTCTACAATGGGATTGATTGCAATGGCAAATAGTGTGACGCTGAGTACCGAGCCCTGCGGTACTCCGTTCTCTTGACTAAAAACACGGGACAAAACCGAGCCCACCCGTACCCGAAACACTCTATCCCGCATAAACTCCCGAATAAAAAGGGGCAGCCGACCACGAATGCCCCATTTATGGAGGGTACGAAGGATACCGTACCTCCAGCAAGTATCATAAGCCCTCTCGAGATCAAAAAAGACAGCAACCGTTTGGCACTTGCGCACGAAGCCGTCCATCACGTGCGTGGATAGAGAAACTAAATGGTCGACCGTTGAGCGGAAGCGACGAAAACCGCACTGAACGTTGGACAGCAGGTGTTGAGTTTCAAGCCACCACGTCAGTCACCCGTTAATCATCCGCTCCATCACTTTGCAGATGCAACTAGTGAGGGAGATTGGGCGATAACTGGAAGGTAGATGTCGGTCCTTTCCAGGCTTTAAAATCGGGACGACGGTGGCTTCTCGCCAAACGGATGGGAAAGTAGTGGCACGCCAGATTTGTTTAATTACTCGTAAAAGATACTGCTTGCCAGGCAAAGACAGGTGCTGCAGCATCGAGATGTGAATGCCATCCGGCCCAGGAGCGGACTGCCTTGAAGAGACCAGGACCCGCTCCAGCTCCGACATTGTGAATAAGGCATTATAACACTCGCGGTTGTTTGAGTGAAAAGAAAAATCATGCGTCTCAGCTCGTTGCTTGATTGGTAAAAAATCCGGGTGGTAATGTGATGAGCTAGACACCTCTGCAAAGGCACCTCCAAGGACGTCAGCGACAGCCCTAGGGCAAACTACTATGTCATTATTGATTTTAAGACCAGGCACCGTAATTCGCGAAAGTTTGCCGGCCACGCGACGGAGCTTCTCCCAAACCACCGACGATTTTGTGAAGCAGTTGAAGGATTCCACAAAGCGGAGCCAGGATGTCTTCTTACTAGCCTGTATTATCCGACGAGCGCGGGCACGTGATCGCTTATAGATCACCAGATTATCAAGGGTAGGGTGGCGCTGAAATACACGTAGTGCAGCCCGCCTTGCACGAACCGCCGCCCGACATTCTTCGGTCCACCAAGGAACGGGTAAACGCCGCGGTTGGGCCAACGACCGGGGCATAGCACGCTCGGCAGCGGCTTGGATCACAGTAGTAGGCTGATCCACCATCTGGTCAACACTGCCGAAAACACGGTCGTCGAATACAGCTATGTGGGAAAAAAGAGGCCAGTTCGCTCTGCGTAGCTGCCAGGTGGGTAAACGTGACGAGGGTTCGTAATTGGAAAGCAGGCTGATCACACAGGGAAGGTGATCACTCGAGAAGGTATCCGAGACGACGTTCCACTCTAAACGATGGGCAAGCTGTGCCGTGCAAACAGATAAATCCAGGTGAGAGAGAGTGCCTGTGGAATCAGAAATAAAAGTAGGTTCGCCCGTATTGAGAAGACAGAGTTGATTACGATGGAAAAACTCTGCGAGGTGCTTTCCCCTTACGCAAGCCCTAGAAGATCCCCAAAGAGGGTGATGAGCGTTGAAGTCTCCCAACAACAAGTAGGGCGCTGGGAGCTGGGACACTACATCAGAAAGGTCCCCAATGACTAAGGGGAAAGAAGGCGGAAGGTAAACGGAGCATAATGTAAAACAAAAACCAGGTAAATTCACAGTAACGGCTACAGCTTGCAATGTAGTAGTGAGCATAATAGGCTGGTAAAATACGTCGTCGCGGATCAGCAGCATGACACCCCCATGTGCAGGAGTACCAGGCTCCGGTGGTAAATCACATCGCACCGGAGTAAAACCAGGAAAGGTGAAAGCATCCTGTTGGTTAAGTTTGGTTTCCTGCAGGCAGAAAAGACTGGGGGATAGCGAATTAGCCAACAGTTGGAGTTCTGATTTATGCCTGCGCACGCCACGTGTATTCCACTGTAAGATAGACATCCTGTGGAAAAAGGGAGAAGCTCGTCACCGAGTTCATTTAGTCGACGGCTGTCGCTTCAATTTGCCCTTCTGATTCCGCGTGGGACTCTGGCTTTGTGGAGCAGGTTCATGCTCCATAGGCTCCTCGGATGGAAGAGGGTCAGTGTCACTAGAAACCTGAGACAGAGGTACAAACCGGTTGCCAGTGGTCACGGGAGGTGGAGAATCCCGCTTCACGCGACTGCGCGCCCTAGTCTCCTGGGATTGAGATCGCCGAGGAGGTGAAGGAGAAGTGGCCTTAAGGGCACACCTTCCACTGGCAGAGTCAGAAGGCTCTTTAAGAAAATCGGAGCGTTTCGGGGTGACTTTGAATTTCCGAGTTTCACTACTTATAGGAAGGATCGTGGAGCTGGTGGAAGTGGAAGCTGGTACTGCAATGCGAGGAGCGACGGTTGTGGAGGCTATAGGGCAAGTTTGAGTGCCCATATCCCGCTTTGGCACTGGTGTAGAAACAATTGACTAAAAGTACCAAACTTCAGGAGAGGAGGCTGGCGAGCGAGATGGCGTTTGCGGGCTTCGGAGAAGGAAAGACGCTCTTTCACCCGCAGCTCTTGGATGGCCTTCTCATCCTGGTATCGTGGACAGTCGCGGGAAGTCGCTGGATGGTTACCTCGACAGTTTACACAGCTAGGAGCCGATGGACAAGCTCCGTCATGAGAGTCCTTACCACAATTGCCACAAACCGCAACCGAAGTCTTACAGGAGGCCTTAGTATGGCCATAGCGTTGGCACTGGAAGCAACGCATAGGCCGTGGAATATAAGGTCGGCCCGGAATAACCTCGTAACCTGCCTTGATCTTCTGAGGTAACTCGAGCCGATCAAAGGTGAGAAACAGCGTGTGGGTATCCACCTGCACGCCATCACGCTTAGCTCTTACACGGTACACTTCAGTTACTCCTTGGTCCGACAGATAACCCTGTATCTCCTCCTCCGGCATACCATCCAAAAGCTGGCTGGTAATGACGCCCTTAGAGTAGTTCAGGCTTCGGTGCTTCTCGACACGGATGGGGTATCCGTGGAGGAGTTTGGCTTTCAGTATCTTCTCAAACTGTTGGGCAGTGTAGCTCTCAACAAGTAGTGAACCGGATCGCAGACGGGTGCAGGATTTTACAGGACCGGCAATTTTATCGAGACCTGATTGAATAATGAAAGGGTTGACCTTCAGAAATGACTGACCATCTTCCATCCGGTGAATAACTAGGTAACGTGCCGATGACGCGTGTACCTCTTTTTCAACTTGCACTTGTTTGCGGCGTTTAGGTGTATTGGTTGCCATAGAAAAAGGCTAAAAATTTCATCCCCCAGTGCTCCCCACCCACCACGGAGCCCAACGAGGGGTCATCCCACTGGGATGACAGGGCTACACAGGGGATATAGCGGGCTCGCCGTCCCACTCACCCTGGAGTTCGGTGCAATACCTAGTCCTGGCCGATTGACTAGGGGTGGGTTAGTCCCTAGCCTCCCGTTTAGATGAAGCAGAAACCAAAGCAGTGTATCGGAAATGCGCACCCTCCAAAGATTCAGAAAAAAAACTGTCCCGAGCTCAGATACGCACTCCTCAACCACCAGGATAATCCTTTCCACCGACACGGGTCTCCACGCACGGCCTACACGTGGGTGGGCGATTTGACTGACTCCCTCACCACGAAGAGGAGCCCACACCGAGGGAGTCAGTTGGCTCGGGGCTCCGGGTGCGCCAAACCCGGACCTACCGTAGTAGGTCCCCCTGGGGGGTTAAGTAAAGTGAAAATAAATTCAAGTATTTCATTGAAGCTGATGTTATTACTTGCAGAGAAATACATTTTTATTCTCATGAAGCTGTTAATGTTAAAAATCATTTTCTTTTCAGCAAAAATTATCTTTTATGTGCCAATGAATAAAGTAATCAAATGCATATCTGAATCTTTAGATAACATATTTGAGATTATGTATGCAAATTTACCCATAAATCAGAGCAAAACTGAAACATAAGAAATAAATTTCATACAAAATGCAAAACTGAGGGAGAAAAAAAGTACCGGTGTGGTGCACCCTAATTTGGTTAAAATGAAGTGCAATGGAGACTTAAACATGTTGCTGGACTTTTAAAAATAACAGGTTGGGGAAATGTTTGCCCAAAAGGATTTACTGCTGTCCATAGGATATTTATATTGTATAATTCAAACTGAAAATGTGATTTTCACCTAAAAATTTACTCCTAGGGTTCCTTACACTACTGCTTGATCAAACAAAGGCAGAACACTTCACACACTCCTCCCTGCTATGCACACGCTGAGGTTGGCAAAATGCTCTATGAAGCAGTAGGGATGGCATATATGGAACCCAGGGTACAATGCATTGTCCATATGACTGCTTCTGAATTCTGATAACATTTCTAGCCCCTTGCTTACCACTTCTAATTTTTCCTCTCTTACATATATGGAGTTTCATGACATTTTACACAAGCTGTTTTTATTACTTTAAAATTCCCCAGACTTAACTGTAGGATTCATACGACTTTCAAAATAATATAATTGCCAAATTAGTAATAATCTCAACATCTAGACATTTTAAAATAAATTGTCTTGCAAAAGACGTAATGAATAGTGTCAATAAAATTTTAGTTCACAATTCACATAAGGTGAATTCTTGATAAGGTTAGCAAAATCTACGTGAATTTTGGCATACCTTGTGTATATGTGTATAATTTTTCACATACCTCATCTTTGTGGAAATCCTTGAGAGGCTCAACTACTCTGCCCTGTTCTCGCAACTGCCGAATAAGTTCACTGTCATTATGATGGGTTTTTATAACATCAGCTCTGTTACTAGCCAAATGTGATGCTGATTCTATTAGATCTGGTCTTAATGTTCCCTGAGCAAGGAACACTTCTTCAGGCTTGAGATTCAGCTCCGTTACGACCTCATTTGCCACCTAAGAACAAATTTAATGCAAAATATAATCACTGGATAAGTACAAATAAATACATCCCACTTAAACATTCCAAATCCACATATGTAAATCACCACATAATAATACTACCTTTACAAACACATCACCAATTATTTTTCTCTTTTCCTCTGGACATGTAGCAAAACAGAGCATTTTTGTAATGCGTGTCCTGGTACTCGGTTCTCGCTTGTCCATGGGTACAGTGGTTGTTCCATGAAGAAACTGATGAAATGCATTAACAACTGTAAAGAAATGAAATAATTCACAAAGTTAAAACTGCTTTGTAATATTCTCTTTACAAAAATGATAAAGTGTGCATGTGCATGAATGCACATGCCTCCCCCCCCCCCCCCCCCCCCCCAAACACACACAGAGGGAGGAGGGAAATATGGGATGCTCATTAATCTCTGAAGGGCTCCTATCTTATGAAAACTGACCATGTCTCACTGAGCCATCTTCGATTGTCACAGACAGCAGCAAAGACAGATTTAGCCGAGTGTGTGAAGCCAAGAAGAGACAACCAAGCAGTTATGGTACAGTGTTGGTCACTCGCAAACAACTGTAATGCTGCGGCTCTCTGGGGCATCAATACAACTGTCGTGAGTCACAGTTCATCAGGAGCACTAATCCAATACTACAAGGAACAGATATGTACACTAAAACTAGAGATTTTATTGGAGTTGGCACATTTGGGATTGGTGAATTATAAAACTATTGCATTCTTATATAACCTATATAAAGCTTGGCATCCAGCACTATACAAAGCATGCAAGAAACCTGACTAGAGACAAATTCAAGATCATATGCCATCAACAACCTCAGGCACAGTAAATACCAACCCATCAACAACAGTCATAGACATTGGAAGCAGCCCCCACTTTAATCCAGCCTATGCAGCAGCCGAACTGGTAAGCAAAGATCAGACCAACCGTCAACCACCCACACATGTTACACACATTACCCACAAGCATATAAAACCTGTAAAATCAAAAGGCCCAAAATCAATCATCGCAGAGACTACCAGAGTGCTATGGCCACATCACTGAGGATGTTCGATGCAGCTTCGAACGAAACGTCTGGAAGATTTTCCACGACGACAACAACAACAACAACAATAATAATAATAATAATAATAATAATAATAATAATAATAATAATAATAATAATAATAATAATAATAATAATAATAATAATAGATTGTATTGTCATTAGGCCTGTTACAGCAATAGACGTCAGTGTAGTTTACATGTTATATATAACAAATAGATTCTAGCAAAATTATATACACATACATATTTACAAATATTTAATATTTATGCAGTAGAACTTTCATACTAACCACTTAAGATTTTGAATATTCAGTTTTCTGTGTTTATGCATAAAGCCAAAGAAAAAAGTGTTTCATAATCATAAATAGAGCCTGGATTTTTATGTATTTACATATTTTAAATCTTGCATAATATTTCAATGAGAAGTAAAAATGTTGGCGAATTACATTATTTGGGATTCCCTTACAAATTTTTATTTTACATTTTTTTACATATTTTGCATATTATTGGGGTTCCCGAGGGCTAGGGAGACTTTATTTTTCCAACCTCTCCATTTCTCTATAAAATCTTAACCCCTAACATGCTAACCTGTCATGGCATGTAATACGTCCTCTGATTGGTAACCAGAGGATATGGTCGGTGAATTTATTTTGATAATTCTCCCGGTCAGGTCGGTGAGACCCGTAAACCAATGACAGGTGTGGTCCTCCAGACATTCTGGGGGTTGTGAGAGAGCAATGTGACCGCCAAAACATAAAAATATGGTGCTCTCTAAAAAGCGGTTACTATTACTGCTATTGCTCTCTTGAATGTTTTTTGGAGAGCAAGAGGGTTAATGACTTCATTGTCAGAAATCCAGCATTAGCTAACAACAACATATTTACAAATATCAGTTATAAAAATAATGCTGCCGATATTCACTATGACCTACTATATATTACTTTTAGTACAATCAGTTGTCTTATAGACCCAAGTATGGAGCATATATGGATATATCCATTTGTTGAATGGCAATGTACATTTCAAGGATAAGATACAATAACAGTGATATTTACAGCTGAGTTGAATTTTCAAAATATTCTTGTAGAGAGTAGTACGGATTGTTTAATAATCTGTCGTAAAGTCTACGTTCAAATCTATTATATGTCAGTTGTGTTACCCCATTTGATAGTGCGTTATACATTTTTATACCTAATGCTTCAAAGCTATTTTGTGATTTTGACAGTCTATTATAAGCTGTATCAATTTGGTTTGTATTTCTTGTGTTATATTTATGGATATCCTGTCTATAGTGATAATCAGATATATTCTTTTTTATAGAAATGAGGACTGTATAGATATACAAGTTCACTACTGCCATTATTCTTAGTTGTACAAATAGTGGCTTACAATATGCCAATTTATCTGCATCCGATATTATTCGAATGGTCTTCTTTTGCAATAGTAGGACATTAGTGATATATTTACTATTACCCCAAAGTATAATACCATATGTTATAATGCTATGAAAGAAAGCAAAATAAGCAGTTCTGATGTAAGTGTCAGCTACAGAGCTTTTTAGGTTTTTTAAGAGAAATATTACCCTTGAGAGCCTAGCAGTGATATGTTTAACATGAGGCTCCCAAGTGAGTTTATTGTCAACTATTACACCGAGAAATTTGACTTCTTTGGTATTATTTAAGCTTGGCAGGTCTTTTAGTGTAACTATTAGTTGTGTTTTTTGTTCATTAAGTAAGAAGCCATTTGCCCTGAACCAAAGATCTGCCTGCCTCAAGGTATCCTCAGCAATTGTTTTTAGATTTATAAAGTCTGTGCTGGTATTAAAGAAAGTAGTATCATCTGCATATAATATTGTATGAGTATTTATAAACGAAGGCAGATCATTGATCATTAATGCGAACAGTAAAGGTCCAAGAACAGAACCCTGTGGCACCCCACATTTTATCTCTGACATTTTTGATCTATCACTTCCCACACATACAACTTGATAGCAATTTATTAGATAAGACTGAAAGAGTTTCAATGCCATATCTCCTACACCATAAAATTTAAGTTTATTTATAAGGTGAGTGTGATTCACACAGTCAAACGCCTTGCTCAAGTCACAGAAGGTGGCCTGAGCTATGCTTTTAGTTTCAAAAGTAGTGAGTATCTTTTTCACTAACAGAACTATGGCATCAATTGTTGATCTGCCTTTTCTAAAACCGAACTGGACTTCACTAATTATGTTGGCTGCTTCTAAATAATTACAAAGTTGATTGTACATAATCCTTTTCAAACACTTTCGAAATTATCGGAACTAACGTTATTGGTCGATAATTTGATGGGTCGCTTTTATCTCCTTTTTTGAAAATCGGGATGACTCTTGAGAGTTTTAATTTACTGGGGAAATTTCCTTCAGACAAACATTTATTAATACAATATGTTCGTGGATGCAATGTGTTCTATTACTTGTTTAAGAAGATTATTAGTGCAACATTCGAAAGCTATGGGTAACTTGTCTGTAGGTTTTTCACCATTTTAGGAGTTTGCCTTCTTGACAGGCACATTGCCTTTTAGCAGGAGCAAAGTGTCAATGGATGTGAAAGATGTATTACATACCCCGTAATTTTCCTCAAACTGATAGCCAAATTTGTGTTCATTATAATTTTGTGGTATATAATTGTTTTAATTTCATAGCAAATCAAGCTACCCTTAACATTCTGATATGAATTCATGCTACTCTGCAATAACTTGGTGGCAGTATGTTTGGAAACGAAGTTTGAGTCAACAGCATTTGTTGTAAGCTGCAAGAAACTAGTGTTGTACGCTTGACCCAAGGTATGTACCAAGGTAGATTACATCTTATGTTAAGAATCATACTAACATTATTGCATTTATAGTTGTGATTTGTTTTGTTTTTTGTATGTGTGCTCTTTAATTGAGAATATTTGGGCATGATTTGGACACTTGGTTACTCACTATTAAAGCATATATTGGTCAAGATTTGTGCAGATTCTGGGACGAAGATATGCATACAGTAAGTGTGCATCCAAGAGGTCACAGAATTAATCAGAGCTAGAGCAGTAAACAAAACTTTGATTCTGTGTTGTTGATGGCAACAAAGATAAAAAAACTGTTGCATGAACAATAAACTCGAAGTAACAAGTTTCCAAACATTAACACTTCTCTAAAAAGCAATATGCAACTAAAGCAGATCCTCCAAAGTCCACAATCAGTATTTCGACAAACATTAAAAAATGTTTAAGGCATTTTAGCATCAAAGTTTATGAAAATGAATCCTGGCTGTCTCGTAACACTTAAGTTAAAACAACTGTTTTGTTGATCTTCGTTTTTCAAAAGAAAAGTGAGTTCGGAATTCTAGCGGTTATGAAAATATAAATAAGATGCATAAGATAGCCATAAAACAACTATTCTTGTAATTACATAACAAGCAAACAACAACTAAAAATGTTCGGCATAAATCCAAAAAAGAATTTTCATTGAATTATCAGTATAAGCTCTCAGCTGAATAGCATAACAACGAAGTGAAAAAGAACAGCTTTACTTTCTCATTTTGTACAAGCTGTATGTTTTCTAGGAAAACAGGCACTTGTTTTCATGGTCACAATGAGAAAGAAGGATCTTCAAACAAAGGCAATTATATTGAAGATTTAAATGAATTAGCAATATATGATGCCTCTGACAATGATAAAAGATGAAAGCTCAGTTTAAGTTGGGTCATATTTTAACAAATTTTACAATATTCGCTGGGTTACATACAGAGTCTGATAGGTTATGCCACTTGCTTTTAGTAAGGGCTAAATGTCTAAGTAATTCATCTCAATAGAGGCTACCATTTTCGTCAGAGCTCCAGTTCATCTTAGCCTTTTTTCCTTGGAGTGGTATTTTTATTCATCATAATTCTTTATCTAATGCACTAAGATCACTTCAGAACACAGGAGTCATTTCATGTCAAATCGCGCAAAATTTGACATTTATGTCTCCGATTTCATTAATATTAAATTTACGTGTTCTGTGAATGAAAAAATGATACCCCTATTTTTTGTTTGTCTGTAAATTAATTATTTTGGTAAACATAAAGCATTAAATTTTCGGATATTTTGCGCACACCGTTCTACATAAACATAAATATCTCTGGTATTATTTTTCAGATATAATCTGTAGCTCATTTTGAACACTGAAACGTGTACTTTATTTATACATTAAACAAAAAACAAATAGTTTGATATTTCCTATTTTTACAAGACCATTAACATTACAAACATCATTAGCAATACTTACTCTTAACGCCCGCCTCTGTAGCGTGATGGTTAGCATGTCTGCCTCACGTTCAAGAGGTCGCGAGTTCGAATCTCGCTTAGGGGAAGTTATCCGGGTAAGGTTTTTTTCCAAGGTTTTCCCTACCCTGAGAGGACGAATGTCAGGTAACTTAAAGCTCCATGGACCTCGGGCTCATTTGAGCATCATTTCACCCATTTCATTTCATTCATTCGTCCGATGACACAATGTTGGAGGACTTTAATTAAAAAAAAAAAAAAACAAAAAACCAAAAAAACTTACTCTTAAGTAAAAATTACCGGGAAAATTTGTAAAACGTAGCTTGATGATGCCATGTAATCCTACAAAAAGTTCAGAATGGGATTCTAAATACATGCAGAGAAATTAAATAACTTAACAAGCCGTGCAGACTGGAGTAACGCTGCATTCACGGCCAGAAGGTATACACATCGCATGCAGCTGATTACATCTCATATTGCACTTCCGTCCAAGTCAAACTGCTAGCATAAACACTGAAATAGGTCATTTCACGTCAAATGGAACACTTCTGAAAATTGACATATGTAATATTTTCTCCAATTTGTTTAATCTTATCAATAGATGAGATTAAATAATCTGTATGATTTCTTTTTTGTGTGACACGCTTATTTTGTGCTTTATTAATATTATTTTTAAGGTATATTCACATACTCAATTATATAAAAATCATTATACCGAATATTATTTGAATTTTAGAATTTTCGTGGTTGCAGCAGTCTAAAGTAAAAAAAAAAAAAAAAAAATTGCAGTTTTGCATGCCATTGTTTTAACCCTTTAACGCCGTGCGTGTTCGTATGATCACGGTTTACCGCTTTCCATTTAACAATGTTCCAATGCGTCGTCTGCTTCTGTAGAGTATCGCTGGTGATTTATATCAGCTACAGAATGGTGTGGTATCCCTGTCTACTCATATTGTCGGCTTCTGTAAACAAACATTGTCGTTGCACAACTTTTAGTTATCGCTAGTGTTGTCACAGCTGCAAGATGTCGGTGCGCTTCAAGTAAGTTTCCTATTTTGTTTACAATTAGACTTTGATTGTGTGATAAATACTTTTAAAGGTCTTCGGCATGATTAGTGTTCCTGTTATTATGAAACAGAACAATAGGTTACTGCATATATTTGGTCTAGACCCTTCTAAAGTGAAGCGTGATCATATGAACACGCTAGGCGCATATATATGCAGTATATGACTTAGTCCATTTTCACGGTTGTGTTACCTTACACGGCTTAGACGTTGTGTTGCCATAAGAAAACTTATTATTTAGGAAACTATAAACTTGGTATACAGAACATAACTTTCCATATGTTTTTAACAGGGATATAACTCTCCGGGAAGCCTTGGATATTTTAGAATCAGATGAACCAATAGGAGATGTTGACAGCATTTTTATAGAACCTCCAGATGCTAACGTCTACTCCGACGAAGATTCTGGTGAAGAGGATGGTGGTGGTGAGATTGATAATCTTACAGGGTGCCAGCTTTCTAGCCAAGCAGAAATTGTCCTCACCAACAATGAGCGTGTAGGTGGTGCAGTTGATGATGTCACTTCAGAAAACGCCAATGCTCCACCACAGAAGAAGAGCAAACATATGAAGAAAAGCTTCGTGTGGACTAAGGATGATAATGGAGGTTTGGTTGGTATATTCCCAGAAGCTGATTATTCATCATTATCCAACAAAACACCCGTGGAATGTTTCGAACTCATGTTTGACCATGAAATAATTAAATTTATGATAGAAGAATCCAGGAAATATGCAATATTCAACAATTATGATGATCCTAAAATAGCAGTGTAGTGTTAGTGATGATATTCGTCTTGATGGGAAGAACCACCTTGTAGCTCCCTGCAATCGACGACACTGCGCTGGCAAGGAATGCACCAGCACTGTTTGCACAGAGTGTATAAAATGCAACGTTGGACTCTGTATCCCGTGTTTTGTCGAGTTTCACACCCTATAAAAGACTTGATTCTTTGACTTGCGACATAATTTTGTGCTCATGTGATCATATGTTATATGTCTGCATGCATTTAATATTTATAATTCACCTTTAAAGTGCACCTCATTGTAATATATAATTGGCACTGTAACTTTGGCGTTTGTTATTAAGTATGGCCACCTAGGCGTAAAATGCTTACACTAGCGCCTAGCGTGATCATATGGACACGGTCCATTGTAAAAAAATGGTTAACTATAATGACTCATTATTTTGTATTAGAGTTCCACAAAACTGTATGAGTTGCTGATAAAAAAATGAAAGTGAATAAAAGAATTAATATTATTTCGGCGTTAAAGGGTTAAGTTCACTCAAAATATAAAATAGGCCCCTTTTAGAGGGTAGTATTTTTCAAATATATTTTAATTACTAAACGCTTACTTTTAAAAAACTGAAAAAATATAATTATAGTCAGAAGTATTGTGCATTGAACTATGCTCGTTTCAGAATGGGATTCGAATAAGACGTGATATAAATACTTTACTAATGACGTGTGCGTGGTGAGTAACTTGGATTGACTGAAGAAAGTGCTGTGAACACGTGGGCGTGGAGTCATTGTACATCCGGTGTTTATTGTTTGCAAAATATACTTTTATTGCTAGTTGATCTTTAGTGTGAGCTGTGGTGTTGATTGTGCTTGTGTATAATCTTGGCTGAGTTGGTGCAACAGAGTTACGGCTATTGTTTTAACCCATTCAAAATAGTTAATCACAGAGTTCGTAATAAAAAGCTGAGACCAGTGACGTCAGCAATGCTAATTAAACTTAAATTACAAGACTTAAACTTATCTCGCGATTTGGAAGTTTGTGATAATTGCCGCATAACTTTTTCAAAACTTCCAAAGGAACAAACCACCACCGAGTTATGTGTGCCTAGTGCTAGTGAAAGTTTGGTAGAAGAACATGATAGTGATAGCTCCTCGCCCTCTAGTGACGCAGTAAGTATGGGGTAAATTGAACGATAGTTTGGCTGCAATAGGAGAGTCTCCAATAAAGAAAAGAAAACTGTTGCAAAAATGCTACCCTAGGGAGAAGTTGCAGAAAATATCACAGACAATGAAGCAGAAAATACCTCACACTACAGACTCTGCTTCATATGAAACTTCAAATAATTGTGAAATAATACAAAAATTAACAGATTCTTTCCATAAAACGGATGACAAAAATCTTAAAATACAAATACTGACGATTTTTTACAGCTGGTCGTAAAATAAAATAAAAAAACAACATTTTGATGTCTCAACTCACATGATACGAATATCCAAACAGGTGACCAAAGAAAGGGAAATTTTAGCAACCCCAGACCCCAAGTCTGGAAAATGTTTAGACCTTACTAAAGATTTCTGAATTTTATTCAGCGTTTAGTAATTAAAATATATTTTAAAAATACTACCCTCTAAAAGGGGCCTATTTTATATTTTGAGTGAACCTAAAATAATGCCATGCAAAACTGCTATTTTTTTTTTTTTTTACTTTAGACTGCTGCAACCACGAAAATTCTAAAATTCAAATAATATTCGGTATAATGATTTTTATATAATAGAGTATGCGAATATACCGTAAAAATAATATTAATAAAGCGCAAAATAAGCGTGTCACACCAAAAAGAAAACATACAGATTATTTAATCTCATCTATTGATAAGATTAAACAAATTGGAGAAAATATTATATATGCCTAGTTTCAGAAGTGTTCCATTTGACGTGAAATGACCTATTTCAGTGTTTATGCTAACAGTTTGACCTTGACGGAAGTGCAACATATGAGACGCAATCAGCTGCACGCGGTGTGTATACCTTCTGGCCGTGAATGCAGCGTTACTCCAGTCTGCACGGCTTGTTAAGTTATTTAATTTCTCTGCATGTATTTAGAATCCCATTGTGAACTTCTTCTACTATTGTTTTGTTGTTTAACGACGCTGTCAAATGCCAGGATCACATCAGCGTCGCCGGTGTGCCGGAATTTTGTCCCGCAGGAGTTCTTTTACATGACAGTAAATCTACTGACATGGAGCTGTCGGTTTTAAGCACACTTAAAAACCATCGACCTGGGCCGGGTTTGAACCTGCGACCTTGAGATCAGTAGGCCAGCGTCTAACCAACTGAGCCACCCAGACCGACAGAACTTTTTCTAGGATTACATGGCATCATCAAGCTACGTTTTACAAATTTTTCCGGAAATTTTTAGTTAAGAGTAAGTATTGTTAATGATGTTTGTAATGTTAATGGCCTTGTAAAAATAGGAAATATCAAACTAATTGTTGTTTGTTTAACGTATAAATAAAGTACACATTTCAATGTTCAAAATGAGCTACAGATCATATTTATCTGAAAAATAATACCAGAGATATTTATATAGAACGGTGTGCGCAAAATATCCGATAATTTAATGCTTTATATTTACCAAAATAATTAATTTACAGACAAACAAAAGAATGGGGGTATTATTTTTTCATTCACAGAGCACATAAATTTAATATTAATGAAATCAGAGACATGAAGGTCAAATTTTGTGCGATTTGACATGGAATGACTCACAGGCATCGACCATCATACTCCCTGGTTTTTTCTTCCTTTGAAAATTTCATGAGATGGCGACGAGGTCACAGCAGTAAAGAAGGGGGGAAAAAAGTAGTTCTAATTTGCATTTTTCTGTAACATAAAACCTGGCTTTACAAAAAATCCTTGCCATCATTATCACTCTGCAAATCTGAACTAGTATCTTTGAATAAGCAAGTTTATTTAGAATGTCTTTGTTGTAATTTTGGAGAAGACAAGACTTTCCCTTTGATTCTAGTAACGCTTTTATCCCCCCAATTTGACACCGGATTTATTGAACATCAAAACCAGTGTTCCAACACATCACTTCACTTGATGGAGTTCATATTTAAGTTAAGATAACTAACTTTTGAACCTTTACAAACATTCTTCATACTTCTGGCTGCTTGTATTTAAGACAGAACCTCTGAAAGTTCAGGTTGCAAAACCCAGAGTATGTAAAAGTGCAGTATTTAAGCAGTGATCAAAACAAGGAATCCGCTGGCAATTTCGCTCCCTGATCACTAACAAACACACACTGCTGCAAATATTTCTTTTCAATACCAATGTCACACATTCTGCTCTCCATTTCTAACATTATGTTTTTTCCAGACTTTGAAATGTCTGGAAATTCTGTTGTGATAGGATTTCTTTAATACCCCATTTTTCAATTATGGAATGTGATGTGCCTATTACAAAAGGTTTGTTCCTGTAATTATCAGTGCACAAGTACAAATCCAGGCACATGAGCCATTTTCATTGGCTCTATTAATATTGGAATTACAACGGTGCAAATTTCAACTGCCTTTTCTAAATGGGGTAGATTTTAAAAAAAATTTTTTTTTTATTATTGTTAACATCCTCCAACCTAATGTCATATCGGACGGTCTAAAAGGGGGTAGCGTAAGACTGAAAAATTCTATGCCATAGCTGGGATTTAAACCACAGATTTTCCGGTCTCCGTCCAGCTGCTCCAGCTACCAGCTACCGTGGCCAATGTACCAACATGACATCAAATTCTCCAACTCATTCACGTTTTTCCCAGTGAACCACACAAGGAGATCTCAAATACAAATAAAACACCCTAATGGTGACTTACTATGCTGTACCTAAGTCCAGGGTTTCATAGTTTAACTAACTATAAGGTCAATCAATGGAAATTGTGTATTACCATTCATCTACCTTTTTTTTTTATATTCCTAGACACTAATGTTGGATGTGACAATGTGGAAGTTGCATCCACGTTGCCTAAGTTGCTGCAATGTTTATCATTTCCTGCATGTGGTTTCCAGATGATAAACAAGCGGCCATATGAGTTGTACAGTTGTGTAACTCACCAAGACTCTGAAGTACACCAAGAGAATCACTCAAAATTAGGCAGTGACCCACTTTAAGATAGTGCACATATAGAACGAATCGGTATATTGCATACAGCTCTGCAGTACAAATAGAAGTGCTATTATGAAAACCGAATGTATGTACTGAACTCTGAGGTACTCTGTTCTCTGAACAAGAGGATTAGAAAAAACTGAGCTGACCCTTGCTTGGAAAATGTGGTCCTTCACAAACTCCTGAATGAACAGTGGTAGGTGTCCAGGTATGTTCCAGGTATACAGCAAATGTAGTATCCCTGCTTGGCAACACATATCAGAAGCCTTCTCAAAGTCAAAAAATATGCCAAAGGTTTGATAGCTCGTAATAAATTTGTTAATAATCTGTGTCTGACACAAGACAGTCCACAGTTGAACAGTGTCATCGAAAACTACACTGAATGTTAGTAGGTTGCAAGTTTCTAACTACCAAACTAACCGTCCATTGGTCATGTGTTACATCACCTTGCAAATTCAACTGAAGAGGGAAACAGGATGGTAGATGGAAGAAAGATGATGACCCTTTCCAGCTTTCAAAATGGGTACAATGGTGGCCTTCTGCCACTTTTCTGAAACAATACTGTCAACCCAAAGATGATTATAAACCTCGACTAGGAATGCCATTCCTTCAGCAGAGAGCTCTTGTAACATTTGCACATGAATACCGCCTGGTCCTGGTGCTGATAGTCGCAAAGATGAAAGAGAATGTTCTAGCTCCGCCATGGGGGAAAGGTGATTGTAATCTTCTACGTTCCTAGAACGAAATGCAAAGCCTTGAGATTCCACCTGAGGCTTAATTGGAAGGAACTCAGGGGAGTAGTTATCCGAGCTAGACACTTGAGCAAAAGCACTGCCAAAGGTTTTGGATACATCAAATGGATCAACAACAGCTACTGTAGCTGTTTTAAGACTCGCAATTGGAATGTGGGTCAATTTACTGGCTACATGCCTTAACTTATCCCATACAACCGAGGAAGGTGTGTGTCGGTTAAATGTAGCTACGAACTTGCCCCATGATGTCTTTTTGCTATTCTTAATGACTTGGCTAGATCTGGCGTGGATTTTTTCGTATTGGATTAGGTTATCCAATGTTGGGTGATGCTGAAAAGCTCTAAGAGCATGCCTTTGAGCAGGAATGGCACTCCGACATTCATTCGTCCAACAAGGACAGAAATCGATCATGAAATAGACTGCTCAGCAGCTGAAAGAATCCTCTGGGTGAGATGCTGCACCAAATCATTCACTGAGTCGTGCTCGTACGTAAACACAGTCAACTGGGTGTACAATTCCAATTGGCATAGTCCTAGTGCCATCTAGGCATACGTGTGGAACATGTATCTTGTGTTAAGAGACTAATAAGAGATGGAAAGTGACCACTAGAGTGTAAATCAGATATGACATTCCATTGTAAGGAAAGTTCCAACTGTGGAGAACAAACTGTTGGATCAGGGTGCGGAAAACTATTAGTCTCTTCGCAGATATGGAGCTCTTATGACGTCCTGTGCGTGCATGCATGCATTTAATGCTTATTTAACCCTAATTGTTTTAATTTTTGTATTTTTTAATAAGTTTAAATAAATTCTAGAATAAATAAAGTCTTACCTTTAAAGGTTCCTTTTTGAATGGTTCATCTCAAAACATGGACAGACATATAAGGGCACATCTCCACATTCATGGCATGGCATATGTTAGTCTCTTTACAAACTCCTTTTTTGCAGCACACCACACACCTATGAAATTGAACGACTATTTTGCTGTCGGTGGTATCCTTTTAGGGAAGTCTTTTCCTTCAAGTCTGAGGGGTGCAGGGGTTGTAGATTTCTTACCCCTAAATGAAGAGGCCTTTGAATGTTATAGTGCTCAATATGCCAAAGTCCAGGTAGGTCATCATCTTGTGTGGGTTTAGAGTTGTCCAAATTACTAAACAATTGTATATGGTGATATCCAGCTGGTGTAAAAATACCTTTTTATACCATTTAACTCTTTTTCATAAAGAGGGATACGATTGCTATGCCTGATCTACTAGATCCACACCACCCATATGCATATTGTATTCCTGGATAACATCAGGCTCGAAAATTGATATTTTGGTGTGGGTATTTTTCCAGTGTCAATCACCAAAATCTTAGGGCTGCAATTGGACAATGCTGTAACCAACCTCCTATCTTGCCAAGTAATGTAGGTCAAGGGTAGGTGCTGATGCACCTGCATTTCTCCTCTCCTTAGAGTCTTTGTATTCACATAATTCGGCAAACCAATACGATTTGAACATACTGTTTCAATTGCGTTAGTTTTCCTTTTGTATAAGGCCATATATAATTTAGGGGAGCTGTACCAATTATCCAAATATACAGTCCTACCCTGGTCAAGTATAGGTTCCATTAGGTGCATTACTATGGAGCCAGATAACCCCAAATCTTTGTTTCCAGTACTATCAGTTCCTTGACCAGTGTAAATGCAGCTATTGTAAAGATATCCCGTTTTACTTTCACAAAGATCAAAACTCTTTATGCCAAATCTGGCCCTCTTTATTTTGATGTATTGCTTCCAACCTAAGCGGCCCTTCTAAAGCATCAAGCTTTCGTCAAAAGTGACCTTATCACCAGGCACATAATTTTCTTTGAATTTTGAAATTATATACTCCAAAACCGACCTAATTTTGTGTAGTTTATCATTTACTTTTTCTGTGCCAGTGAACTGAAGGAACAGCAAAATGGAAGTAAACCTGTTGTTTGACATACATTTCCCAAAAAATGGAGTAGCTAGCATGTCATTTGTAGACCAGTACATGTCTAAAGTTGGTTTACAAATAACACCCATGAGCTTAATTAGACCAATTAGCCTGTAAATCTCATTCAGTGTTACTTCTGTCCATTTCTGAATTCTACTCTTAGGCCCTGTATTGCCTTTAGAAGTCAGGTCTTCCTTCACCTTACTTGCATATGCCTTTATTTCTATGACACTAAGTCAGCAATAAAAAGTTTTGTGAAAATGTCAATTGGTTGGCTGTCAGAAGTCAGCTGAGCCTGGGGTTGTACACCAGAGGCTGTGCTCGTGGAGATGTTTAGTTGTTTTGGGGCCATTTTAACTACCCCACAATGTTGCTTCTTCACGAACACCTGAAGGAAGAGAGTCACTTTCTTCCTCACTGCTACCTATATCCTTGATGCCCTCCTCAAAATCTGAAAACTCGCTGTCAATGTCAAAGTCACTGCCATATAGCAAAAAGTCCTCCACATTATCTGAATTTCTGAAGCCTGTACACTGCCTACACGAGCTAATGTGTTAGCTACATTGCTAGCCAAAGCCATGGTTAGAACTGAGATATAACATTTTCAAATGTGCTTTTTTGATAGCTAAAACAAAAAACTGTGAAACCTGTAGCTACACGACTCTACCATAAATCTCAGCTGTGTACTTATTCTAAAATAAAAACGCTGACAGACAGGTTTGATTTCTTTCCAGCTTGGGTGAGACACACACACATAAATGCATGAACAGAATGATAAAACCTTGAAGCTGAGAACATAGTGCTTAGCTAGCTATACGTATATACATTTGTACACACATACCACAAGCCTCACTCACTAATTACGTGTGTTCGACGTACAGAATGACTTTTGCTACAGAGAAAAAATTAGTGACATTTAAACATTTTCTTAATACAGTCTTTGTTTCTTTCTATGATAGCTGTATAGTACCTTTAATGAGCTTTAAGCCAGCTTTTGTTTCATTAAAATAATTTAATAAATACCAGATACAAATGTTTATGTACGAAGCATATTCACCTACATTTAACAATTTAAATGCCTTGAATTGTGTATTGGGTATTCATTACCGGCCATGCAGCGTTTATATGGCTATCGCTCAAGCGGTTAAAGGAGTCAAAGAAAATGTAGGCTCTCCAGTGTTCAGTAGAGCTAGGTTGTAATAATCCATGAAATCAGCGATGAGGTTGCCTCTTGCACAAGCACGACTTAAACACCAAAGTGAGTGACACGCACTGAAGTCTCCCACAAACAGAAAAGGAATTGACAACTGGGAAACTAGATCTTCTAAATCAGTGAGCGAGAACTCATGAGATGGAGGTAGATATATATTAGAAATGAAAAACTGGATGGATGGCAATAGAATTCTTATGGCAACTGATCGTTTGTCAGACCGTAATGGCACAGATTCCATATATATATATATATATATATCACAGCATTGACATGTGCCAGAACTCCCTCTTCCGGTGTAAGATCATACCATACTGGGGTGTATTGTCTTAGGTGGAAAATATATTGTGGACGCAGCTTAGTCTCTTGCAAACATATGACCAAGGGCTCATGCTTATTGAGCTAAAGTTCAAGCTCTGGTCATTGTGTTTGAATACCATATATGCTCCATAGTAGGATAGCCATGGTAATATTTTAATGGGATAAGTACTAAAGGCTATTACCTTGAAGCAGGCGGTAGTTGATTCAATTTGGCCCATTTGTTACGTGTTGGGCTAATACCTTTTTCTGAAGCTTTATCCTGCCTCTTTTTCACTGAGGTTCTCACAATATGGGCAGGATCTTCTTCCTCCATCTCCTCTACCGAGGAGGTCCGTTTCCTCATAGTGAATTTCAGTTCAATTGCAAACTGAATGGAAACAAGAGATCGGCAAAGAAGAAAGTCACCGATCTGAAGTCATTCCAGAAGATTTCTCAGAAGAGGATCTTTGAGGAGATGAATGCTGAGCTTTCCTTCTCTTTGATTTACTGGAATCACACATGCTACTTTCTTTGAGGAAGTCAGTTCTACATAATGTGTTTTAAACTTTTTGGTGAAGCATCATATACAGCTTACTAGCACTATTGTTAGTGGTTGATGTTTTTGATGGTGGTGCTGCAGAGATGTTCTTTATATTTGCAGACTTGGTAGGTGATTGAGATGTACCTTTAGATATTGAAGATTTTGGAACTGCTCTTGCTAGGAGAATCCTTTCTGAAATGTGGCACCGTTATGATCGCTGGTTGGTGTAGCGATTTCCCATTTCAGTACCACTTTAGCTGCAACTGAGCTATATATACTAGACTTTGGGAGAGAGGGTTGTCAGATGTGCAGGAGTTTACAGGCTTCTGAGAAGGACACTTCTTTAACCTAGATCACCCTTTCCTCCATAAAACAGGGGCATTCTCGGGAACTAGCTGGATGGTCTCCGATCAGTTAACACAAATGGGAGGTGATGTACATGCATCTTCATGCACAAGACCCCCCACAGTTAACACAGATAGCTCTACCACTGCAAAAGTCTCATTGGGTTCGAGATGTAAGGCCTAACTTCAATGGCCTCATACCCTGCCTTAATCCTTTGTAGGAAATCTACCCAATCAAAGGTAAGGAGCGCAGTACAAGTGGGCAGGTATTCGATTCGCTCTTTCCTCTGAACCCAATATACTGAAGTCACAACTTGGTCTTCTAGGTTTGCCTGAATCTCCTCATTGGACATACTGTCCAATGCTTGCACATTTACCACTCCATGGGAGGAGCTCAAGTCCTGCGCATCTCTACATGTACCGCGTAGCTGGCCAACAAATTGGCTTTTAGTATTGTAGCTGCCTGGCATGCTGAATTAGCTTCGACCAAGGGCGTGCCATTTGAAGATCTAGTACAAGTTTTCATTAGGCCAGTTATCTACCAAGACCCTTTTGAATTATGAATGGATTTACTGATGTAATCTTTTTCTCTTCCTCTGTTCTAATAATGACAAAGTAGCAAGAACTACTCAACACTACTACATCCGTCACACATACCTTCTGTATTTTTAATTTTTTTGAATTTGTCAAGGACATGGTATCATCTACTATTGAAGATGTCTCCAATGGCATGCTCACATCTTGGGCACCATCCTGGCTTAGGCGAGAGTCCTGGCATGGACCTTGCTCACCCTCAGGTCTCACCTCCCAATGTATAGACAGAGGGACTCAATTGCCTTCAGGAGTGCATCAGTTCATGCAATGGTCCCTCCCCAGGCCTGACCTTTATCAGCAGATATGAACATAAGTCCTACATGATAATCAGAAGCTGTGAATTATGCAGTTATCCAGTCACCCTCTGCATCTCCCCATCCACCACCAACCTGCACGAAAGGTATCCATCAGACTGCACTCAGTTGGGTATCAGGTTGAAGGTCAAACACAAGCTTCCATCTGTAACTCCTCATACGTACTACATATTACAAAAACATTGCAACACCACAAAATGCAAACAAGATACACATCAGTTAAAAAGCTGCATTTTTCTATAAGACCAGTTAAAGGTAAGAACCCTTTGCAAAACAATCCAGGTGTTTATAAAATTACTTGTGATTGTGGTGAATCGTACATAGGTCAAACGGGAAGATCTATCAATACAAGAAAAAAGGAACATACAAGATATATGAAACTTTCTCAACCAGAAAAATCTGCCATTGTGGAACATGCAGAAAACATTGGCCATCACACTGACTCTGACAACTTAAAGATGTTAGCAATTTGTGACAATTTCTCTCAAAGAATGACGGAAAGCATAGAAATACTCAAGAAAAGAAGCAATCTGAACCGTGACACGGGAAAACCATTCGGCATGGTATGGAAGACCCCTATTAGCATCACAACCTCCTATTGGAGAAGGAAACAATAGCATTGTAAGTGGGAGGGGACGGCGAGGCCAGCCAGAGTATAAAAGCAGTGACCAGTTGGACAAGATTTGCAGTCGCCCAGTGAAGCAGCCTAACACAGTCTACAGCAAAACGCCGGCATGATTCGAAAAGCCAACAGGACAAAGTCCATACTGGAAGCCAAGAAGTAATGGACAAAAGCCGTAATTATTTATCTAATACTTCTTTGGTCAGAAGTCTACATTGTGAGGTTTATAAGACTGAACATTACTAATGGTCTGATATTCATTATAAAGATATGATTGGTTCACTATAACCAGCAATGGAAACTACAAGAGAATGACAAAGTTAAAATACATAATTTGCACATTCATAATTAAGAGAAGGCATTACTGAGTTCTGGGAATGGTCACGTTGAGTTTAAACACATCTTTTCCAGGAATGCAACATTTTTTAGATTCACATTATCATATTAGACTCTTAACTGTAGAAATTATTCAAGGCGTGAGACCTAAACCAGCCACTAGAGCTCTCTCTAGTTAAAGTTGACAAAGTCAAGCTGAAAGAAATTCCAGCAAATGTGCAAGGCACCCTGACTTCCTAAGATTCACTGCGCATTCGAGAACGATAAATAACAATATACAACTTTAATGTATGCTATTAATACAGAAATGACACCCTCACTGGAGGAATCAGAAATAGTAATGGCTTGGTATTTAGAAATACAGCATCCACCATATCAAATTTTGCCTTTGGCTAAGCTACTTTAAGTTGGCTGAATTGGAAGCAGGTGAACAAAAATATCACTGCTAGTTGCAAATGCTAAAATCAACTTTCACTTTTTGTATTGAATGTTTTTCCACACAATAGCCGTGTGTAGGACACAATTGGAAAGAGTAGAGTGAGACTGAAAAATTGAATGCCATTCAATTGGTAGACTCATGGTAACCAGTAGATCCGTGGTTCAAATCCCGGTCATGGCATTCAATTTTTCAGTCTCACTCTATCCTTTCCAACTTTCACTTTGCTATAGATATGGTCATTGCTGCTGTTGTTCCCGGTGTATTGCAAACCAAAATGTTGCATGTTATGTTGTTTTCTGTTCTTGGGTTATTGTGAACCAGCCTATAATATGTTGTACAACCTTAAACTTTACATCCTGAAATGTTTCTTCAAATTATCTTTGAATGTGAGCTAACATGTATGAATTCAATTAATTCACACTGTGCAGTAAAAAAGAAATATTAAGCCATAATTCATTTCAATATTAAGTACAGAACTAAACACCTTACTTAACCAAACTGAACTCAACCACTATTAGTCTGTCATCTGAATCTAGCATAACCTTGTTTCTTGGTAGGAAACATGTGCCCAAATGCTCAGTGCGAAAAAACCAAGTTAAACCATAGCTCACTGGATCTTTACAGGCTGGCATAAATACAACCGGGCAAAAAAATCTGCAGGTTGCCAATAATAAAACCCATCTTTATAATCTGCCCAAAAGAAAAAGAAAAAATACTATGTAAAACAAATGCTGGTTACCTTTTAGTCGAAGACCAAGCTTTTCCAAAGACTGCTCAACTTTCTGACTTTCACCTTTCCTCATAAATCCATTATCGATATACACAGCCGTCACCTGATCCTCACATAAAGCCTTATGCAGAAGAGCTGCACAAACAGTGGAATCAACACCACCACTAACCAAAAGCTGCAAAACATAAAGAGATGCATTTTGATGTACTTATGGTATGTTTAGATATGCATTTCTCATTTGATTCTACAGCTACTCTTATGAGGGCAGTTCAATAAGTACCTGTTTCAAAATACATGGTGCTGCTAAGACAAGTTGTTGTTATCATGTACTGCAATTTGTTAAACGTCACCAAAACAATATAACAATGGTACTGATTCATAATTTAGTTTGGATTTGGCAAGCATTTTGGTTAGTCGCTCAATGTGTTTTAGCTAAAATGGAAAAAGTGCAGTACTGTAGAATGATTTGATTTTTACTTCTAGATGAGAAAACTTGCGAGATACAAGTGAAATTGGATGCTTTTTATGGGGACTTTTCCCCATCTATGACAACAAGTATAGTTCAATGGCTTTAAACATGGTTGAACAACTGTTTTTGATGAACACAAAGGAAACCCAGCAGATGTGATTACCGAGGAAGTAATTGAAAAAGTTAATGATACGATTTTTACTGATCACTGAACAAAATTTTGCAAAGTGGCAGAGACCATAGATGTGTCGACGGGAATGGCAATTTGTAATTAGCATAAGTTGGAAATAGAACATCTGTTTTTGGTGAATGCCCAGGACACCTGGAAGATGCGATTACCAGGGAAGTCATTGAAAAATTCCATGATATGACTTTTGCTTTGCTTCATCATTTTCATTTTCATCATCTTCATCTTCATCATCATCTTTCTCATCTTCATCTTCTTCTACTTCTTACCTCATACATTAGACATTTGTAGCAATCTACACTTCTTGCTCGTGCCAACTTTTATTCGGCCTTCCATTTCTTTTCTCTACTGTCTGAACCTTTTTTCACAGAACTGGCACCATCAATGAGACCTGGATTCATCGTTATGCTCTGGAAACCAAATAATAATCAAAACAATGGATTACTTGCAGCTAATCTGCCCCAAAGAGGGCAAAGACAGTCCCATTAGCCAGAAAAGTGATGGTGATGACTTTAGGATGCAAAGGGTGTGAAGTCACAGCCCCATTTGGCAAAGAAAAAAGTGCTGTTTCCTCGTGACAATATACCAGCACATTACCACATGTTGTCGCCGCTGAACTCCATGAACTGCCTTATAATTGCTGCAAACACTTCATATTTGCCCAACCTGGCTCCCTGCAATTTTTCTTGTTCCCAAACATGAAGGAATGGTTTGTGAAAATAAAATTTATATCAAATTAGGTTATTGAAACAGAGGCATATTTTGTAGAGCTTAACAATTCTGTTTCTGGAAGTTTTAAATAATGGCAGGAACGTCTGGAGAAGTGGTGCTCTAAAAGGTGACAATATTGAGAAGCAAATGATTTGTGTTTGAGAAAACTGGCATCTTCATTCCTAACACAGGCAATTATTGAACTGCCCTAGTATGAAAACAGCATTCTATAGTTTACCATACATTATTGATCATAAATACAGATTTCCAAAAATAAAATAATGTCAAAAAATCAACTAAATAAAAAATAAGTTCATCTTATATATTTAAACTAGCAATTCTTGTATATATATAAATATATTCCGCGCAAATTGGAAACAGCTCTAACAATTTCGACCAAATTTTGTATTCAGATAGGGTTTTCCTTATTGAGTTTATCTATATAGGTGTCATTCCTGAAAAAAATGTGATTTTACGCGTAACAGTCACAATTAGTTGAAACCTTATTTTGGCCATAAATTCTCTGCTAATGGGCCAATTTCAACAAACAAGGCAGGATATTAAAGGCCTCGTCGTGGAAATGGCTCCATCAATTAGCATGAAAATTTATATTTAGTTAACATTTTGCTTTTCAAGTTTATCTAAATAAGTATCTTCTCCCGAAAAAAACACGATTAAAAAAAAGCAACTATGCTATTAAGGAAGCACTAATGCACATATTCAAGACAAATAAAAATTAATCTTATAATTACATATCAATTCTAAATTCACTATTCAACTATATGAGACATCTCTGCAAATGAATTAACCCTTGAATTGGCAAGTTATTTTGCTACATATGCCTCTTCCTCTAACTCCTAAACCAGCTTTCATGTCCCTTTCAGAGGCACTTTAGCCAAAGTGATTCAAATAGCCATAATTAAGGCAATACACAATGGACTGGCCATCCATTCAAAGCCAAACGTCATGAGTTTGCGAGGGAGAAGAAAAAAAACTCTTGTTTTTGATACCGAAATTTAGATTTCCGATCGAATGGGCTTTTGAAAAAGACACGTTTTAATTTAATTGCCGGATGTGAGATTTGCGATAAGTGTTAAGTAATAACATACATAGATAATAGAGTAGCAAGTGTTGTAAGGTGAGCAAGATATGAGTAAATGATAGTCGTTAAATTTGTAGTATAAACGCATTATTGGTTTGAAATTAACGAGTCATGACGTCATACCACATAGTTTAAATACACGTTCGAAAGTCAAGTCTACCAACCTTAAAAGTCGCGCGATATATTTAATAAAATATAAAGTAAACATCGTTTAATCCTAAAAAGGTAATTATATATTTGAAATTCATAAAAGAACATGTTATAATAGAAAGGGACATTTCTAAATTGCGGGAAAAGGAAATAGCATTTTGGATACGAGGCTTTCTTGGATGACGTCATGACATTCAAATGGAGCGAACGGCTTCTTAGCGTGGGTAAGAGAGAAAGCGTCGGGGCATTACTCAACCAGAGACCAGTACGGGAGGTCGTGCTGCGTGGATGTGAGTGCGATTCCTCTACATAGCTCCCGAAAATATTTAAGAGACAATAAATAATATAAAAAGTTGTTCTTGGGTTGTCCATCACACTTACGCAAACCCGAGATAAAGAGATTTCTTGCAGAACTAGCCGGAGCAAAACACTTCAAAGGGTAACGTCACGTCACCAACGACTTCAGCTTCAAATGGCGATCCAATAACTAGGACACAACGATTATACAGCTTCAAATTGGCGCCCAACGTGGGGCGTCGAAAGAATGGACCAACCCCCCAAGACGACCAGATCAGCATCGAACCAGCAGACAAGAAGGTGCCCAGCGTGTCAACATCTGTGAAACGTGTAGTGAACAAGTTTAAGTGCAGTTAAAGTGAAATAGTGAAAATATTGAAAATTTTGGTGAGTAGAAAAACACATGTAAATAGCTTAGAAATGGAAGACAGTGATACCGACTTTTTAGGTTTTGAAAGTCCGGAAATTGAGAAAAGTGTAAGTAGGATGGAAGAATTTAATCAGAATGTAATTGGTAGCAGAATATGCCAAGAAGTAGAAGATCAGAACGTTAGAGAAACACCTAGAGGTAGTTCAGAAATGTTTAGTAGTAATTCAGAAAGGCCAGCATTTATGTCAGAAATAGAGAATATGTTTCAAAAGATAATGAAAAAGATGAGTACAGAGTTAAGTCAAAAGATAGATGAAAATAGTAAAGAATTAAGAACAGTGAAAAAGATGAGTACAGAGTTAAGTCAAAAGATGAGTACAGAGTTAAGTCAAAAGATAGATGAAACTAGTAAAGAATTAAGAACAGAGTTAGGACAGAAATTAGAGAAGGGACAACAGGAATTGGGAATGCAATTGGAGAATCAGAAGAGAGCTTTAGAAACCTTTAGGGAAGAAGTTAGGGAGGAAATTAATAAAGTCAGTAGTGAAGTAAAAGAAAATAGAGAACAGGTTAAGGGAGAATTAGAGACAATAAGGCAAGAAGTAAAGAATTCTGAAAAGAAATTAGGTCAACAAGTTAGTGAAAAATTAGATAAAGAAAGGGAAAGAGTAACATATAGATTAGACAAACAAAGGGAAGAGGTAGTACAAAGGTTAGATAAAGACAGGGAAGAAATTAGAGAAGAGCTACAGGGGTGTAAAGTTAGAATGGAAAGATCTGATGTAGAAAGTGCAAGGCAGGCTAGAAATTTGGAGGATGTTACAGACCAAATAAAAGGAGTAGTAACAGAAATTACTCAGGTAAAAGAGGCCTTAGAAAATTTGAAATTAAATGAAAATGCATGTAATCACAACAATCTTAGTAATGAAGTTGCAAGAAACGAGGCAATACCAGGTGTATCAGCTGACATTTCGATGCAAAATAAGGGTAACAGTAATTCCCATTCTGATCTCGGAAATAGCTCAGGGATAGGTGACAATTCAAATTTACATTGGCCTAACCATGTCTTAAATGAAATGACACCTCCAGTTTTTGAAAATGAAGATTCAGATGATCCTAAAGCCTTTTTAGAAGGGTTACAAGAGTACTTCACGGTGAAACGTATACCAGAGGAGTACAAGATGGTTATAGTAAGAAAATGTCTAAAGGGTAATGCTGCTAATTGGCTAGGCCTTTCTATGGGTAACAATAATGATTACAGGACCTTTAGAAACATCTTTTTAACCAGATATTGGGGAGCTAGTAGGCAGGCTAATATTAGAGTTGAATTAAGCAATGGAAAGTTTAATCCTAGATCGGAGGAATCGATGGTAAACTATTTTATGAGAATAGCGAGAAAATCGAAGATGTTGGATCCTCCTTTAGATGAAAAAGATCTAATAAATATAGTTACTCCACATTTTCCGGAAACGCTTCAACACTACCTAATCATAGCCCGACCCGATAGCATTGCAGCTATGATCGAATTATTATCAGCCTTAGAAGTCAATAAGCCAAAACACGCATTTGGAAATAAATATGAAGGAAAAGAAACTGTCAATTCTTTCGGGCAAGGGGCACAGTATTATCAGAATAGAAGTGAGGTTAGGGAAAGATATAAAGGACCAGTACCAAGGATGGAATCATTCCGGTGGGAAAATCAAGGTAGATATAACCAGGAAGGGCGTTACCAAAATAGAAATGGTAATCAAAGGGGAAGAAATATAAGGGTGAATTATATGAATACAAATAGATTTGATCGAGGTAGACGGGGACGTTATTTTGGACATAGTAGAAATTCAAATGATGGGTATTGGACAAACGGAGATAATGAGTTTAGACCGAGGTCACCAAGACAGGAAGAAAGGTATTCTAATGGACGAAATTCCCCCGAAAATGCAGAAATGGTCGAGGCCATTAACACGGTCAAAAACATGGTAGGAAGTAACCCCGATTTAATGCAGGAAAACAGAAGTAACAATTTGGGAAATAGTACAGGAGCAATACCTAAAAATCAGGGAAACGCCAGACCCGGTCAAACGCGCCTTCAGTGAGAACTGGGTATCCTAGTAATGATTGTGATAAGTACTCGGAAATAAATAGTCCTGGAAGGCAAATGATGATACAAAAGAAAAGAGAATGTAAAAATAGAATCGACAAAAACGAAAAAGTAGGAGATCCACCTAAAATCAAAATTGGAGTAAATGGAAAACAATACAATGCAATTATAGATACGGGATCAAATAGCACAGTATGCTCACAAAATTTTTATGATAATTTACAAAGTAGTGGTTTTAAAGTAATGTCTTTACCAGTTAATGGGATATATTGCTCGCTAGCTGTGGGAAAACGAAAAGAAAGAGTAAAATTTCAAGCAATGATAAATATTGAAATAAATGGGAGAATACTTGGAATTTTATTTCTGATTGTAGGAAGACTTGTGACAGATATTATAATAGGTTGTGATTGTCTTTATGCCTGGGAAGCTGTGGTGAATTTTAAAAACATGATTCTAGAAATGAAAGTTGAAGATGAGACCATTATAGTGCCTTTTGTGGAAGATAGTAGTTCAGAAACTATTGTAAGAGAAAAAGAGGAAGAAGAAATCCAAGGGGATACATTCTTTGTAGAATATGTTAAAGTAGGAGCTATGGAATTAACTGAAGCAAATGTCAAAGAGTACAGTGTCGATAATAAAGAAAATGTAGAATGGGATAAAAATAATTTCATAGACAATTTGAGGGTTTCTGATGCAACTAGGTACTATGATAGGGAGAGTAGTGAAGACTTAGAAGAATTGTTGAGAAAAAAAAAAGTAACTCAGGCTGATCAACTAAATGAACAACAGAGGGATAAATTGTTTGAAATATTAATCCGAAATAAAGAAGTATTCTCTGAGAAACCTGGTAAATGTAATATTTATACTCATTCGTTTGAGATGATACCCATCAAACCTTTTACACATAAAGCGAGACCTATCCCTAGTACAATAAGAGAAGAGGTAGATGCAGTTATAAAGTCAATGTTAGAAGATGAGGTTATTGAGATTTCGAATTCAGAATTTGTGAATCCCCTATGTATTGTAAATAAGGCCAATAGAAAGATTAGGGTGACATTAGACTCGAGAAAACTAAATCATTGTTCCTCATACTTTCCATCAGGGAATCCAACAGAACGTGTCCTCCGAGATATAGGAATTTATTTACGTGTACTTACACATCATAATCACAAGGATTGGGTGAAATATTGTCCATTGATAGAAAAGATTATCAATCACACCATTAATGTAACTACTGGGTTTGCACCAATAAAATTAATGATAGGAATTGAACCAGAACCAATATTGATCGGGGTACCAAAAACACTGAAAATTAATGACATTCAGTTAAGTGAAGAAGAAAGAGCGAAAATTGCTTTTGAACGAATCAAGAAAAAGGCAGAGAAGCGAAAATTAAAGAAAAAGAGTAGAAAACATAAATGGGAACCTAAGATAGGCGATTGGGTACTAGTTAAAGACCATAAGTTATCAAGTGCATTGCGAGGCAGGAACAAAAGGATGGAATTGTTATATAAAGGTCCTGCAGAAATTATATCAAAATTTGGTTATCATACCTATGAATTAAAAGATGTTAAAAATGAAAAATGTCTGGGAAGATGGCATAAACAACTCCTTCGACCATACAAGAAACCGTGTGGTGCCTTGGAACCTTGATTTAATGTAAAAAAAAAAAAAAAAAAAAAAAAAAAAAAAAAAAAAAAAAAATTGGAAGTGTCATTTGTCTATTGGCGCCCAATCAGCTTTGAGATAAAATTTAAATGTTAGCTTACTTGAAAACCATACATTGGTCAGGTACTTACATATTCATGAAAAATGCAGAATGTGAATTGCTATATACTACAAAGAGCTTAAAAATATATTGTATAGAGCTCACAATAACAGCTTCAGAAAGATTGTTAAAATGTTCATCTCCGCATAGAGAGAAAACAGAATATTTACTTTGTAAACATTTGTTAAAATATTTAGATGTATAGATAGTTATCACAGCAAGACAAAGAAAGAACTTGTCTGAAGAGTGTAATGGATTTATATAAATATATGTACATTTTAGTGCTTAAAGGATATAATACAGATATGTGTTACAATAACAAAAGTGAAAAATCACAGTGTAAGTGATAGTGAGAGCGAAGTGAGCAAACATGAACTAAAAGAAGGATGTATAAAGAAAGACTCTTGAAATTTAACCTTTATATAAAAGCTTCACAGAAGAAACCATAACATATTGTAATTAGTATTTAAGGATTAATGTTAAGTCAAATGTATAATTGTTTGTCATGTTAAAAAGATTAATGAGAAAATATGTTAATAACCAATTTCAAAAAAAATGTAATTGAAAATTGTATATAATGGGAGTGTTGCCGATTATTCAAAATACAGGAGTAATTTTTAATTTTTCTTTCGGGCAAGACATTTACATTATTTTATTATGAAATAATAAAATAATATAAATGGGGGCATTTGATACCGAAATTTAGATTTCCGATCGAATGGGCTTTTGAAAAAGACACGTTTTAATTTAATTGCCGGATGTGAGATTTGCGATAAGTGTTAAGTAATAACATACATAGATAATAGAGTAGCAAGTGTTGTAAGGTGAGCAAGATATGAGTAAATGATAGTCGTTAAATTTGTAGTATAAACGCATTATTGGTTTGAAATTAACGAGTCATGACGTCATACCACATAGTTTAAATACACGTTCGAAAGTCAAGTCTACCAACCTTAAAAGTCGCGCGATATATTTAATAAAATATAAAGTAAACATCGTTTAATCCTAAAAAGGTAATTATATATTTGAAATTCATAAAAGAACATGTTATAATAGAAAGGGACATTTCTAAATTGCGGGAAAAGGAAATAGCATTTTGGATACGAGGCTTTCTTGGATGACGTCATGACATTCAAATGGAGCGAACGGCTTCTTAGCGTGGGTAAGAGAGAAAGCGTCGGGGCATTACTCAACCAGAGACCAGTACGGGAGGTCGTGCTGCGTGGATGTGAGTGCGATTCCTCTACATATACAAATATTTTCGGCATAGCTCCCGAAAATATTTAAGAGACAATAAATAATATAAAAAGTTGTTCTTGGGTTGTCCATCACACTTACGCAAACCCGAGATAAAGAGATTTCTTGCAGAACTAGCCGGAGCAAAACACTTCAAAGGGTAACGTCACGTCACCAACGACTTCAGCTTCAAATGGCGATCCAATAACTAGGACACAACGATTATACAGCTTCATTTTGTTGAAACAATTCAATATTTTTACAGTAGGAGACAGCTGCAAATACTTGAATTCTATTTATTTAGGTCAGCATAACAAGAAATTAGAAAGAAAGAACCGATAAGGTATCTCAAAACTTAACAAATTGATATGTATAAGACACACTGCCAATTAAAGAGTTAATTTAAAGGAATTTACTAATTATCTACATTTCTAATGAAACAAGAGAAGAAAATAGCTCTAATGCATATATTTTCACATCAGAGTACTGCAGCTAATGAACGTGCAAATAATGCAGCAAAGGAAGTCGCAAAACTCCCAGTACCTGAACAGATACCATTACCTCATAAAAATGCTGCAAAATTTGCATCAAGAAAATTATACAACCTCTGGCAAACAACATGAACACAAGTCATCTAGCAAACTACACAAAATTAAACAGAACTCCAGAACATAACTACTACAGAAATTGAGAAAGACCAGGTTGTCTTCACCAGGCTATGGATTATAACAGCCAAGTTAATACCTCCCCATCTACTGAATAAAATAGCCTATCCTGAATGCAACATCTACCACATTAGCATTTCTGTACATCACAACCTCTCAGAGAGACCACAGTATTTACACTAGTGAGCAGAATGCAGCCTACCAGACCACCAAGAAGCCCTCAACAATTCATCACACAGTAAAATGCAACTTAAATTCTTAACAATAACGTATTTGTATAATGAAATATAATGTAACATATTCTCTTGCTGAAATTCACAAAACTATACTGTACTAATGTTAAATAGGTTTTATACATTATTGTTTATTTATGCCAACAAACTTATTGCTGGTGTTTTTAAATACACAAGTCGTGTTTTTATACATGTTAATATTGTTACCAACATATTGTCACAATACAACGTGCATTAAAGCAATATAAATTAAATAAATATTAAAAAATTATTTGTGGCAGGGAATGTGTTACAACCTTCTGTTTTTGAGTAGAACTTGATAATTGACAAGCCTTGTATATATTGTAACTTAATGTTGTGAATATGTATGCTATGCTTTTGAGTGTCAACTAATCATTATATGTGCTATATACATATGTTTTATGCTAATGTACACCTAATCAAACGACATAAATTGCTTGTAATTCATAAATTGTATAAGTAAATGACATGACATTATTTAATAAACTATTGTAAAGTAAAGAGTTTCAAGAATAGTTAACAGGTACAATTTAAACACCAGTGTGGAGATTGTTTCAACATCCTATACAACCCCAAAATAATATGCACAGACAAAATTAGTCTCTACTGACCAATACAAAGATCTTTACTAATATTAAATGCTTAGTTTTAAGGTTTTTAGAGAGGCGGGGGAACATGCATGTGAAACAGTGCTTCATCCCACAGCACAACAATGCAAAGTAGTAGAGATTATGCGAATAAACAAAATAATTTTTTTCATCTTCTGAAAAAACTTTTTCATTAATGGTGTTCTTGCTTTCAGCCATCAAGTTTCAGTCATTCATAAGTTCCATTTCTCTGAAGCTTAGGGCCAGTTTTGCCAACTCTATTTACAATATGCTAACATTATTTTTGTTTACTTATGTAAAAAATGTAACAATGCTGTGAACCACGAGTCTCAAGAAGGGTTTCTTAACATGCTCTGATCTGCTTTGACCTACACATCACAGCACTCTTTGTCTCAGTAGTAGGCAGCCAGTTATATACATAGACAATTATTGCCATGTGAGTTTTCTGACCATTTGAGGTGAGAATTGTCATGTAAACTGAAAAATATACAACTGGTTACTAAGCATAAGGAATTTGGGTACAATAAAACCAATGATGGACTTAAACTAAAGGAGAAAATCTGCACCTATTTCTCCCAGGCCCTAAAGAAACTTCAGCAATATTATAACATAAACCACACATCAATAACATCAGGAACAACTAGCACTTACAGCAGTTTAAAACTGGTACTGGACACTGCAGTGAAACTAAGGTAGATGAACGGGTGTTGCTGCTGATTGAAGATCAAAATCATACAAAAATGATGTAAGCTGGTTCAAGCAATTGTTTTACAAATCTTCCAGATAAAGCCACACATGTTAACCATGGAAATGCCAACCCTATAACCTATTGCTTAATAAAAAGTGCTGTAACATAAAATCTTAAGAGTAATTGGCACTTGTAGCATAGTAGAAAGGCATGTTTCTTTTAGTGTACTCTAACCTCTCATATTTCATCTACAGCACTGTTCACAACCAGTTTGGACAGTCTGTATCACTTTTAAAATTCCTCCTTTTGCAAGTTTTCAAATTCATTATGATACACAGCTCTTCTTTGTTAGGATCAGTATCAAAATATCCAAATACAGCAACACCACATCAATAGCTTGGTTTATAGCAGCCATTTTCCAAATACTGACATTTGTTAAGTGTCTAAATCTTGTAATTTGACACAAAGTTTAACACAATGTTACAGCTATCACTGTTTAATGAAATTTAATTTGTGTAAAAATGAGCGAGGAGAGAGAGAAGGAGAGAGAGTAAGTGAGCGCCCTCACCAACCATGAATATGAGAACCATTCATAGGCTATATCCTGTATATTTCATTATGTCACTATGTCATAAAGAAAGTGAAGTCATAGTGAAAAGTAAGTGAAGTGACAAAGACACACAACTTTTTATTACAGTTCCAGAAGCATTTGAGCCATTTTTAGGAAAACAGTTATACAGGGACAGAATGAAATATCAGCTGTCTAACCAAATATAATTACCTTTAAGCAAATACTTGCTCATAAGTGTCTGCACTACAGCCCCAAAAATACTGAATGCCCTATCTTGAATAATTTCTGTGGAAGCTCCAAATAGACAATAAAATCTATAATGTACCCCATTTAACAGTTATCAAACACAAACAGTTTATTGCCAAATCTATTTCTTTTATATGAAATATACTCTAAGAAATTCAGTCTACCCCTGAATATTTGCAAGTGGCAGAAACAGAAAGAAGCACTAATGAAGATGCCAGATAAGCCCAGAAAATCATTTCATGGTCCAAAGAGCGGAAAATATCCTGAACCTGGAAGTGAACTTTTATTATGTGCTTGAGTTGTGTAACAATGGAATTGGAGTTTCACATGAAAGGCTAAGGAAACAGCACGACGTATGGGAATAAGTAATAATAAATTCAATGTGAACAGGAGCTAGATCTTCCATTTTATGAGACGCGAGGGATTTTCACTCAGAAGACGAACATTGATTTGCCAAAAAATGATGCAAGAAAATTTTAGAATTCCATACGTATGTAATTAATGCAAGGAAGAGGAAAAATTACTTGACACAAATTGGAAATGTGGGCCAAACACCAGTGTTCTTTGATATGTAGGCAAATACAACAATCAACAATAAAGGAGAAAAAGATGTGTTGGTACGCACTACAGGCTATGAAAAATTGCGATGCACAGTTATGCTTGCGATAACAGCAGATGGGAGAAAGCTACCACCTTATGCAATTTTTAAAAGAAAAACCATGCCAACAACTAAATGTCCAGCCGGTATTCATGTCAGAGTTCAAGAAAAGGGATGGATGGATAGGGAGATGGCCAAAGACTGGTTGAAGACAGTGTGGAAAAATCGGCCTGGTGCTCTGCTAGTATGGGACAGTTTTCGAGGTCATCTAGGCAACGATATTAACAGGCTAGCAGACGGTAAAACAGATGTTGCTCTTATTCCAGGTGGTCTCACATCAGTGCTTCAACTGCTAGATGTTAGTGTACACAAACCATTCCAAGACAATATTAGGAAGGTTTACACCGACTGGATATCAAGTAAAAGTCATGACTTGACACCAACAGGGAAAATAAAACTGCCCTCCATAGAAATGATGTATAAGTGGATCATGAAGGTGTGGAAACAAAACTTGAGATGGTTGTAAAAAGTTTCTTGAAGACCTGTATAGTCAATGCCTTGGATGGCTCGCAAGATGACATTTTATAGGAAGATGATGGAGAAGAAGATAAAGAATCTGAGGTGGAAAGTGGTGGTAGCAGTTGTAGCATGATACAGTGTCAGAACAAGAAGACATGTGACCGGTAGGTAAGTTTCTTGTGACCTAAAACATTTTTTATTTTGTTTTCCTCTCATAATGGATGCACCCTAAATTTTTTCACGAAAAATTGGGGGAGAAAAGTCTGTCTATTATGTGCGTAAATACAGTATTTACATAACATGTGTAGGAACCTTTATTTTGCTTTTGGAATAGGGTAAATTTTTGCACAAGTGATATTTAAATGAATAATGCAATTTTCACAGTTTTCCTCATTAGTGCTACCAATCTTTTCTGAATTATAATATTTCTTTGTTTGTGAGATAAATTGTCCCATAAAATGATGCTGTATGCATGAAAAGTGAAAGTATAAGTAGAAAAGTGTTTTCAAGCATTCTCACTTAACACGTAACGCAACATTACATGTGAAACATATTAGGTGATTAATTGTTTAGTGAAGCAATGTAGTTGCAATTTATTATTATATATGTCATAGCTGAAAATGACAGGATGTAAAATTCCCATAGACAAAAAAAAGAAAGCTCTGGAATGCCAAGCTACTTTAACGGCAGAGAAAAACTCCAACAGTACTAAATAACTTGCAGTTTTCAACAAGTAGGCACGTCTGATGTCTGTCTATCTATCTGTCATGTATGTGTGTTAGTGCCTGAACAAGCCGACATTCATAAGTTCGGCCCAAGCCCAGGAAGAGGTTATAGTGCTAGAGTCCGGCCCAGCCTAATTGTGTAATTTTGCAGTTATTGACATTATTTATATTATTATTATTATTATTATTATTATTATTATTATTATTATTATTATTATTATTATTATTACTACTACTATCATCAATATCATTATTTGAACCGTTTCAGCAGAATGATATAGAATTCCTGGTATAGAAGTGCTGCAATAATTGTGCTATTCACGGAATGTTGACATTGGTGACCAAAAAAATAATACATTATTTTGTATCTCTTACTTTTCAAGCTCGAGCCTGACAAACATTTTCAAATTAGGTCCAAACCTGGCCCAAGCCGAACACTAATGTCTGTGTGTGTGCGCATGTTTGTATTTGTGTGTGTGTGTTTGTGTGTGTGTGTTTGTGCGTGTGTGTATGTGTATGTGTGCGTACCCACCCTCCCGCCTGCATGGACTGGAAAATAACTTCTCTGAAGGTACTTAATTACACACACTTATGAGGATATCTATTAGGATTCCACAGAAATACTGGTCATGAGCTTTCCTACATTGTGAATCCACCTAGGGAAAAATATTTAAACAATGCATTGCATTATATGAGTAGTAGGTCACATGATGCATGATGACAAGGAATTAAAGGTGACAAAAGTGGCTTCTGCAAGCCCGTTTTGTGAAGAAGATTTGCTGGAAGTTCACGCTTCTGTTCCTTTAAATTTATCTGATTTTAGTGACAAATGTTTATTGGCATGCCGTGAAAGTGATACCAGTGATCCTGTGGTACCATGGAAAAGGAATTGTACAGATGCACCTTTGTTCCAGTGGCATAGTGACAATTTCACTGCCTTAGTCCCTCGTTTACTGCGGAAAATGCAGGTATATCTATTTGCTTGGAGGATGATGCAACCTTATTTGAGTACTTCAAGGTTTTTTCTTCCCTCATATAATGCACACAGTGCTGACAAGACAAATAAATACTACATATTTCTTAATAATAAATTTTAACCATCTCCCAGTTCATGGCCTGAAAAAAGGGAGAATATAACACCAGAACTACAGTAACAATACTAATGGCTAGGCTAAAAAAGTTAGCTAAAGAAGAATACTGATCTAAAGATCCACTTATATCCATTCCATAACTCATAGAATACATGTCCCAAGAGGAGCTTTTGTTCTCCCATTTCTTGCACTCCCAGATGAAAACTTGAAATGGCTCACACACACGCAGATTTTCCAGCACAAAAACTAAGCAATTGCTGCTTTGCAATAAAAACCATAACATACGTAATAATAAATTGCAATGAGAGTGGAATTTACCCTTGAGTTGAAAACACTTTCTCTTCTCTTATACAGCATTATTTTCACGTGTGGTTCATCACTGAGAAAAAAAATTAATAAAATAAAATTCAGGAATGGTTGGTATAACAAATGGGAAAATACCAACTATTTTTAAACAATCTGATGTGTTGCACTCACATGACTTACTCTACTCTTGTACTAACCATTCTTACAAACTGTAGTTCCTAGACCTTCGTGTTAGTCGAGATAAACATTCACAGAAATTATCTTATTGCTTACTTCCTTTGCTTATCTCCTTGTAGGAGCAAGGGCAATATGAGAATACAGTAGGTTTTGAGCAATAGTCAAATCTTTTAAAGCTTTGAGATTCCGTTCTCTTTGCATGGCTAACATATAAAAAAATGAATAACAATGTTATATTTGACAGAAGTGTAAGTTCTCCAAAACTCACACAAATAACAAGACATACCTCTGAAATGGTTCATTCTACAAAAAATGTATTGAGACTTAAAGTGTGTTTTAGCAAGATCTGACTTCATTGTCAGAAATCCAGCATTAGCTAACAACATTTTTTCCATAATAAGATTTGGTCTATCTCCTACGGTATATCAGTTGTGCAAAAGTCATCCAGAGTAAATACGATTACAGGGGCTATAGCCATAAAATTAAAAGATATACATTTTATTTGTCATAAAAATATCTCAAACATATGACATTTTAATCAAAATTGTTGGAGCCATTTTCAAGGAAATCAAAATTTTCTAAAAATGTTCCATGTAAAGGATAGTTTAGGGTGAAGCAGTTTTCTTCAAAATTTTTGTGTCGCATCCTTGAAAGACAAACTTAAATACCAACTTCGGTTTTTAACTGACTTTTTGTTTTTGAGTTATGTTGTCTACAGGCTGACAGACAGACAGGCAGGCAGACAGACAGACACACACACATGGATCTTTTTCTAAAAATGCTTTTTTAAGATTCAGGGGGCCTCAAAACATATTTCTGGTAAAATCTCGACATCAAATTTTTGGTTAGAATACAATACTTCCTCTACTTTACTGCACATAGTAGAGAAAGTAAAAATGGGAATTTTGCTCTTACCATCTTTGTATTTATCTGAGGTATTACTCCACATTTAGACAAAGATACATTAATTCCAGACACATTCATTTGTACACTCACACCATACTTGGAATAAGGACAAACTGTCAGTTATGTCTCAGCACACTAATTTATATGCGGAAAGCTTCAAGTTTAAAGGAACAACGAACAACAAAGGTACAACAAACTGCCACAATCAGTCAAACAGGTTATACCTTCAAAGTCGTCTTCTTCTGCTCTTCATGGAGTAGGAGAGTCTCCTGTTTCATCCTCAACTTCGCACCTTGCTCTTGGTTGACAGACATTTCTTCTTCCGTGTGGCTTGTAACCCAATACCTGTTTCGGTGATCATTCTTTGTTCATTCTTCTTAGACGGTTCAACCAACAAATTCTGCTTTCCTGTATTTTATCTATAATTGGGAGCAGGTTCAATTCATTCCTTACATCCGTTCTATGTCTATCCAATTTTGTAGATCCTTTTACTCTTCTGAGAAACTTCATTTCTGCTGACTATATTCTATTAACATCATTTTTCTTCAAAGTCCACACCTCACATCCGTATAGAAGAGTTGGCACAGCCATTATCTTATAGAATTTCATTTGCGTTTCTTTTCTTGTTTTCTTCTTTAAGTTCTTGGCAATTGTGTCACATATAGCCTGGAAGTGTTGTTTTAATATTCACATCAGCATAATCGTGAAATTGCAACCTAGGTATTTAAAATGGCTCACTTGTTCTAAAACGGTAGTATTTATTATTGTTTTACTTCTAACTGTATGTTTTCTCCCGAAAGCCATTACTTTTGTGTTTTGTAAAGAGATTTTTAAATTATATTCTCCACATGTTGTATTTAATTTGTGTGTGGCCTTTTGTAAGTTATTTTCCTATCCTGGATAATTATCTGGTCATCTGCAGATAAAAGAGTATTTAAAATATTTTGTAGATTTAACAAGATCACGTTGGTAGTACACTTCATCCACTCTCTAAGATTGGCATATACTGAAAAGACTTGGCAAGAGACTACATCCTTGTCTGACATCTTTATTAATTATAAATTCTTCCGATAATTTTCCATTTATTGATATCACCGCTCTGCATGGATTTTGCTTTTTTGAAGTGAATGAACGTTTCTGAATCACATTTTCACACTAATTGCAAAACTGAAATCCATTTTTGCGTACCACATCAGAATTGTTTTGATACTCAAAATTATGTTTTGAATATTTTTCATAATGCACATACTGTAATAATATTACTGCGTGCTTATCGTTTGTTAGAAAGGCTCAACAGCTTATAATTTCAACTTTACTACTTAAAATGTGAAATAATATAACCATTACTATATTTATATTTATTAAAATCTGCTAACTATATCCGCCCTAGGGGATGTACAAAAATTTGTCATGGCGATAAGACATGCAATGTTTATTCTTGGATATGTTCATCTACAGTATCAGATACATTGCCATCTGCATCCAGTAGCACTGAAACTGAATTTCCAGTGGATAATACGTATAAACCGAACAATTCTGATGATAGTGAGCTTAATGATTTAGATTTGCCTAAAGAATCAGCAGAACTTTTAGGCTCTAGGTTAAAAGAAAAGAAAAGGAAGTACATATTTTTCATGGTACAGGCATAATGGGAAGGAACCTGTCCCTTTTTTGCTGAAGAAGAAAATTTGGTGTATTGCCAAGCATTGTCTTCAAATGTTATAACATAAGTTATGATTCCAAAGAGTAGAGGTTCCTCATAGATTCTTCTCAAAAAGTCTGAAAGGTGTTTTGCTTCATAATGGAAGCATTCATCCTTCCATTCCTGTAGCCCACTCTTTCCTTTTAAAGGAGACACATGAAAATATTACATTTTTGTTACAAGAACTACAGTAGGAAAACCATCAACGGCTAGCCTGTGGAGATTTCAAGATTATTGGACTATTACTTGATCAGCAGGCTGATTTCACAAAATACCCTTGTTTCTTATTTGAAAGAAAAGGCAGAGCCAGGTCAGTACACTGGGAAAGGGAACAGTGGCTACGTATGACTAATTTAACACGGGGTAAAAAAAAAAAAACATGAAAAGTGAACCTCTTATTGATCCCTCAAAAGTATTGTTGCCATCTCTACATGACAAATTAGGTTTAATGAAACAATTTGTGAAAACTCTACATAAGGAAAGTGAGTACTTAAAATACCTTTACATTACATTTCCTTCATTATCCAATGAAAAAAATTAAAGCTGGTGTAGGTATTCGATTGCAAATTTGAAAATTGATGGACAGTCAGTTCGAGAATACTGTCAGGCGAGAAGTGGAATGATTTCAGGAATGTTATTTTTAATTTCCTTACACAAAGCATGTTAACACAGTGAAAGTAATGCTACAAAATTTCAAACAAATTGGTCGCAACACGAGTGTCAAAATACATTTTCTTCATTCCCATCTAAATTATTTCCCTGATAATTAAGGAGATTTTAGTGAGGAATAGGGCGAAAGATTTCACCAGGATATAAAAATTTGGAAATGAAGTATCAAGGGAAGTAGAGTGTTCACATGATGCGGACTATTGTTGGATGTTAAAAAGGGACTGCTCTGAATAATATGTGAGAAGGTCAAAGAGGAGAAAATTTGAAGTACTTATAATTATTATTAATTAGAGGCAAATAAATTATAATTATGGCCTGGTGTTTGATACAAAATTCTTGTTGAAAGTAATTTGTATCACATTTCACAAATATTTAATTTCATTTCTGTTATTTACGAATATTTTGAAAACCTGATATGATGGGAGAAAATGGAGATTATTTTCGAATTCAGCACAAAAACTCTGTTTAGGATCACCTATCAGATTCAAAAAAACAAAAAATAAGTTTTGAAATGCAGAACGGTGTATTCCACTCATTGTTTATTCTAAAACTGATTTTATAACTTGTATTAAGTGCAGTAGAATACCTCTTTTTTCCATATCATTTTGCAATGTAGTGTCTAACACATTTTCATAATCAATAAGGTCAAAAGGTGTTTCTAAGTTGTATTCTTGTCGCTTCTGTATAATCAGGTTACTTATTAATGTCATCCACGCAAAAATTCCATGTCTGAACCCATTTTGTTCTTCTAGCAGTATTTTATCGGATATAGTTGTCTTCTCTTTATAATCTATATATATTATGCAACATTTAACAATGTAATTCCTCTATGGTTTTCTGGCGGACTTCTGCTTCCTTTTTTAAAAAGATATTTTTGCTTTTGTTCATTCATCTGGTATTTTACATTTCTTCCAACATAGATTCAAACAATGTAATAGTCTTCATTTTAGTAGTGTTCCTGAGTATTTTTATCAACTCTACATTAATTCCATCGAGTCCCAGAGCCTTTCTATTTTTTTATTTCTGTAGTGCTTCTTCAAATTCGTCCATGGTGAGTAGGCCAATATTATAGGCTTCATATGGGGTTGGGTGCTCCTCTTCAATTTCTGGATCATACCATAATGTTATTATATTCCAGCCATCCTTTCTCTTTAATAATATTTAGTTGTGCATTATCTTTTTCTTCTGTATTTAAATGTCTCATAATATTGTAAGCTATTTCTTGTCTTCCATGAATATCATTTTCGACTTACAAACCATTCCCAAGATTCGTGATGTGCCTTTGTTACTAATATATTTGAATAGTTCTGTTTTTGATCACATATCTCTTTCGTCTCTTCTGTATTTATTTGTAGCATCTTTTTATATGTTTCTTTCTTATCTTCAATGGCTGCAGCTATCTCGGGTGAACAAATTCTTAAACCGCTCCTTCCGTTTTTAATCTTAAAGCTTCATTTGCTGCGACTTTTATGATTCCCTTTATGTTATTTCATTTCTTATTTATATCCAAATCTATTAGGGTATTAGTTGCAATCAAATTTATTTGCATCTGATATACATTTTTGACACTTTTTTGATTCAGAAGGTAGATTTTGTACATTTGTATCTCTGTTGGTAGTTCTTTTTTATTTTGTTTCTTTACCATTTGGCTATTATTTTGACTCTTGGCATTACTAGGAAATGGTCCGAGTTGACATCACTTCCTCTATAGACTGTTGTATCAGTTATTTGTGATTTTATTTTCCTATTAGCAATTATATAGTTCCTCTGGTGCTCCAGATATATTTATGAACATCTTTCTTCCTGAAAAATGTATTTGTAACTTTGAGATCATATGTTGTAAACTCTCTTAATTCTTCTCCTTTTTTATTTATGGTATTTTCTCCAAATTTTCCAATTACACTTTGGGGTACTTATGTTCCCAACTCTAGCATTTAAATCCTCTGCATTAATAAGATGGTCTTTCCTATTCCATTTATGTAGTTGTTTTTGAAGATTTGCATAGAATTCCACTGTATCCTTTTCCTTATCTTCCTCCAGGGCATATTCTCCAACTATGATTAGATGTCCTCTTTCTGTAGTGTGTTTGTAGATTGACCAGACCACGCCATGGTCGAGGACTTATGCACCCTCTGCCAGAGTTACGTGTAAATGACTATCTAGTCATGGGTACAGAACACTTACTACTGTACTAACTTACAGCAGGTTTACCTGCATTACAGCAGATGTTGAAATTGATGACCTTCTATGTGAAAACATTCCCTAAATCTCAGAAAACAATTCTGGTTTACTCCCAAAAGTTCATGTATTCCTGTATATCTCTCGTGATGTCCTTCAATTCTTGTAAAACATGGGAACTCGATGCGAACACTTTATTCTTTAATGTTCTGCATACATTAAAATCACTGAGATGTTTAGCACAAGAAGTCAACATTTCCAAGATATCAGCTTTTGTGACAGTGAAACTACTGAAACTGAAGCTAACGGTAGTTCTTGCTTTACAACGGTGATGTGGATCCACTTTTAAACTCTTCACTGATGAAGCCTGGTTTTATCTTGAAGGTGATGTTTTTTCTTAGAACAATTGATACTGGGCTACCAAAAATCTCCATATTATTCATGAAGTTCTTCACCACGCTGCAGAAGCTGGGGTTTCGGGTGCAGTGAGTGTGCGCAGAATTATTGGTTCCATATTACGAGATAACAGTTGATTTACAGCTTTATATAAAATCTATTTTAAATAATTTTTTCCATAACTAACAAGAAATGAAAGATTGCATGGCTGGATTCAGCTACAGTGCTCACTGCTGGGAATCCTAAGCATGAATTGGGAAGTGTGTGAGGTGAGAGAATAATTAGTCTAGGATTGTGGCCACCTAGTTCTGTCCTATCATGTTATTTTTATTTATGGGGAATGTTAACGAATAAGGTGTACTCATCAATTCCGCACACGTTGCAAAAATTGAAGGACAATATCATGAGAGCAATACAGGCAATCAGTCAACATGAACTTATATGAGTAAACGAGAATTGTTTTTGGAGATTTAGGGAATGTGTTTGCATTGAAGGTCATCAATTCCAACATCTGTTGTGATGTAGGTAGGTCTAATGTAAGTTAGCACAGAAGTTAGTGTTGAGTAGTGTGTTGTTTACATGTCACTCTGGTGAAGGGCACGGCAGTCCTTGCCCACGATGGTGCCCCTGCGGGGCGATCCAGCCGATTTACGAATGCACTGTATATTAAACCTTGTTATTAAAATTCTATCACACAATAGTATAGCTGTATAGCTTATTTTTCCATTTCCTGTCTATTAATATTGCTACACTGCTGCTAGCTCTTTCATTTTGAGGTCTTCCATTATAAGTCATTACACAATTAGTCTCAAGGTCTTTAAAGTGGAAATTAAATAAGTTCATGCATAAGTACTGTTTCCGTAGTGCACAAGAATACTTGGGAAGATGATAGCAGCTAACTTTTGCATATCATTAATCGTATTTAAGATTCACCTCTGTATGTACATGATAGTTTGAAATTTATATGCAGTGTGTTTTTGAAATTGATAGGTACTATGTATAATTTTATGTGTGCCTGTTTTTGCATATGTGTCTCCTAAAAATTTGATATGTCCTATATCAATATAATAATTTGATTAAATGGAAAGGCAAATAAATTAATGACAATGAAACTTGGGTACAGGGGAAAGCCCACTGCAAGACCACCTGAGGAACACCTATAGTAAAACATTTAACCCCTTTCAAAATATGTGTTATTGATTAGAGTTCAGCGTTGTATGGTTCACTACAGTCACTGTTAAAATCGAGGACTATCCAATCTGCAGATTCCTTGATTGGTAGAAAGGCGGTACTATAACTTTAGGTTTGGCTATCAGCAGCGAAAGAGTCAGCAAAGGCGTTGCTGATGTCCTGCTTGCAGGTGTAAGTGGAGCCCTGTATGGCAAGACTATGAATTATCGTCCGGCGACACTTGCCGTACATATGCCTAACAGCAGTTCACGCCCTTTGTGCCAAAGTGCAATGGGAAAGGGAAGAGACCTAGGTTTCCCAGGATCTGTGCTTTGCACTCCAAAGAAGAAAACGTGTTTTGGCTCCATATTCCACCATGTCATCAATGGTGGTGAAAACATCGTCAGTAACATGAATTAGGGAGTGAAATTTCCCCCAATCAGCCCTGGAAATTATCCAGTGAGGATGTCGTGTTAGCACAGTATGGGTATGGTAGAGGTGAATATTAATGGGGTAATGATCACTGCCAAATAGGTCGGAAAGCACCGATCAATCAAGCAGTGAAGCTAATGCCAGGTTACAGAAAGCAATGTTTAGGGCTGAATGTCTACCATAAGTGGAGGATAAAAATGTAGGGACACCAGTGTTTAGCAAAAGCAAACTGGACATATCACATACGTCTGCTATAAGGTACCCAAGAGCATCGTCAGTGTTGGAGCTCCATAGTGTTTTTGGCATTCAGATAGCCAAGACACAGGAGCGGTGGAGGAATCTGAGCCAAAAGAGCCCGAAGATCATGTTCTTGTATGACACTGATCGGTGGCAGATAGACATTGCAAACAGAGAAGCATAGGCCCTGCAGCTGTACACATACCGCTACAGCTTGCAACAGCGTGGTAAGCGGTATGCTGGCAGCAGAGATGGTATGTGCCACCAGCATAGCAACACCACAGCTTGCTCGCCGATCAGCGTAGTCATGTCTAAATGCCGGAAAATCACATAGATGTAAACCGTGATTAGGCTGCAAATGGGTTTCTTGTAGACAGACGATGGAAGGCGATCGCTGAGAAACTAAGTGCTGTGTCCGGAGCCCTGGCCCAGAACCCATTAATATTCCACTGGATTATTTTCATGCTAAAAACTAATTAGTGGTTAGTCTTTATTTTCTTTTTCACCTTCACACACTATGAACCAATAATGCGAGGTTCGCTGTCCTCTGGCAACTCTTCTGATGTGCGGGAGTCTGAAGAACCTCTACGGCTCGCAGAGTGGGAGCGGGGACTTCACAGAGGACGTGCAGCTACTGGCCTGAGGTTTATGCCTGGAACAATGGCATTCAACAGGCAATGAAGCTGTCTCACAGTTAGTCAACTGCTGCAGAGCTGGCGTCTGGACAGCAGAAGAGGTAGTCTGTGGTCGAACTGTAGGTATGATAGAAGCATACTCATGAGGTGAGTCAGTTTGGACTCCCACGGAAACCTGCTGTGCATATGTCCTGGTTGGTGTTTAGGTTCTTAAGGTTGTTTTCTCCGGTTTTCCAATATTGCTGGGTGGAACCCTAGAATGTTGAAGAATCCTGACAGTCTCAGAGATGCTACCATTTAGCGCAATTTGAGGGGTCAGCAATCACCAAACATGCCTTAGGAGCGGAGGGGGAACACATCGTAAGTTTCAAGACACCAACATTCTCTCAATCATCTCACATTACCATGCTTGAGTACAGCGCAAAGCAATAGAAATATAGAAGCACCCCAACAATTTTAACAGGAAGGAAGAAGCGCTTAAGCTCAACAGAACTTAGTATCTTAGATGATATTATATGACAATCCAGACAGGGAAACATGAACCAATCAGGAACTACAGAGAGATCCAAATACATGGAAAACGCTGTCTGGTGTTTTTCCACTGTGCAGACGGAAACACGATAACAGCAGCTGATATACACAAGGTCACGAGCATGACTTGTTTTTCTCTGCTTTACTCACAATCAGTATTGAGCTGGCACAATAATGTGTGGCTACATTATTATAAGTGTGCTTTATTATTTAGTCCTGTACTTAGTCACTAAGGGCCGGTTTCACCAACAACAGTAATTGCTCCTGTTATTCTCGTTTATGTTAACCCAGGTATACGTCTTTACGGACATAACACACGAAGCACGTTTCACCACGAGGTTATAAACCCAGGTAATACAATCTTAGACTTGGCGTGCACCTGCTATACGAACCAACAATTTCGCATATATAACAAGCGAGAATCGCTATCCCCCGTTTCCGGTTTGTCCTACTTCCGCCTCATTTCGAAACGGGAAACAGCAGTGTCTGGCAGTGTTTGTGTTATCCACGTGTTATCTAGAAAGCATGACTGAAATCGTGAAAAGAAGAAAGAGCCCAAATATGACGGCAGCAGAGAAGATTAGTTTCGTAGAACTAATACGAAATCATTTTCACATAATTGAAAATAAAAAAACGGATGGTGTCACCACACACAAGAAGAAGGAAGAGTGGAAGAAAATAGCCTCCGAGTTCAACTCGCTGGGTTTGGGAGTTAACAGAGATGCAAATAATTTACACTGCACGTGGGACAACATGAAAAAGGCGGCAAGAAAGGCAGCGTCGGAAGAACGGCTGGAAAGGATTACGACAGGTAAGAGAATGTTCTTTTTGTGATATTTCATAGATTCATGGTGTATATGTTATACCAAACTTTTGCAACTTGGGATAATGTAGCTTACTGAACAAAACACTTCCAATAGATGGTAATTATTCTTTATTTATGCCAACAAGCTTACTGCTGGCTAGTGCATTGAATTTTTCAGTCCTGATTCCACCTTTAAACTTTCACCAATGTATATTATCTGCAAGTTGAAAAAATGTTCAAATAGACATGCACCAGCCACACAGGGGAGCACATATAGTTTTCAATGTAATTTGTAAAGTTGTGGAATTATATTTTGTTGATAACATTCTTTGAATCTTTCCTCACCGCACTTAAGTAGTATGAGCTCTGTTTCATTTTGAGAATAAAGATTATTAAGGCTTGCCCTCAAGTTCTGGTATAGTCAATAAATGAACCCTGCAGCACACGGTTTTTTCTGTTTGCATTATTGGCACTCATTGCTATCATAGGATGAAGCGGAGGCAACTATGTAACATCTTTAAAATAACTTCAAGCTTTACTTATCAACTTTATGAAAGGAGGTACTGAATCTGGTCCCTGTTGCTGTTAGGAAATTATTCATCACTCAACGCAGTTCGCATTGAGAAATGCTATCAATTTTCTGGTGATTATTTTGCTTTAATTCATCTATCATGTGCACTTCATGTTCTAATTTACCCGAGAGATAGAAATTGTTTTCAATTGCTCTCATCGAAATATTGACCCGCTCAACTGTATTAGAGTCCTGTTAAAAATCACATTGTCCATGATTTTGGTTATTTAGCAAAAGCTATGCAGCATAACAACGTCCATTAAAAAAAAAAAAAAAAAAAAAAAACTCATCCCAGTTTCTTGGACTGAATATTTCCTATGGCCTGAAATTTATTATGAAGTGTATAGATTGTTGTAATGTGGAACTTTTACACCCAGAAAACCTTTTGCAAGTTGTACTTTAATTTAACGAGCTGAGTTAGCACAGAATCGGAAATCATAAATACATACTGCTACGCTTATACAAGTCATAATATACTTTGTGACTATGGGACAAAATAATAAAATAATAAATAAGTGAGCAATACCATGATCATTGTGAAGTCATACTGTAGAGCCTGAGCAGAGCAGAGCTGCAACAGTAGCGTGACTTTGATGACAGTAGCAGTGCAGAATAATGTGTCACCTTGCCGAGTGAAAAAACATTGTGCAGCTGGTTCTTAGTTCATTGGCTATCTCATGTGTGTAATGGAAATATGGAAAATTAAATCACTGCTTTATACTGTTTATGGCTCTGCAAATTGAGTAGATTGTAAATTCTGTAATGTATGTTTCAGGTGGAGGGCCACCGAAAAAAATTAGAACTGACAAAGTGCTGGATACAGTACTCGGCATGCTGCGCGACGTCGTTGGGGGCCTACACAACCCATACGATGGTGATAGTGAGGTCACCATTGGGGAGGTGCAGGTGTCAGCAATGGCTCAACCACTTGAAGCACCAGCAGAGGAAACAGAGGAAGCAGAGGAAACAGACTGGAGTCAATACAGTGTCTCCATGTTGAGAACCCCAATACATCCAACACTGACAAACTATGAGCTGCTAGATATAACTGAGGCTCCTTGCACACCCAGTGCCGCTCCCACCTCCAGTGCTGCTCCCACCTCCAGTGCCGCTCCCACCCCCAGTGCTGCTCCCACCTCCAGTGCTGCTCCCACATTTACTCCGGTTGCAACAAGCTGGTCTGGACGAAGGAGACCTTCCTTAGGGAGGCAACAGAATGGCTTGGAGCAGCTTTACCAAGCCAGAAGAGAGGCAGTGGTCACTGCTCAAAGGGAAGCCACGGAGGAGCATCTGTGGAGGCGGGAAGAACATTTGTGGAAGTGGGAGCTCCACAAATCATTGCTTCAGCAGGAGTAGCTTAAACAAGAGCTGCTAAAGGAACAATTAAAACGGCAAAGAAGTGAGTGATACGTGTGTGTGCCTAATGCTCAGAATTGGACAATACAATCATACATCTTCTTGCTTCCCAATATTTATAGAATTTCACATACAATGAGGTTATCAATGTAATCATGAATGTAAAAGCTAAACCTTAAAATAAAATGGAAAAATTGCAGAAGTTGTGGAGTTCAACTTTTTATTCTTTGCATGTTGTCAACTTACACATAGCATGGCAGTGTGCAATGCTAGATGACTTAAAAAGCCACGTACTTCCTTAAGTAGGGGAAGCTAACTTCAACCCTTTACAAAGTGGGTAAAAATAAATTAAAGCACGTTTGATTAGAATTTGTTTATTCAACTACAATAATATATGACAAAAACCTTATAAATGTGGTGAACTTAGTTACATATAACACCATTTTAATGCTAAACCAATCCAGTTCACATACTTTCCAGAAGATGGCAGCCGCCTAACTATAAAATATAGCCCCTCACCATCTTGCCCATCGTCCTCTACGTGATTTAACTAATCCTTTGCAAACCCTTAAACTATTTAAAATGGAATATTTCCATGTGTTCTTAAGTATATTTACAAACTGTATAGCATCTTCCCTTTCCGAGTTCTCAATTCTGTGACAGGAAAATGTTTGAATGATGCAAAATGCTGCTTCAATTTGTCGGAGGTAAGGAAAAGAAAGAGGGAGCTTTACCTATTACAGATATTATCCACAAAATGTTTAGGATATTGAAATATGAATAGTTCTGTTTCAAAGTGCAAAACCTTAGGTGAACAAATTATAATGCTGCCAGTGATATGCATGTAATTCCAGTAGTTTCATCCAATGCACTGGTTCTGAAGGTAAGCTTCTTGAATGTCATTGTCGAATCAGACTGCAAAAAAGAAATAAATATTTTAGTACAATGCAATCAGATGCCCCCCAACTGTGACAATGCCAATCATGCACAGGCGAAATGCCGTGCACCCATTATGTTTTAAATAAAGAACCCTATATCATAACATAATTGTGCTCATAAAAAGTGTGCAGTAAAATAACTTAATAATTATTATTTATTTATGCCAACAAACTTACTGTTGGTGTTTTTAAACACACAAGCCGTGTGTGGGCAAAGTTTAAGAGGTAGAACTGGAACTTAAAAATTCAATGAGGTAGAACTGGAACTTAAAAATTCAGCGTCCGCCCGGCAAGCGGAAGGTCTGTGGTTCAAATCCCAGTTGTGGCATTGAATTTTTAAGTTCCAGTTCTACCTCTTATAACTTAATAAATTTAATTGGAGAAGTTGAGCATAGGCTTTAGGCGTAATGGTGTGAGTTGTGCCCTTTCTTAAAGCACTTGTAAATTTCATTACAAATAACGTGGCAGTCAAAGCCGTCGATTTTCAAGAATTGTTTTTGCTTGCTTCCCGATTTCTGTGGAGTTTTCCAACCTCTCTTTAAAATTTTCCGAACAGTAGGTCTGCTTAATTTGAATATTTTTGCAATTTTTGAAATAGGTTCCTTGCTTAACTTTTTCTTGCACACATATTCATACACATTTTGAAGCAAAATCTGTGATTGCTTTGAAGTCGTACAGCAGACTTCTTACACTTACTTTGTGCACAACAGGGCATTTCACTGTGTTGCACTTGGGGTTCATTTGCATTCTAGCCGTCATTCATTGCAGAGCACGAGGAACAAGGTATTTAATGCGGTCTGGATGAAAATCACTTAGGTCAACGGATTCATTTGGTGCAGAAGGTGAAACATCTTGCCATGGTCTCCACATTTTGTTATGAGGCAATATTTACCTACACTAAACTTAAACTGCAGTCACTAGAAACTGTACACTTTGCGCAGAATTCAAACAACCACTCAAGACTAAGGTTTTTTCTGCAGTAGATCAAGCTATTGGCAACATGGGAGAGCCCTCATGTTTAACATATGCTTTTGAGGCTTGCACAAATTGCTGGGGAAGTGGTAAAACCTTCACATCAGGGGCAGAAAAAGGTAACTTTGGAGGGAACTGGAAAGCCGACTTTCGCAGGAACTATAAGTGCATTTACGGATCTCGGAAGTAGAAAATACTCAACTTCATCTCATATATTCAGACTCTTCCTCATTCTCCAATGATGCACTTACCACATTTCTATCACAGTATACTATTGCATTTGTACACACAACTGAAGGATATAGTAAATTAAAATGTGTTATGTGGATTATACAGGGCTACAATCAGCTAAAATATTTTCTGCACCAGATTAAAGAAGGTAACTATAACAAAAACCTATGAAATTTCAGACTGCCAATATAAATTCTAGCTCACCTTCTAAAATAGTTCTCTATAAGCACGTGTCGAACAGCATCATGACGCCCTCTAGCTGGCTGAGCTGCAGGCTCCATTTCTCCCTCAGCAAGCAATGCTTCCCATGGTATCGGCAGTTGTAGCTGTGGATCATCTGGGGGCATTTGTTCCCCAACGTGCCTTAAAATATTGTGGAGTACAGCTGTTGCTGTGATAATTGGAAATATATTTTCCAGCTTCAGGTTCATTCCCAGTGCAAGGACGGGGAATCTCCTTTTCCAGCAACCAAAACGTCTCTCCACTACATTTCTGGAGCAGATTTGTGCTTCATTATAAAGGTTTTCCTGCGGAGACTGTGTTACATTTAGGGGAGTCATGATGTATGACCTGCAGGGATATCCTGCATCTGCCAACAGCACAGAATTCCCATATGCACCCTGTTCAAAATGTGCTCTTTGTGTACAGTTATTAAAAATGGTACTGTCATGTGTGCTGCCAGGCCACCGTGCTACAATATCTGCAAATTCCATGTTGGCTGTGCAGATGACCTGGACATTCAAGGAAAAGTAGCCTTTTCTATTCCGATACCGTTCGGCATCATCACCTCCTTTAAAGAAAAGAAAAATCAATAAAAAGATTAAAATGCAGTCAACCTTTTTTTGCGCAAAGCCAAAGAGATGCCTCAGCCAAATTAAATGCTATCTTCAAAATGTAATGCAATGTATAAGCTTCTGCCCTTATCATCTTATAAAAAACAAAATAGAGCTAGATTAAATAGAAAAGTGGGTCGATTAATAACACTAAACAACACTCATTTTTTAAATCACCTAGAACATGTTTCAGAGGCCAGTTTTCTCCATTATCAACTGAACTTGTTTGTAGATGTTGGTCCTTCTGTAGACTGCTCTGGTGGTGATTTAAGAACTTTTACAATTTGTCCTTCTATATTCAATTGAAAACTCTTGTATTTGTTCTCCCAGATGTTCCAGGAAATTTAAAAAAGTGAGTGTTCTTTAATGGATCCATTTTTCTATTTTGATGTGATTCCAACAACAATACTGGCATCAGTTTCCAGGCTTTAAATTTTATACCATATAAACATATTAGTCTTGAGCTCCTTCAACACCAGTCTTATAGAACGTTGAACTACTATGGTTTAGGTAAACAGGGAGAACACCCTTTTCCGGCTCACACATACAGTTTTTAATGCAATACTGGCCTATACTACCTGACAAATTGCTTTTATTCATAATAAACCTGTACATGAACCTTAAATTTAGTATTATAAACAAAACTAGTAACTTATGTTATAGTTGGAAAAAAGTATCAGCATTACTGAATAGAGATATGCAGCATACTTTAAGTTCCTAAAAATTTGATGAGATCATATGTATGCTTAAAGTAAGTGCTGTCTTTATTTCAAGGTTTGTTCTTCCTGTTCGCAGCTAAACCTAGTCCACAAGGAATATTAATATCTCTGCAGATGATGTATGTGTTTTCTGTAGCTAAATTCATGTACATAGTAAATGCATAAATTGTTCTGAGGAGGTAATACTTTTTGTTGGGGTGCTCTTTTTTTTTCCCCCCCCAAGAACATCTACTTAAAAACTAGGAGTTTTCATCTGGCATGTTCATAGTCCATACAAATACAGTAGTATAAAATGCATACAAAGTTCTGAAACTTACCAGTAGTTTTCATTTTTATATGTGTGCAATCCAATGCGCCTATTGCCTTTGGAAATCTTGCAATTTCATAAAATTGCAACTGACGCTGTTGGATGCTTTCTGCATCGGTGGGCATTCTTATGTGGTGTGTGCGAAGTCTAGCTAATGCACAGCTGACTCTGTGCACAATTCTGTGAGCTGTGGATTTGCTCACACCACCATAATCTGCAATGGCTAGCTGCCCACTACCAGTGGCATAATATCTCAGTGTCATCAGTAACTGGTTCACTGGAGACACAGCTGCATTTCTGCAAAGGAGACATTCAGTACTTTAATTTTCTTATCCTACTTTTATGTATGTCAGGTGTCAGTTGAATATTCATTGTTTAAAATACTGCAAGAGCATTAACATATATTAGGGCAAACCTGCATCACCACCTTTATTTCTGTTTATATGAATACAAAAAAGATATGTATACACTGCATTACTTTTTTGCCAACAGGTTCATGTGGCGCTTGGGAAAGGGAGAGAAAGATGTCCTGTATGTTACTCAGGCAAAATATAATAGTTATTTTTGTCAACTCATTATGGTGCAAACTTTTGTCATTTTGCGGTTATGGTATTGTCAGATATGCGCTTTCTACATCTGTTCCAATAAAGTGGTAACTTTAGGGTTGGATTTCCAGCCTATCACTGTGACTAATTAATGAAACCTTTATGGAAAATATGATTACAAATTCAATGATACGAAATTATTACACGAAATTACGATTCTTTTCCCTTGGGTTATTTCATAAAGGCAAGGGCGATGTCCGCTACAGACTGCAGACGGAAACATAAATGTGATTATATATTATTGTATGAAAAATACTGCCAGGAATTAAACACATAGAAATATACAAACATTCTGGAGCATAATGTGAAACACCTACAAGGGGTGGTTTTCACGATGCAGTACAGAAATAGAGGTTAGGTGTGCCGATGTCACAGCAGAATATGTTTATACTGTGGTGCCAAAATCCTTAATGTATTTAAATCCTTATTCTTGCAAATTATCAGCTTACCTGTTAGATGGAAATTCCAGTTCTTGTTCTACTTGTTCTAAAATAGAAAGAACAGATTGTTTGCTGAGACGAAACCGAGTCACGAAATCAACGTCGTTATACTCGTAAAAGTAATTGGAACAATGTTTAATCCATCTTGGTCGCCGTATTCGCTCGTTACATAGCCATTCTTCATCGCTACTTTCATGTTCTTCGTTTCCAAATACCAAGTCCATTACTCGTTGCCGCGCCATTTTCTTTACTTACCATATTACCACCGTTTTGAACCCGTAATCGGTGGAGAAGTGGCCGGTAATTCTTTTACCGGCGTAAAAAGCCTCGTAAACAGTTACGTAGGTTATAAGCGCATGGTGAAACAGCAACTTGACCAAAACCGAGGTTTCTGATTTTTAACCCAGGTAACTAAAATTACTGTTGTTGGTGAAACCGGAAGTAAGTATATTATGCCTCAGCATTTGTTTTCTACTGCACAGCTGTATTTATTTATGATTCATAAGTGTTAACTAAGTCAGCTCACCAGGTGCAAGTGAAATTTGCAGAAAGATTTCCAGGTGTAAAAGTTACAGGCCATATAACAATCCATAAACTTTACAATAAATTTCAGGCCACAAGAAGTGTTCAGGCTCAGAAATGTAAAACACGGCATACAGTTCTTACCGATGAAACATTAGGCGGCATTGGTCATTGGAGAATTTCCCCCAGAATCATTTAGGCATCTTTCACAACAGGTAGGCATTTCTAAGGGCTCTTTGCAAAGAGCTACTAAATTGCTGAAGTTAAAACCATATAAAATAACTGTGACACATGCTCTTCAACCAGGTGATCCTGTAATTAGGCGCACATTTTGTGAGTGGACTCTCAATACTGTATACAATGGCGAAATTCACCCACATGTAATATTCATGGCTTGGTTCCACCTTCATGTGTGTACACAAAATAATTGTTATTGGAGCTCTGAGAAACCTAATATTGTTCATGAAATACCCCTTCAAGATGAAAAAATTGGTGTATGGTGCGCCACTAGTGGAGAAAGAGTTATAGGCCCAGTTTTTTTTCAAGTCAACAGTTGGGATCTGTACATATGTGAATACAATTTTGCCCCCCCTTTTTTTATTAGAGAACTTAACCGACAGGGAATGTGATTTCGTCTTTTTTCAACAAGACTCTGCAACAGCAGCTCATACAGGCAATCTTTTGATGAGAGCAATTGAAAGTGTATTTTTTAACCAAAAAGGCGAGTCGATTAATAACACTACACAACACTTACTTATAATTTACTGGAACACGTTTCGGAGGCTGATTTTCCTCCATTATCAACCGGGCATCAACTCGTTCTCCCTGGTGTGGATGTTATATGCCAAATTGAATGCAGTGACTGTAATGAAGTGTATATAGGAAAAACCAAAAGAAATTTAGAAATAAGATCCAAGAAACACTTAAGAAACGTAAAAAACAAAGTAGGAAAAATCAGCAGTTGCCACTCACTTTTGGACAAAAAGCACAACAGAGTCAATTCGAGCCAATCAGAGAGGTGTGTGTGTGTGTGTAGTGTTTAACGCCCGCTTTTACTACTACGGCACCACAGGCGGTGACACTGATGATACATGGAATGAAGATGGAGCACCGGTGGAATGAGATGGCGGGGGAAACCGGAGAACCCGGAGAAAACCCGCCCAGACGCCGCTTCGTCCACCACGAATACCACATGCGGGTCCCTGGGATCGAACCCGGGCCGCCTAGGTGGTAGGCGAGCGCGCTAACCGCTCGGCCACGGCGCCGCCAATCAGAGAGGACCCACTATGCATAAATATTGCATACCAGACAGTCAATGCTTCAGATGCAACTGAACCTTCACAAAGAAGACTGACCATGCCATTGATGACATCCCCTGCAGTTGTGAACAAAACGTCTGAACCCATTTACTCCAGCAGACCATGGCAAATCAGCCCAGAAGATTCTTCCAGAATTATATAGTCATTCAAACTAATGTGAAAGGATGGTTTTGAAATAGGTTGTCACTTGCATTTTTGCATCTTTGGAAAAATGCGAATGAAGAAATAGATAAATAAGTTGAAAACCCCATTTCAGGACTTCCACTATTACATGTTCATTCCATGTTAAATCAACATATAATAACAGCTTTTGCCACATCATTTGTGATCTAGATGAAATTTAGTGAGTAATATGTACAAATCTTCTTGACTACAAAACAGTTTTTCCTGTATTTTTGAACATTTTATTAACTTGAATAAAATAAGAAAGGTGCAAACCAAACTTACCAGCACTTTATTGCTGCCTACAGTTTCCTTGATGTATTTAATACACTCTGCTTCTCTGCCTTGCATTGTATAATTTCCAGTGAGACCACTGATGTCAAATAAGAAGTTTTTTATCATTATCTTCCCATTAGTAGTAAGGTCTACCTGCAGAAATAAAAATGATAGATGATCTTCCATTTTAAAACTTAACTATTAAATCTAAAAATATTACTTTCATTCATGGCATAACTGATTTAGGAAAATAATGAATGAACGAGTACAAATAGGTTATTAATTTACAACATTCTCATCTACTATTAGATACCACCACCTAAATTCACCAAATATACTGCAGAGACCTCGTAATACTGGCAGTTTTTCTCTTCTTTGGAAATACAGTGTTATGCACACTTTGACACTTGGTCCTAATAATAATAATAAATATTTAATTGTCATTAAGCCGAGTACAGCAATAGACAATGTCAAACAGTATGTACCGGTTATATACAAAACAAGTCGTAGTCTTATATTTATATACAATTTTTCTAATACTACAACATACTTTCAAACATTTTAACTTAAATTCTGGAATCGCTATACACATTAAAAGCTAATACAGCAATAATCAACACCCATGTGTAGATTTTATCAAATAACAACCTTTTATACCTTAGCCTAAGATGACAAGCACTACTGTGTGTGAGGGAGAAGGACGGTTCATAAGTTTGGTAAGTTGCAGGAAGATAGTGAACTATGTTGTAATGAGTGGAAAAGTAAACAAGTTATAGTAAATAAATAACACTAAAAAGATCAAGAAGAGTCTTAGTAAATAAACTAGTGAAGAGGAAAATGGTAGAAATAAGAGAAAAACAAATGGAATTGCAGAAAACTGAGCAATTTGGGGCACAAAGCTTATGAACCAGAAGCAATAGTGTCACTTCACACAGTAGTGTTAGTAGAGTAACAGATATGTTAAATATTTAATAAGAGTCCAAGAAAAGTTTAAAACACTTAAAGAAAATGCAGAATTAATTGAAACTCAAGTTGGTAATACTACCATAAAGGATGCTAAAGCTGATAATGAACTATTACTTGCCTCAGTCAGAAGAAATCTTCATTTGAATCAAAATTTACAAATAGTCCACTTTAAGTTGGAGTAACCAAAATATACTACTAATTTTTTCCTTCCCGCCAACCAGAAGGAAGTTCCTGGTATAATTAAGACTTTACAATCTAAAAACAACAGACATTGAATGTATACCCTACCTCAATGACCAAAGCATGTAGACAAAATGCTAATCCTTTTGTAGAAATAATAAATTCCTGCCTACAACATGGTATATTTCCTGACAAACCAAAAATACCTAAGGTTATACTAGTATTTAAACAGGGCAATAAACAACAAAAATAACTATAGACCAATACTAATTCTATGAGAATGGCTGATATGATCCTGGCAACTGACAAGTGTCATTAAACAACAAATACTATGAGAATGGTGCAAAATTTTGGGGCAGATTATATATAACTGTATAACAAAATATTTAGAGAAGTTTAACCTGATCCCCAAAAAACAAAATACTGTTGAGAAATTTGGTGTGGGGAGATTTTCCTGAAAAGGTTTGTCACGCCTTTGGAAGATAGTGAACTTGAATATCAAGCTTGGTATATAACTTGAGTTTTTGTTTTTGAGTTCCGCTGTTCATAGACCCACACAGACATATTTCTAAAGATGTATTTTTTTTTATTCAGGGAAGTCTCAAACATGTATTTCCAGTCAAATATTTGTATCAAAATTTTAGGTGGTAAATCATTCTTCCTCTAGTTACTATAGGTAAACAGTAGAGCAAGCAAAAATGCTATTTTGGGTTCAGGGGGTCTCAAAACCTATATTTTTAATACCTTAATGAAATCTGATATTTTACTTTTTCCAAAACAGTTTTATCAAAGAAGGGTTTCAATGTAACATTTTCAAACTGTGTACCAATATTTTGCTTGATACTCTATTAATGAACATTGTAAGTATTAAACAATAATATGATGTGCAAAATTTATTAAGTGAATATCACCAGCAACAAAAAAATTTAATTCTTATAATGTTATGGTTAAAAAAGCAATTTGGAAACTTTTGAAGATATGCAAATTACATGGTTTATAAAACAGAATCTTGAAAACATACAACAGAAATAACTGACATATCCCCATTATGTGATGCCATGCATTGTTTAACAACAAACAATAGGGGAGATTGCCCTGGTACCGGTCACTTAAGCCAATATCCATCTTTACGGCATTTAAGCAAAACTGAAAGAGGATAGAGGACAACATGAATAACAATTAGAACAGCAATTTGAAAATATAATTTACTTTTAAGTATCCATAATTCAAATTATTATAAACACTAAGTCAGACTTTCAAGAAAAACTTCCCATTATCGGTCACTTTGGTATGCATGAAAAAAAACATTGGTAGAATTTAATAATTACATAAAATGTATATGATAATAGTACAAAGATGTATTTTGTTTAGACACCATCACTCTTAGTCATTTTTTACAATGCCCACACACAAAATATGCTATTTCGTCACTGTCTGCACAATCTACATGTGCCCAACCACAACACTTGCAACTCTGCACCTAATCTTCTTGAAAGCATTCGCCAAAAATAACGCATTCAGTTTCTTCGGTGTTTTCTTTTTTGTTGTCTTCACTTCAATTTCCAAACTGAAGTTTCCGTTTGATAAGAGCTGAAATTACCTTGGCAATGGCCATTCTAGAAGTCTGTAGATTCATGACCGGTAATGGGAACACACACCTTGACCGGACACGGGGCAATGCAAGGGGGTTATAAAATAGTAAAATGAATACTATACAAAAAAATTTTCAGGAATTTAAGCATGTTAACTCACTGCTTGGGTATGCTAAGAGTATAATAAAATATAATATATAAGTTAAACTCATCTAAACACGGCCAATACAGTTACTAGTTTTAGCGGCGTAACACAAAAGCACCATCATCCACACTTCACAAAGGTTTTCTCTAAAATGGCGAGAAAAACCCAGACTTCATGCTAGGAATAGCGTTCTTTTGTTTCTGCCTACCACATCATAGCTGTTTTTTGCTACTATCTAGCGTCTTAATGTGTAACTACTTGTTCACCGGTAACGGGGCCTGACCGGCAACAGGGCAACCTCCACTATAAAAATGAATATTAAAGAACATTTAAGTTTGTTTGGATGACAACTTCTATAGATAAAGCCTTTTCATATGTTATCTTTTTCGATATTTGGTCCTCTGTTAACTCCGTGTTAAATATGTGACCTATGGCAGTGGCTTTTCTCCTGTGTAATTCCAGATACTGAGACATGATACAGTTTCTATTTTCTATCAGCGAAATGTGCCTGAAATTTTGCACTTTCTTCCTTGATTACTAAGGTTTTGTAATAAATTTTATTCAGCCACATCGCAGGTTACCTGAATCTCATACCTAGCTTACAATCCCTGTATGTACCTCATTTTTCCTCATATCACCCAGTGTCAGTGTCACCACCATCCCGCTCAAAAGAAGACAGTCATCTCCACTTTGTTTCACTGGGCATTTGATATTGCAAATTGCACATTGAGCAAGAACTTCTATACCTGTGAGGCACTTTGCTACAAAACAGATACAGCGATCACGGCATTAAGGAGGCAAGCAAGAAGGTAGAACACAATAGTAAGAACCCCCCCACGCCTTACTCAAAGGATGGATAGCTGGCCGAATAAAGTCTACATACCTTTCTATGGTTTCGTCTCGAACAAGACCTCCCACATATTTGCAAGGTATAACATCAAGACTCTTCACACCTCTAAAGAAGATATAAGAATAACTTAGGCCGGTAAAAGAACCACTTCAGCCCAACGTCCCAGGAGTGCACAGGATTCCTTGCCAATGTGGAAAGGCGTATGTAGGCCAAACAGGACGCACAGTAGAAGAAAGATATAAAGAACACCAATGCAATATCAGGCTCCTACAGCCATAGAAGTCAGCAGTGGCCGAGCACTGTATAAAGTCTGTCCATAAAATAAGCTTTGAAGGTAGTTAACCGGCCGCCGCCAAGTGAAGACGTCTTCGACCAACTTCTGCCGAGCCAACATGCCGAAGAAAACAACTAGAAGGACCGCTGTCTCAAGGAAACCTACAACACCGCCGGCAACACCACCAGCCTCGCCGCCATCCCCGCCAACCACACCGCTGCTACCAATAGACAGCGGCCACCAAGCAAATACATCTTCGACTAACCTCCGCCGAAACGACATGCCACACAAGAAGACTAATGGGAAAACCGCCAACTCAAAAAAATCTGCAACTCTGCCGACCACATCGCCAGCTACACCGCCTCCATCAACAGAAAATGGTTTTGTCTGGGACATCCCAACATACCTTTTTGACGGCCGCACACACACAACACAGCCACCAGACAAGTACCATTCACCAAGGATGCAGAAATACAACGCTGTTGTGTGCGGTGTACATCGACAACTACCAGATGCTTATCTCCTCAGTACAGCCCAACATCGCTGGCCATCTCTAGTAACAGCAACACGTATCTACACAAAGGACCATCACCGCTGATTCGACTGAAATTTTGGGACGAAAGCGACTACCGTGCTGCCTTGGTCGACGGTTTCCCTGCCCTTGGGCAGGTACTCCCGGTCGAGGCCAGTCACGCCGTCCAACCCGTCCCATGCCGACGCTGCTGTCAGTACGGCCACAATGCCGAGAACTGCACACACGCCCCACGATGCCACTACTGCGGAGCAGGAACATTCACAGCAACATGCATTAGTCACAACCTGATACGCTGCACCGTCTACTGTGCCACGTGCGACAGCACTGGGCACTTCACGGGACAAGCGGCGTGTCCCAACAACCCACGCCAAAAGCCCACTGCAAGCCGACCACAACCAACAACACCAGTCTCCAATCCTTGGACCGACACTTCCACAAGCCGATCACACGCAGCCCACAGCAAACAACCCGCCAAACCGCACAACACCCAGAACGATCTACACCACAACACTGAAGCTCTACGGAAACTTCACGCAGCAATCCAAGGACCCATCAAGCAGGTCTCAACATGGGAATCAGCCCTCGCAATCAAGAGAGCACACATCACCGACGCAGCATTCCTACAACACGCCGAGACACAGACGGAGCCACCACAAGAAGAGACACAACAGACCAAGCAACAAAGGAAAAAACGACACATACCATCTCAAGCAAAATTGAACAGAACGACCAGCCACGAGACAGAGTGTCGGACTGATGCCCAGCTCCCACAACAGATCCAGCAGAAACGTTGATATTTCCCCCACGAAACAGAAAACGATACAACGAAATTCTTCGACCATCAGGGAGACCCTTGTGGTCCCGTATGTGAGTTAATGGCATGTTCCACCTACCCCGACTAATGATGTACACAAACTATCACTGCCTGACCAATTATTCCTTTTTCAAAAATAATAAAGATATCCCATTCCGGCTGAAGAGGGCAATTTGCTCTGTAGCAGCCTTAGGACAATAATTGCCCTGGGTGAAATAAACCCAGGGTAAGTCCTTAAATACCCTTAAAAAAAAAAAGCTTTCAAGACATCAAAGTTCTGGATCATACTGATAAATACTGTGACAGGGTCATTAAGGAAGCCATCCACATCAAACTACAAAAGGAACTGTGGCCTTCAACTAAGCCCTGCTTGTGCAATAGCCATTAAACACATCTACAACAGCAACTACAGTAACTCCAGGCAAAGTACGGACCCTTGAGAAAACACTGCGGTCAGTGACAAACATACCCTGAAACAACTGGCCCAATCACAAATTGTCACCTGCTCATTGGCCAGGGCAGTGCAACCCTCTCCCACCTAACAATAGTATATATATGGAGAGCGGAGCATAGTCCTTCTGATTGTTCCAGATTGCTGGAGATTGGACCTCACTGCCAGGAGAGAGGAGGGACTAATCAAGAACGTCTGCAGCTGCTAAGAAGAGCCCAGCTAGCTTGGTTAAGCGAGAAGAAGGGAGTCCGAGTGATCTTCAGCGAGCGTAGTGCGCAGGCCGCCATTCACGCCCAGAGACACCCGGAGATCACCACTCCAACTCCCGCTTGCCGGCTGCAGCATCGACCCGCTCTGGTACAGTAATTATTAGGGCCCGGATTCTTAGTTTTTTAACTATTTTATTCCTTGATAGTTAACTGCAGTGATTTAATTTAATTATCTGTTTCATGATCATCGAAGCCAAATAGTTGAATCTTATAAAACCTAAAAATGGCTAAATGAGACTTTAAAACCTAAAAGAGGCTAAATCTATTTATTTTAAGTGTTACATCTTTGCTACGTCTTTTTGCTTATGTATGCTTAGAGGAGTAATGACAACAATGCAAGAGGCAACTGACTTGTATTTAGCTGTGTGGGACCAAGCTCTGTATTGTTGCAAGCAAGGAATGCGGGGATTGTTGTCGAGGGGAAAGGGGTCATTAGGAGAACCCGCCATAAGCTCAAACCAATCAGTTTAAAAACAGTATCTGTTGTGTTCAGTCGATTATCGTGTATTGTTAATGCATACAATTACTACATCGTTAGAGGTCAATTTTCCTTAGTTTAGGCAGGTAATTTATGGAGCCAGTGTCATGCATAAAGTCAGCTCATCTCGAAGGTGGTTGATTCGTCAGTGGATAGGTAACGATCCGAACTTCACCACAAATGGCAAAGTAATATTTTGCCAAATCTGCCAAAAGCGAAAGAAACCATGCCGACAGACACAAAAGTTTGAACGAATATGAACACCTTCAATACTACACAGATAAAGTCGCATTAAGCAGCTAGGTGCTGTGCAGATAAACATACCCTACAAGAGAACCTGTACGACCTGTTCTCGAATGCTGGAATGCAGGTAAGGATTAAACACCTGTTATAATGCACATAGCGTATAAACTATAATTTTATTTACGTATTTTCCAGGTGCACTCTGGCCAAAAATCGCATTTTGAGCAGCACAAAGGATCGACAGGATATATGAGCAACATTGCTATAAAAAAGAGGACAATTAATAACAAAATTAATAAACAATAATAATATAAAAACTATTTCAGGAGGTTAAAGAACTAAAAAAAAACTTTTTTAAGATACAAAAATAACTAAAACGTTAATTTTTAGAACCTAAAAATCCGGGCCCTAGTAATTATACACTGCAGATTAGATGAGGGATAGCAAGACCACAGCCAACAGTCTCTGACTGGAACCAAGGCACCTTAACGGGTTCGGTCCTCTGCTAGCCACGCTTTTTAGCACTCGACAACTGCCTCTTTCTCTCTTACTTTTTACTTTCCTCTTTCTCCTCCTAGGCTTAACCCTCTAACGCCGTGCGTGTTCGTATGATCACGGTTTACCGCTTTCCATTTAACAACGTTCCAATGCGTCGTCTGCTTCTGTAGAGTATCGCTGGTGATTTATATCAGCTACAGAATGGTGTGGTATCCCTGTCTACTCATATTGTCGGCTTCTGTAAACAAACATTGTCGTTGCACAACTTTTAGTTATCGCTAGTGTTGTCACAGCTGCAAGATGTCGGTGCGCTTCAAGTAAGTTTCCTATTTCATTTACAATTAGACTTTGATTATGTGATAAACCCTTCTAAAGGTCTTTGGCATGATTAGTGCACCTGTTATTCTGAAACACAACAATAGGTTACTGCATATATTTGGTCTAGACCCTTCTAAAGTGAAGCGTGATCATATGAACACGCTAGGTGCATATATATGCAGTATATGACTTAGTCCATTTTCACGGTTGTGTTACCTTACACGCCTTAGACGTTGTGTTGCCATAAGAAAACTTATTATTTAGGAAACTATAAACTTGGTATACAGAATATAACTTTCCATATGTTTTTAACAGGGATGTAACTCTCCGGGAAGCCTTGGATATTTTAGAATCAGATGAACCAATAGGAGATGTTGACAGCATTTTTATAGAACCTCCAGATGCTAACGTCTACTCCGACGAAGATTCTGGTGAAGAGGATGGTGGTGGTGAGATTGATAATCTTACAGGGCGCCGGCTTTCTAGCCAAGCAGAAATTGTCCTCACCAACAATGAGCGTGTAGGTGGTGCAGTTGATGATGTCACTTCAGAAAACGCCAATGCTGCACCACAGAAGAAGAGCAAACATAGGAAGAAAAGCTTCGTGTGGACTAAGGATGATAATAGAGGTTTGGTTGGTATATTCCCAGAAGCTGATTATTCATCATTATCTAACAAAACACCCGTGGAATGTTTCGAACTCATGTTTGACGATGAAATAATTAAATTTATGATAGATGAATCCAGGAAATATGCAGTATTCAACAATTATGATCCTAAAATAATAGCAGAGGAATTTAAAATGTTCCTCGCTGTACTTATTTTATCTGGCTACAATAATGTCCCTAGTAAAAGGTCATATTGGGAAGCATCAGAAGATCTGCGGAATATGCTTGTTGCAAATGCCACTAGAAGAGATCGCTTTCTAGAAATTTGTCGATCTATTCACTTGCAGACAATACTCAACCTAACAGAACGACAAGATGTGGAAACTGCGACCACTTATGAATATGCTGAAGAAAAGATTCATCTCCCACTTCAGACCAGAGCAGAATATGGATTTTGATGAGTGTATGGTGGAGTATTTTGGAAGACATAGTTGCAAACAGCTTATTCGTGGAAAACCCATTCGTTTCTGCTATAAGGTCTGGTGTCTAAACATCCCCTCTGGTTACTTGATAAATTTTGATATTTATCAAGGAAAAAATCCTAACGGCAATGCAGAATATGAGGAACGCTTTGGAAAGTGTGCTGCACCGATGGTTGAGATGCTCAATGAACTACCAAATAATATGGTTCACTTGCCATTGTTTGTATTTTGACAACCTTTTTACTGGGATGGTACTACTGGCTCATTTGAAAGCGTGTGGATATGGCGCTACAGGGACAATTGAATCCCAAAAAACTGTCCTATCGTCCCTTGAAAAGAAATTAAGAATCAGCTATGAGGTACATACGACATGGCAAAAAGCTCTGACGGTATAGGTATCGTACGTTGGAGAGACAACTCTGTAGTTACTATAGCTTCTACATGTCATGGAGTTGAGCCAACTGCTTCAGTATCCAGATATTCTCAGGCAGAAAAGCGGAAAGTATGAGTCAGTCGACCTGCTGTATTTCAGGCTTACAATGCAGGAATGGGCGGAACTGATAGAATGGACCAAAATGTCTCATACTACAGAATTGGGATCCGGGGAAAGAAGTGGTGGTCACTGTTTACTTGGTTGGTAGATGTAGCGGTTCACAATTCCTGGTTACTTCTAAGAAAATCTGGAAATAACATATCTCATCTCAACTTTCGCCGGTACATTGTGCAGACATACCTGGAAAAGTACAAAACTGCACCATTAGGAAGAGGCCGACCCGCCACCTCTAGATACAGCATTCAACATTGTAGTGTTAGTGATGATATTCGTCTTGATGGGAAGAACCACCTTGTAGCTCCCTGCAATCGACGACGCTGCGCTGGCAAAGATTGCATCAGCACTGTTCGCACAGAGTGTATAAAATGCAACGTTGGACTCTGTATCCCATGTTTTGTCGAGTTTCACACCCTATAAAAGACTTGACTCTTGGACTTGCGACATAATTCTGTGCTCATGTGATCATATGTTATATGTCTGCATGCATTTAATATTTATAATTCACCTTTAAAGTGCACTTCATTGTAATATATAATTGGCACTGTAACTTTGGCATTTGTTGTGAAGTATGGCCACCTAGGCCTAAAATGCTTACACTAGCGCCTAGCGTGATCGTATGGACACGGCCCATTGTGACAAAATGGTTCACTATAATGACTCATTATTTTGTATTAGAGTTCCACAAAACTGTATGAGTTGCTGATAAAAAAATGAAAGTGAATAAAAAAATTAATATTATTTCGGCATTAAAGGGTTAAGTTCCCCGTTAGGTTTTTGTTCTCTTAATACTTGTTAGGTTTACTTAAGTCAACCCCTTCAATCCCCCTTCAGCTGATCACTAAATACACTTGAACAGAAGACATCTAGCAATGGTTAAGAAGACGATTCGAATATCCCCATCATCCCTTTCATCTACCAAAAAGCCGGTCACGGTTAAGACACTAAAAATGACAAAAGACAAGCCATCAATACCTATCTCATCATCATCGTCATCATCATCTTCATCATCAGTCACAAACACACGACCATGCACGTGATCACAGCGTAGCAAAACACCTGAGCTAGACATTATGAACATGCCCACACACGACACAACACCAATGCTGACCCCCACACTTCCACTCATACCTACACATGCTCAGGTTAAAACTCACTATCAACCCCCTCTCACAAACACCACCACACCAAAACGAACACATACAACACTTACATGAACAAGTATACCCATACCCACTCTCACACAGGTGCCACCCACACACACAGTCACAGCTTTCACACTCACGCACACACAAACAACCAACACTCACACAAACACAGCCCACACCTACACAAACAGAGACTACACCTTCACACACACAAACACAGCCTACACCCACCCACCCACACACACCCACACAAACACTGCCTACACGGACATGCACACAAACACAGCCTACACGCAGATGCACACAGACTACACCTTCACATACACAAACACAACCTACACCCATGCACACACAAACACTGCCTACACACACATGCACACAACCACTGACAACACACGCACACCAACACAACCACTGCACAGACAACCACAGCCATCTCCAGACCTCATCGACCTGTCAGACATGAGACCCTCCCCCACTCCCAAAGCACACTCGCCAATACCAGAGAGCTATGCACACACGGTTCAGGCATAAGCTAGCACAAGTTCCTCCCACACCAACACATTCACAGAGTTCAGGTCTCATTTGGCACCTATCTACGTGCATAAGCGCCAGACAACACCAATACACACAATAACCCATAGCTTCGATACAATTCACAAATACCTATACAAGTACACAATTAGGTTCACGCCATGCTCTGGAGACTACAAAGTTAAGCTGTTCTCTAGGAGGGACTACAATACTTTTGTAGATCACCTCAAAAGTCAGCAAATACACTTCCACTTCATGTCAGAACCCTCAGAAAAGACCCTTAGATCTGTTATTAAAGGTGTGTATGCCGAAGTCTCCGAAGAACACAAAGTTAGAACTGGCCACCCACACAACCTTGAAAATTAAAAAATTATTTTGTTGTTTAACAACGCTGTCAATTGCCAGGATCACATCAGCGTCGCCGGTGTGCCGGAATTTTGTCCCGCAGGAGTTCTTTTACATGCCAGTAAATCTACTGACATGGAGCTGTTGTTTTTAAGCACACTTAAAAATCATTGACCTGGGCCGGGTTTGAACCTGCGACCTTGGGATCAGTAGGCCAGCGTCTAACCAACTGAGCCACCCAGATCGACACACACAACCTTGAGGTCATTAGGGCTGTCCAAATGCACAAACGTGACAGGACACGTGCCCTGCTCCCTATGTACCTAATTGAGTCCCAGACACCCCAACAAATAGAAAAATTAAAGACCTCAAGTACCTAGCTCACTTTAAAGTTAGAGTTGAGGAATATAGGACAACTCCAGCACCGAAACAGTGTAGAAAGTGCCAACAACTTTATCACACACATTTAGAATGCCAGGCCCCAGTTAACACATGCGCCAAATGTAAAGGTCTTCACCCTTCTTATGTATGTAGAGTTCCCCCTCAGGAACGACTGTGCACGCTGTGTAACCACACAGGTCACGGGGCAACATGGCGCAGTTGCCTGGTCTACCAGGCGGCACGGCACTTCACTCAAGGCCAAGGGAGCAGCCAAACAGGGCCTCCCGACCTCAATCACAGAGACAGCAAGACAGAACACAGGCTGTTCACAACAATAATGAAGGGTGGTTCATACAGGACCGACACGGCCGAAACCGGCCAGCTCCAGAACCCTGCCCTTCTACTGCCAGGGGAGACCGAGTAACGACCGGTCTGACCGTGGCACCACCTGAGCGCACAACACACTACTATCTGTTCATTCTAAGGTTGATCCGCGCAAAACTGAACCCAGGTGGCCAGTTCACAGTTATAATGTATCCTTCCCCCATTCGCGCCAGAAATGCTGTCACAACCATGTGGTGAGTGCACGCGATACGTAACAGAAAGGATACGATCCCTTATTCCATCAATTTAAAGAGTGACTAACATGTAACTAGAGACAATAAGATTGATAGTCACAACAAAATAAATGATGCACATGTCATAATTATTGCTTTTCTTTGCGAGCACTGTTTATACTGGTACTCGAAAAACCGGTGAACTCAGAAGTTAATTTCGCTACTTCTTTGACGGGAACAGTTGGATATTTCTCACACAACTTATAATACATGTTAAACACTATTGTTTTTTCACCACTAGTCAATGGTTTTTCCCGCGTTATGCTTTGCATAAGTCGACGAAGACGCAAGAGCAAATTCATCGCAGCCGTCCGCCATGATTCTAAATAGAAACTGCTGGCTGTAAACAATACTCAGATATCAGGTAATTCCACGAGTTGCATGTTGGAACCTGTAGCTCTGTTTATCAGTATACATCAGCGTTAATTAACCTCTTAGGTATTTGTGTAGAATATTACATCATTTAACGATCATTTTTTTTAAAACTCAGATTACTAGGATGGGACTACTTCCCTGCACGCATTGCTACCCTGTTGTACCATGGTACACTGGTCACATGGGTTTGTTTTGACGCGGACAAACCCAAGACTGAACCTAGTATAGGAACAGGTACACTACACAACAACCACAAACTACCCCCACACCGCTGGGAGTTTCCATCTTCTCCCCAGAAGTGCTCACAATACGCGAATCATTTTTTAATGGAATGGCCTTGATGGAGCTCCTGGCTTCACTAGGAGTCTCCAGGGAAGTTAGTTATGAAAACTTCCTCAAACATACTAAATGGCTGCTGGAGTTAATCACATAACAAGACGTAGGCCCACTTTACCTCTTTAACTATCTTGCTAGATATGTCCTAGTACTTTCATCCCACAACCAGTAATGGACAGTACTTCAAACAGTAAACATATACTGGAACTGCCATAATCTCCAACATCAGGAATTAACAGATTTCATGATTAGAAACACTATCCAAATTGCACTTCTAAACGAAACTCATTTAGGACCGTTGGGCTGCTTCTCGATTCCGGGATACTGTATATACCGCAGTGACCGAAATCACAGAGGAGGAGGCACGGCAGTAATAATACAAAACTCTATCAATCACTACCAGAAACAAGTGCCCGAATTAAACCGCCTAGAGGCTACAGTGGTAAATGTGCAATTGCACCATGCCACTGTAACGGTAGTAGCCGTATATAACATTCCGCAGGATATTGATATGGAAGATGTCGACAAAATAATGCAAATAGACACCAAGGTAATAGTGGCTGGCGACTTTAATGCAAAGCATTATCTTTGGAACTGTCGAACAGCGAATGTCCAGGGCACGCAACTTCTAAATTTCATCAACTGGGCAAACATCCTCCTAACTGGCCCAGACGAGCCGACCTTTATCCCGAAAGCGGCCAATCAGTCGCCCGATATCCTCGATATTGCCTTACTAAAAGTGAGTATTATTTAAGGGCCCATCGACAGCTAGGTCATTAGGGCCCTAAGTCCAAAGAATAAAACAAGCCAACAATAAAACCTCACCCTAAAAAGCTAAAAGGTGAAAGTTAAAATAACTAAAAAGAAAAAAAAGTTAAAATGTCTATAACCGAGAGCTAAAACATTTAAAAGTTAAACAACTGGTAAAAACATAAATTTCTAAAACTGATAAAATCTTTAAAAGGTAAAAAACAGAATAACATCCAAAGTAAAAACAACTAAAAGTCAATATCCACCAAGATAAAAGCACCTTACACTTGCTTGCAAAAATCAATCTTGGCAACAAACCGCAGTGCTGTATTGATAGCTACCGCATCATTGCCTAAAACAGAGCACAGTGTAAGGCCCAGGCCAAGGGACTGACGCTCACAACCGTATTGTGGAATCAAGAAGGACATGTGCGGAACATTGCACGTCGCACAGACAGGCTCCGGATCACCACGCAAAAGATGTCCATGCATGGCTTGAGTGTGGCCTATCCTCAGGCGGGTTAAAATCACCTCCTCACGCCTGGAATCCCTGCAGCTGGTCTGCCAGGGTTGTACAGTGTCCTTTATTGTCCGTAACTGAGTGCCAGCTAACGTTTCCCAAGATTGCTGCCAATGAGTAAATAGATGGCGGCAAAAATATTTCTGCACATCTACATAGGGTAGCGTACGGGTAGAATATTCCGGAAGGCGGCATGCAGACTTTGCAGCTGCATCCGCCGCCTCGTTGCCCGGAATACCCACATGGCCTGGGATCCATGTAAAGACAAATTGGTATCCGCGAGAAAGCAGTTGCGAGATCAACGTCTGAATTTTAATAATCAATGCCGAGGTGCCGATAAACTGTTGCAGGGCCTGGAGGGTGCTAAAAGAGTCGGAACAGATAATAAAACTTCCAGGACCTGAACTGGAGATAAAAAGCAGGAAATAAAATATGGCAAACAGCTCAGCGGTAAATACTGAACTGGCGTCTGGAAGGAGGTACTTGCGAACGTCACCATGGTATACAAAAGCGGAACCCGTCGCTCTACCCATCTGTGAGTCATCAGTAAATGCCAGAGTATAAGTCCAGTATCGACCCAGAACTGAGGTGAAAAGTTGGTGAGCCTTACTAAAAGGAATACCCTTTGACACTGAAACTACGGTATTAAGCGACCTCACATCAGACCATTTACCAGTAATAATGGAGGTCGCGGCACCCGTAATGTTCAAACCAGAACAGCCTACGCACAGCTACAAACATGCAAACTGGCCCAAGTTCAAAGTGTTAGTTGAAACGCAACTCGAACAAAGCAACCCTGTCATTAGCTCACAAGAGCAAGCCGTAGAAATAATTACCAGAACTATTCACCACACGACCGCAAGACATGATCCCTTAACTAGACCAATGAATAGGGCAACCACGCAGTTCCCTCGGGTGTAAGACAGGTGATGCAGGACCGAAACAGGGCCAGGCACAAATGGCAGCATACTCAAAATCTAATACACCGAAACGAATACAACAACGTCAGAGTCACAGCCAATATACTAATGGCCGAACACATAATGGGGACAATGCAAAGCCACACTGGAAGACATTGATCCACAAAACCGAACAGTGTGGCGAATAGCGAAGTGCCTGACACGCACAAATTGACGGGCAAATAGCTGAAACGCCGGCAGAAAAAGCAGAAGCTTTCGCAGACACACTAGAACAGGTATTACAACCAAATGCTGACCCGTGCGACAGATATTTCGCAGCAGCAACCAAAGACCAAATCACCGAAATAGGGAATGTCCCAATACACAATAATCTCCAAAAGAACAGTGCAGGTGAAATCAAGTGGCTAATTGCGTACTTGCCTACACATAAGGCTCTGGGACCACACAATATTCCCAATGTAGTCCTCAAACATCTTCTGCCTACAACCCTAAAAGTACTGGCGGATATATTCAACTATGGGCTGGAGCATGGAAAATTTCCAAAGTGCTGGAAGGAAGCACGAATCTTAATGTTTCCTAAGCAATATAAAGATCCTTCCATTCCTACTAATCACAGGTCAATTAGCCTATTAAGCACACTAAGTAAATTACTAGAAAAGATCATACTCAAACGCCTGAACTCATTCCTAATCAACGTCATAACTGACGATCAGTTTGGCTTCAGGGCCAGTCACTCTACAACACTACAGATCCTTAGGCTAACAGAAAGTATCACCAAAGGATTTAACACTAATTGATCGACAGGCGTGGTCCTATTGGATATAGAACGTGCCTTCGATAAAGTGTGGCATGCAGGATTACTCCACAAACTCATCCGCATCATCCACAAGATTCAATGGTTGCCCTAATAAAAGATTAGCTCAGCGGAAGGAGCTTCAGAATCTCAATTGAGAATACCAAATCCTCATTGCACCCAATAAATGTGGGAGTCCCCCAAGAAAGTTTACTCGGGCCTACGTTATTTAATATGTTGTTAGCTAATGCTGGATTTCTGACAATGAAGTCATTAATCCTCTTGCTCTCCAATATTTTTCACTGATGGATGGGGCACTAGAAGTGCCACTACTCAGGGTAGATAAATACATATACGTGGACGACACAGCCCTGGCCACACAATCCACACAGCCACGCATCATACACCTAAGGCCTCAGAATGCTCTTAATGCTCTGGAGCCCTGGTTCAACAAATGGCGGGTAAACTTGAACGCTAGAAAAAGCCAAGCAATCAGTTTTACCCGACAAAGGAGGCGAGCTCTCCCACCCCTCACTCTAACACAGGAACCAATCGGGTGGGAGACATCTGTCACGTACCTCGGGGTTAAGATGGATGAATATCTCACATGGAGAGAACATATCAATGTGGCTAGGGCGAAGGCCAATGGCCAACTCAACAGACTCTACCCGTTGATAAATTTGAACAGCAGCCTTAAGTTACGCATGGGACTCAAGCTCCATAAGACACTGATCCGACCCATCTTAGCTTACGCCGCCCCCGTATGGAGATATGCGGCAAAAACGCACATAAAATGCGTCGAAACAATGCAAAATAGAATAATGCAAATCATTGCGAAATTACCCCCAGAGGCTCCTTCGTACCAGCTACACGATGAGCTAAAAATGCTCACAATCGAGCAGTTTATCAAACACCTGGCATGCAACCTTTACGCCATAAAGAATAAGAACCATAATGAGCAAATAAGAACGCTCGGGGAGTATGATATGGCATGCGACATACACCTCCACCCTTTGTCATTGTTCGATCGCACTATGAACATAGGCGAACCAGAACTCAATATTGAAGAATACCTAAATAACTTAGTACACTGAAACTACTGGTCAGGGGATGAAAGGAAGCTCACAACAACACACAACATAACAAGACACATCCACACTGTCTAGCCCTCATTAGTCCTTGCGCTACCAGCCAAGGCAGATCCTGGGAGACGAGGGCCTCCCCGGCAGTGGCACAGGCTCACTCCTGCACCTCAGGAAGACAGCCCGCCATGTGTGCACTATATATGACCAGGCATGAACAGGTACACGATTAATGACAAAGCCCCCGGCTTAATATCAACATAGTAAGTAAGCATAACAGATAAGATAGATCGTCCAAGATGACACAATGTTGGAGGATGTTAATTTAAAAAGGATAAGATAGAGTTAGAACATTACAAATAGATTTAACGTACATCATAAGCTAATGCCACCATACAATGCACCTAGATATGTAAGTCCACCTATAATACATCTAGTATAGATCATAAATTATTTTAAAATACACACAAAAAAAAAAAAAAAAAAAATAAAGAACATACGAAACAAACGAAACCTTCGGGTGGAGAATAAAACTAAACAGGTTCATTTCAGTCACCCCTCACACCCATCTACACCATCCAACGGTTAACGATGCCAAATGGCTGACTCAAACAAAGATCACCAATAACTTTCCAACACATCACCATTAATTGCTACCAGGGGGCACTCAGGGCTTATGTCATGTTTGTCCTCCAGCACATCAGTAATGCATTTGCTGTTACTGCCACTGGCAGGACACTTCCATCTCAATAAACAAATCTGAATCTGAATTGTTCGTCAGTTTTTGATTCTGAAGGCCATGCAGTCTACAATGGCCAAAAGCTCAATGTTTTTAAATCTGACATGTCCTGATCACCTATGAAGCCTTGATTAATAACGCTCGCTGTCAAAGCTTTAAGTCTTAAATTATTATTATTATTATTATTATTATTATTATTATTATTATTATTATTATTATTATTATTATTATTATTATTATTATTATTATTATTATTATTATTATTATTATTATTATTATTATTATTATTATTATTATTATTATTATTATTATTATTATTAATATTATTATTATTATTATTATTATTATTATTATTATTATTATTATTATTATTATTATTATTATTAAAAATAATATAATAGGATTTATGTTACCTCTGGATGAAACTGAACACCATAGAGTCGCAATTTATCATTGGCTATGCCAGCTACAAAGGAACTTGATGATGCAATCACACGGAATGATTCTGCCACTTTCTCTATGCTATCCCCATGGGTGAGCAACACCTGCTGGTCCTTCTCAAGGCCTCTGTGGAGAGAACAGTTTCTATTCAATCCTGTGCAAAATCTAACTTAAGCATAATGCAATGTTTACTTTTAAAATAAATAACACATCAGTATTTATTACATGTTACCATCATAATAAATACCGCCGCCACCACCACCACCACCACCACCACCACCACCACCACCATTTAGTACATATTCTAGAAGAAATGCAAGACTCATGCAGTGTGACATTTTACTTCTATCTTACTTAAACAAAAAGCATTTGCAATCCACTTCCACACTAAACTGTCCATCTTCTCTTCCTTCTTTCTGTACCACTTGACCGCCAAATTCTTTATTCATCATCTGCATTCCATAACAGATACCTGCAATGTAAAATAAAACAAGTTAAATCTTCACTTTCTAACAGCCAGCACACTATGCTATATTCAATTACATGTACAATATTCCACATTCACGACCCTACAGTGTATATGTGTATGTGTGCGTGCATCTAACGCACAGGAATTAATAACAGTCACTCTCCTCCTAGCCTCCCACTATTTAGAAGTGTTATGTAACCCTACAATGTAAAGTGTGGCAACAGAAACTAGAACCAGAATTAAATAAGAAAAATTGAAGCTATTAACAATGAAGCAACAAGATTCTAAAGTAATAAGTTGGAAACTGGAAGCTTCGCTTGTCTTGGTGGTGTTGAATGTTCTTTTTGTGCAAAAAGAACGTGCAACATTGCTAGGATGGGTGAGGTTTTTGGTTTCTGGTTTGTTATTATTTTAGAATCTAGAACCAGAATGATTGAAAAAGCTCTAACTTTTCTTTTTAATGGGATTTTTCTGGGGCCTGCGAATGTTGAAAGGAAAGTTGCTCAATTTTTATGTTTCCTGTGCTTTTTAAGTGTTTCCCATATGGAATTTTAATATAATTTCATTGAATTTAACGCAAGAGAAGTTAATAGACTACTCAGTGGCTGGATTCATATTTACAGTAAAACTTCTTTTATACGAGGTGGAATCGGGACTGGAAAGTTCAATGCCATAGCTGGGATTTGAGCCTCTGATCTTCCGCTTATCGGGCAGCTGCTCTAACCACTGAGCTACCATGGCCAGTTTCCAGCACAACATTAAATTCCCTAGCTGATTCGTACTTTCCCCGTTATACCACAAGGGAATCTAATGTTGGCTGGGGAATTTAATGTTCATATTTCTCTGGGTAAACCACAAAGGCACAATGCCACAGCTGGTTTGGTTTGAGAATTCAATGTCATTCTGGCAGGCTTAATGGTTGGAGCACCCACCTGGTAGGTGGGGGGTCTGTGGTTCGGGTCCCAGCTGTGGCATTGAATTTTTGAGTTCCGGTTCTACCTCTCAAACATTGCCCATACACGGCTTTTGTGTTTAAAAACACCAACAATGTTTGTTGGCATAACTAAATAATAATTATCATCTGATGGTTATTTAATCCCGGGACATAAAGTACTTACAATAGTAAGTCACCATTGGGGTAATTGTCTCTGATGTGAGACTGCCTTTGCAAAGCAAATATTGGAACGCATGCCCATTGCGATTAGCACAAAGAGTGCATCGACGTGCCCTATTCTGCCATACTCTCGCAAAGACACCAGCCATTTTCTAGTTTAAAAGCTTGTCAGTCTAATTTTGAATAGTAAAGCTAAGATTAACTGTAAACAATGAGATGTGTATGTCTTGTTTGTGTTCTGTGTCTGTTTCTTGGGTTAAGTTGTGTGCCATACTAAGATAAATGCAACACTAATTTGCATTGTTGATTTTGCCGTAAATACTTAAACTGGGTGGGAGGGAGTAATCTATGACATTAACTCGTCTAGCGCTTACTCAACACAGCAAAAGCTTTCCTTAGCAAAAAGTATTTAAAACAATGTTACCTATCAGCTCCCTAAGTTTGTCGGTCAAATTTTGGGACACCCTATATAACAAACACCATTTGCAGATTCTCAAAGGAAAATGACTGCCATTTATCTGCTAACATTGAGAAGCTCCTTTCCACTTGCACTGATACTGTAGGAACATACTTAAAATAAACTATGTCACTTGTTAATTCTTCAAGAGAAAAGTTCCCACTCGACAGTACATCTGCAAATTATTTACTAAGAAATGAAATTTGAAGAATGGAAATGGTCCTTTGCTCTTGAAAAAAAAAAAAAAAAAAAAAAAAAAAAAAAAAAAAAAAAAAAAAAAAAAGCACAAAATGTACCTAAGATGTATTTCAAGTGCCTAAATATGCAATAAAACTGTCTGAAGTATATAAAAATGCACAGTAATACAATGAAGATCCTTAAAAATACCCTACACCACAAAATTAGCGAAAAATACAAAAAATTTACAAACAAATTAGCTTAACTTCTTTTACTCAAACAGATTTATATACACTTCATTAATGAATCAGACTTACCTAATAAAGATTCAAAATCATCAAAATCCTAGCCGTAGCCCAGTATTGTTTAATACTGGCATGCTTTTGGTGTTTACAATAGTAATGACGTTTAGTTTTACCAATATAAACCCTACCACAATCCAAACAATTCACAATTTCGGCTTCAGTCTTTTCCGGGTTTTTAATATTTTGGTATTTCTTTGTTACATTAATGTCTTGGTTCAGCTAACCATTAGCTGAACATCATGGAGATGTTTCAGTTATAGAGCCAGATTTACTTTGTCTCACACACACTTAAGGCACACTGATAAGAGTATATTTATCATGGCTCTTTTTGTGGATGGAGGATGATGTAAAGATGCTTTTATGTGCTGGTTTGTATGAATTGGTTTCCCATACACGGAACATCAAAGTGTCTTCATGACCATATCCTGTTCCATGTGCGTATGTTTATAGAATATTACATCATAGTAGCACTTATGTTTACAGTGCAGAGCTGTATGTCAAATACAGAGCCAGTTTATATGTACACCATTAAAAATTGGGTGACCGCCTCATTTTGAGTGATTACCTTAGTACACTTAAGAGCCTTCATGAGCTGTACAACTACCATCCCATTATAAGGTGCATCCATGTTAAACAGCTTCCAGCATTAATGTGGAGTGTGCTTGGAAACCTGGTCATGTTTGCTTGCCGGGAATGAACTGACGGATTTGGTAGCAAAGACAGCAACTATAGAAACCAGTGTTGTAACATCTCATAAAATGTAATGTACAAAATTTACTTATTAGACAAAACAAATTTACTAATATAGTCTTCTTAACTGACTCCAAAGCCACAATTCAAGCTATAATATCAACAGATTATCCTAAAACTGCAAAAATACACAAAATACATACTATATTAATCCAATTCAAAAATTACATAAAACAATAATTTTCCAGTTGACTCAGGGGTCTCCGTCTAGGGGATATGTGAATAGCGACCACAAGGTACCCAAGCTGAGCAGAACATTACTTCCACTTACTGGTGTTTTGCTCCTCACTGTAACTTTTCTATCTGACCTTACCTTGGTCATCTCTTGTTCTGTTCCGACCCCGATGCTATTAGGGTTCCCGAGAGCTAGGGAGTCTTTATTTTTCCAACCTCTCCATTTCTCTAATTCCTCTATAAAATCTTAACCCCAACATGCTGACCTGTCATGGCATGTAATACGTCCTCTGATTGGTAATCAGAGGATATGGTCGGTGAATTTATTTTAATAATTCTCCAGGTCAGGTCAGTGAGACCCGTAAACCAACGACAGGTGTGGTCCTCCAGACATTCTGGGGGTTGTGAGAGAGCGATGTGACCGCCAAAACATAAAAATATGGTGCTCTCTAAAAAGCGGTTACTATTACTGCTATTGCTCTCTTCAATATCATCAGTGAAAAATATTGGAGAGCAAGAGGATTAATGACTTCATTGTCAGAAATCCAGCATTAGCTAACAACAACAACAATCCAGCTAAATTGATAAATGCCAGATTTTTTTTTATAATTATAATTTGGAATTTTATCCTTTTTAGAAAAAAATTTAGTAAATTTTATATATATAATTTATTTTGAGGAACTAAAGTTATTCCATATTCTTCCTCTTGGGGGATTCAAAAGAGGTTGATCTCCACTAAACCAGCTTCTTCCTATATTTACATTTAAGGTGTCTTATAACGCGTAGGTCTTGGCTTAAGTTTGCTTGTACAGTTAGCTAGTAAGAACACTACATTTATATCGCACAGATGAGAGGAGATTTTGGTATGTTTGGTGCATTGGTCAATAAACATTTTTCTATTTCTTACACTCAATCTTGCATTTTACATGCAAAATTCTTCAAATGTGTTTTCATTAAGTGCATATTTATAAGGTATGCACTTTTTTAACAGTGCCATCTCTTAGCGTTTCCAATTGCTATAAGGCGTATGGTATTAAAAGGCACATGAGGCGCAGCTCGAGAGGGCTCGCCTAGAGTGACTGTCCTATCATAGTCGTGCAGCATTGCCTAGTTTGGAATGCACATCACAAGTGTTAGCAACAGAGATTTCTCTTTTTCATGTGCCCAAAATTATTACTGGAAATTCAACATTCTAATATGCCTTGGTGTATGCTGTAAGAATTTTTGAGGCAATCTGTACAAAGACCATTTTTCTATGACATATGCTTCTGGAGTTATCTCTTTGAGAATAAACCACTTAACTCCGATGTTTATGCTTACGTATGCAACTTCCAATCTTGCCTGTGTTTTATTCCTTTTCATTACACAGTTACGGAGTAAGACATTACGAACTGACGTTAGGAATTGCGTATATTTAGTTCATAAATTAACTGACAACGGATCACTGCAGTCGCATGGGAATTCTTTAGTTCGGTTCAAGACCAATCCATAACACAAATTGTGCTTTGTGTAACTGTGACAATAAGCAGGAAATTCACATGTTTAGACTGTGTTTAGTTTACTCAGGGGTCTCCGTCTAGGGGATATGTGAATAGCAACCACAAGGTACCCAAGCTGAGCAGAACATTACTTCCACTTACTGGTGTTTTGCTCCTCACTGAAACTTTTCTATCTGACCTTACCTTGGTCGTCTCTTGTTCTCTTCCGACTCCAATGCTATTAGGGTTCCTGAGGGCTAGGGAGTCTTTACTTTTCCAACCTCTCCATTTCTCTAATTTCTCTGTAAAACCTTAACCCCTAACATGCTGACCTGTCATGGCATGTAATACATCCTCTGATTGGTAATCAAGAGGATATGGTCAGTGAATTTATTTTGATAATTCTCCCGGTCAGGTCGGTGAGACCCGTAAATTGACGACAGGTGTGGTCCTCCAGACATTCTGGGGATTGTGAGAGAGCGATGTGACCGCCAAAACATAAATATATGGTGCTCTCTAAAAAGTGGTTACATTGGAGAGCAAGAGGATTAATGACTTCATTGTCAGAAATCCAGCATTAGCTAACAACAGCAACATTCACGACCCAAAACGCTAATCCAGAAATCCCATTTCCTACTTTTAAAAACAATACTTTGCATCATAGAGAGCTATTTGTGTATATTTCACTGCTGCTACTCTGCTTCCTATGGGTACCTAACTTTTCTTTGCTTAGATGGCAACAGAAAACAATTTCATTACTTTCATTATCAGTAAAATGCCTGGTATGACTTCCATGTTTGCATATATTACAATTAATGTTCAAGAAACTGCACGACTAACTAGTATTTTCATAAAATCTACTTTATGTCTATAGCAGGCCTGGGCAACTTGCATGATACCTTGAGCTATGTTCTTTTTTTTTATTACCTGCTAAACGTAGTTATCAATCAAGGCTGTGATCAATCTGTGCTCTCTGAGCACCAGTTGCCCAGCCCTGGTCTATAGCAAGGTTATTCTAATTGCTGCTCGCCCCCTTTGTAAATGAATCCTCTCAAAGAATGTTGTGTATCAATACTTGGACAAGTTGAGTTGTATAACATCCAAAGAACATTTTGGCACCAGAAATTCATTCAGTGTTTATGCAGATGATAGACAAGCTTTTGTTTGAAAATTAAGTTTCCCTGCAAGAATGCTGTACATCAACAAATATGGTAGCAATTGGTAGTCTCAGTGTATCACCACAGTTGATGTTATGTTGAATAAAAACAGAAAAAACAGATGCAACCAACTGAAGAGTAGTGGTAAAAGCTATACGTCAGGGTATGTAGTGCAAGCAAAGCAGAATTTAACACAAGTGTTATAGTAGGGTAGGATAATAGTCCGAATTATGATTAGATAGTAGTATCAATAATTAGAATAGTGTGCAATGAGATATTGGTAATGGAAATATAATAATATGTGAAAAAAAGGTTTTAAGAAGTATTCTACAGAACTTTGGAAAGAAAACAGTTAGTTGCACTTTGACACTGATATGTGTGACTGTCTGGAAGTTGACTTATAACCCCAAGGGAGACATAACGAGGAAGGGTGGCACATTCCCAGACGCTTGTCACTTAACAGTTTCTTATGGTTATGAGGAATAGTGTGCTTACCCACAGAATATTGTGGAACAATATATAAACCTTAGTCACCAAGGAAGTGATGTCTTTTGACCCGCCATTATCAACGAGTCCACATCGGATGGTGTATCCTCTATCCATATTCCTTTAAGCTTGTTCCGTACTGTATATAAATAAATCCTTTAACACCAACTGTTGTGTGATTTCGACTGGAATATCCAGGAAACCTCACCTATTTGCTCCCGCTCGGCACTCAAGCAGATAATCCCATCACACCTCACCTACTGGCAGGTGCCAGGTGCGAGAAGGATACAACACAAGTAATCATCCATTTTTCTTCTGCTTTTATTAGGAAATCCCTTACCTTCTTATTTCTCTCTTCCTGCTTGCTTGTTAATATTTTCAATGCAACTAAATTACCCCCCCCTCCCCATATTATTCCACTTCTTGACCCAGATTTTCTCTCTCTATTTTTTTTTTATCTTCACACTCAGATAACGTACACTTTCCTGACCTATACAAAATTCATCTACTCCCCTATGGAAGTACATTTCACCAACACATGAGACCATCACCACAACAGTAACTCCAACAACACAGATCAGACACCTTCTGATGATAGAAACAACCACTTCCTGAAACATGTATGTCGGTGTAACTAATACAGACTCAACATTAAATAAATGCACATATTCCTCTTAGGATGCTTAAAAATATTGTCACTGTTTTCTCTGTGCTAATCCCTCCTTCCTTTTCTAAATTATACTGCTCTATATATTTTCTCTGCCCCATTTCCTTTCTATACTTTTTTTTTTGTAAAATTTCGAAGACATTTTTCCCCCATACCTCCCCATATTTCATGTCTTCATCCTGTTCCCCTTGAAACCATGTCTTTTATCCCTATTTCTTCTAACAGTTTTTTTCAACCCTGCTCCCCAACTATGCTTATTTTTATACTGTTGTTTAAGATAGCACAAATATCTTTACTGACACGTGTGGCAAATATACTAATAGACCAAATATAAGAAGTGATGATAATACAGTTAAAATTCAATAGCATATCAATAGTTTTTCCAAACAATCAAGCTACTATTCTTTGCAAGAAAGAAAATGGATATCTGAGTCCAGCTTTAACCCTTAGTTAAATGTTTAGGTTCTCTGGTGCCTATTTCTTGGTATCTTTACCAGAATATTTCCACTTCTGACCTCAAGCTGAAATTTGGATCTTCTCACTCAGATACTGGAAGTATTGTGATCAGTTATACAGCCAGTTAGCAGCTGTTAATACTGAAGAGGAATGATCTAAAATTCAAGCACAAAGTCATTTCAAAGTGCATACAAATCTTTGAACTCTGATGGTGATATAGCTAACACTGTTTCATGTAATGAATGATCTGCAGCATATTTTGTCAAGTCCCGCAATCACACACATAAGTGTTTGTCACCAAAGGCCCGCAATCACACACATAAGTGTTTGTCACCAAAGGCAGTTGCCCACATACAATTTTGCACTACATAATTTGGGCACTGGTGAGATAACCATGTATCTGTGGCACGAGCGTAGAGCCAAGTGATGTTCTGCAGAAATGGTGTCCTGCCTCTGAAACCTGGACAGGAACATTAACTGTATGAACCAAACGCTTTGGGGCCAAAACAATAACTGCAAAGTCATTGTCCTGTACCTTTATTTGTTTCAAACAGAATCTTTTACAGATATTAATCAAAACTTCATCTCAGGACATGAGCTTCCTGCCTTGTGATGGACTAAACATTCACTGAAATGCAGAAGCAAACTTTTAAGTTTCAAAGATGTTTTCCATCCCAATGAAAACACGCATAGCAGAGGCCTAAGTCAAAATACCATTTATAAAAAGAATGGATGGTGGAGGTTTTGTAGATATTCCTGTGATGAAAAAGGGATTGAAATATGATTCTGCACTATCATATGTTACATGGATAAAACTTGTAGTAGATGTCAAAAAAAAAAAAAAACTTTGTTATTTAATGATGCTGTCAATTGCCAGGATCACATCAGCATCGCTGGTGTACTGGAATTTCGTCCCACAGGAGTTCTTTTACATGCCAGTAAATCTACTGACGTGGAGCTGTCATTTTTAAGCATTCTTAAAAATCATCGATCTGGGCCAGATTTTAACCTGCAACCTTGGGATCAGTAGGCCAGCATCTACCAACTAAGCCACCCAGACCGACTAGATGATGTGAAGGCATCCTTTGTGAGAGAAAGCTATAATTTATTACAGCCATGGATAAGATCCTCTGTAGTGAATAGGAGACCATGCAATCAGCAAAGACTTGAGCTGCATTTACCAGTGATTGAGTTCCTTCTGCTGTATTTGGCCTTTATTTCACTCAGAGTTAAGAAAATGAAAGATTTGCTGTATGTGTGTCAATATTTAGAACCAGAGGGCAACAATAGCAGCTATGTGACAGAGCAATGTTTGCAGACGTTATGGTACATGATTATTATGTATTGTAGTTAACACATAGGATAAAGACATGTAAACATAAAGTGCAGTTTTACTACCTGGCAAAACCATGAAGCATATCGGAAAGAATGTGAAACTGCCCAGATGTTAATGCGAGCTTATTGCATCAACATGGCTAGACAGTGTCTGTACACTCTGTTCAGGTGTAATCATATCTTCAGGATAGCAACATCTCATATTGGCAGGCGGGAGAAATCATCTATTTGTGTTTTGTCACTGACTATACTCCAAGTTACTGATGTCGCTCTTCTGATAAACAAGATAACAAGTGATCGTAGCGCTCGTCACCCAAGGTCAGTATGCCTGTACGGTATGTCAGTACATAAGCACTTTCTTTGAGGTCAGGATTCCATTAATACAAGTCTGTTAATCCATACCTTAACAGTGGTGATCAACGGTGGAATGCAAATTTATACAAATCAGATGTATGTGGATGCTAAACTGGCAATAAAATTAAGCATTTAAATATCAGTACAACTTAAAGTTAGACTAGAGTTTACAATATAGTATTATGTTGCTAATATAGCTTTCCCCACTGATCTGCTGCCATATATAGTGTCCTTAATACATATGGCAACCCATAGCATGGGCTCTCTCCACTGCAAAACAGAATTGAGAGTCCTGAGAAAAGTTTGCCATCAGAGGCACATTAATCTTTACCTTATTGCAGTTGCTGGAAATGTTGACCCTCCGCTCTCAAACAGGCAGCCTATCTCATAAAAATGTTGTCACTCACTCCCCTAAGCTCAGCAGCAAGAAATCATAAGGATTCCTGCTGTCTGAGAACAGGTGATCAACATTTCTGGCATGTCCAATAAGGTAAGGATGTTGGTGCACCCCTAAGAGCAAATATTTTCCAGTAACTCTCGCTTATTTTGCGCAGTGTAGAGCACCCACAAAATGGGTTACCATATGTATTATGGATCCTATAGTTAAATGAGACAAGCTAAGAAGGGCTTGAAGTCCCCCCACCTTTAGCCACAGTCTATGGAGTTATTTTACTTTGTTACTTACATTGCAGAGGATTCATATAATCTATGAATGGCTTGGATCAGGCATCTTGTATTACCTTAAACATACAGGATGGAACAGAATTCCACCAACAAACTCTCACAGGTTCTTCAGAAATGATGGCTGAGTGTTTTGGTATAAGGAACATATGGTCTCTAGTGACTTAGTTTAGAACAATGTGTTTTTGATGTGTTAGACATACAGCATGTCATTTGGATCACGAGTTCTAATAGATAAAAAGAATAAGTACTTGAATTTGGGACTTAAGTAGGTATTGTAATATCATAAACTGCTATACAAACAATATAAAGATTGCATTAATGGAACAAATCCAGAACATACTCATGCTAGTTCATTAAACACTCAACAGTATAGCACAGAACACTATACTCTTCAATATGAATGAACTGTTACTTCACAATAGCTGTTCAATTTGTTGACTGGAATTATCATAGCAGCATACCGTAACACACCAAAGACTTACACATATCCTTGAACCATTAGCGCTGGAATTAATTTTTTTCCATTTTGTATTTATTTTTTATTCATTATATCTCAAGTTTAATCAAATAAATGAAATGCAGTGTAAGAATAATTATCAAATTTTTAATGTTCAAAATAGCTGCCATTGCCAAAAGGCAACACTAGGTGCTTACAGAAGCTAATATTCCACATTTACATAAGCACTCAATATAGCCAAATTATGACCATATTTAGATATATAAATTAATCTTTTAGAGTGCAACGTTTACATAAATATAAAACATGACAAGATTAAATATGTATACAGTAAATGAATTATCAGATGAAATGTACCTCACACATCTAGCGAGAATAAAACAGGGTGAAACAATCGATGCATGATCCTACTTTGCATTCTGAACACATTGTTCTTGCAACCGACTTACAGTTACTGCAAGCACATCTTTTCTTTTTCTTCTCTTCTGTGTGTTGAATAAAATCATCAGTTCGGTCAAACTTTATGGAATCAGATATCTGGCTATCTGTTAATGAACCCTTTGATGTAGATGGTCTTTCAGATCCTTGGTGAAGGACTTGGGATTCATTGTCAAAGTCTACTCTGTTTATCCATTGTGGTGGACAACTTCTTGTTCAATGCTCCATTTCAATATCTTTGAGAGTGAAGAGGTGGTATAGCACCATCACTGTGGAGGTACAATGTCTGAAGCTGAATCAGGCAAAGATGAAGGTGCAGCCAATGAAGTGTCTGTGTCAAAGTTGATATTCTTTCATTATTGATTTCTGCATTAGCCCTTAATTGCTAAGATGAATTATCAACAGTACTGTAATGGTATATTCAACACGGGTAAGTGATATGAAAAAAGTTAATGGCAAAATTGTGAATTATACAGGAAATAACATATTTACCCGCCTTGTTTTCAGCTTCTGGATCCTCATTTTTCTACATTCACGTCTGCAGGCTCTATGAAAATATTTCCAGTGATATCTTCATTTATTAATATATCTAGGGCTTCAGCAAGAGAAAAGACTTGCCTAAACTTTTAAAAGGAACAGGAAAAATAATGTAGGTAGTGCAAATGCCTAGCGTTGCCACATGGCAGCAGCTATGTTCAAATTAAGATATGTTGGTCAATACTAATCCAGATTACTGAATATTATATCGCATTTAGCATTGTATCTGTCGGTCTGGGTGGCTCAGCTGGTTAGATGCTGGCCTACTGTCCCAAGGTCGCGGGTTCAAACCTGGCCCAGACATGCTTTTTAAGTGTGCTTAAATACAACAGCTCCATGTCAGTAGATTTACTGCCATGTAACAGAACTCCTGCAGGATGAAATTCCAGCACACTGGCAACACTGATTGATCCTGGCAACTGACAGCGTTGTTAAACAACAAAATATTTACTTATCTAGCAGTATATCTGTAACACCACTGCATAATAAGTTTCTCTAAAAATCAATTTTATATACTCAATAATAAGCTTACTTGAAGTGCAGACCCAATTTTCTTACAGCGCCTGTCAATGATATTGTTACTCCGATAACAGCACAACATTAGATTGACAAAAACTAACACTGACCATATTGCTGTGCTCTGCATAGCTCTCTACATTCAAGAAAATGCTCCCCACTACTCTAACTTGAAATTAGAATACATAGAAAAATATTTACTAGAGTCGTGCACACTCTTGCCATATAGCGATGCCAGGCATTAATGGGTTAAGTATTCTAGGAGACTGACATTTCTTCAGCAGCTGCAACCAGGTCCACTTTAGAGTAGAACTGGAGTCTTGTAAATACAGCTCTTCACATGAACCCTGAAGTCCATTTCAACATATTTGCTAACTGACCTGGCAATGGACCGGACCATCATAATCCATCCATCTCTGGCCAAACCATATATCAACATTAACCACAAAGTGTGCTGCCAGCCCATCATGTTGAAATCACCTCTGTCTACAAATAATCAGCAGCAGCACGTCATCCAATAACTGAGGGTAAACATGTTGAAGAAAGATTTTTTAGACAATTCCATCCAATCTGTTGGAAAGTACAAATGGTCCAGTGGAAAAATTACTACAATACCAACACATTCACAGTGAATTGATATTAGAAGGCCCGATTCACCAGAACAGGTTTGTTTACATCATTTCAAATACGGCTATTTGGGCTGTTGAACATGTGTTCTCTTGTTAACATTGCCTTTATTTCTGCACTGTGTCAAAACAGTAAAGAGGCAATTGGTACACTGCTATAAGGTCCGATTTACAAACCCCATTTGCTGATGCAGTCTGCTGGCAGCATGAGCCTTCTGCAGATGATACAGATACAATTGCTGCTCATGTAAAACTCAGTAAACAGTTTAATGCCTTGACACAATGTGCAGTATCATCCAATATGGTACCAGGGGTTTCATAAACTGCATATAAAATCCTGTTTTCCGCATCAGGAGCTCGGACATACCTGTCATAACCAGTACCATTCATACTATATGGAAGAATCTTTATTTCAAATATGCCTATGTACAGATACCAATGTGGCATGAAAAGATTATGTTTGCTGTAGAACAACTCTGCATAGCATCATTGAGTATCTCTTCCACTGCATGCTGCTGCACCATACATAAGGTGCATATTAGCTAAATCAGCATAAGAATCAGTGGTGTATATTGTGGGCTATCAAAGCTATCACTGAAGCACACATCTAAAGTAAACTAGAAATAAGTAATATTCAAGTAATTGCAATACTAGCCAGTTTCTCTCATGAAGAATTAGCATGTAGTGTAAAATATGTCTCGCTCTCTACCATCGAACAGAGGGGACAATGAAGGTTTCGATGCTTACTGCACATCAAGCAAGTTGGACATTAGTAAAATCTGTAACAAAATCTCCTCCAGCCTGTTCATTCTAAAATAAATGGCAAAACTCGGCGATGCAGGCGTCCTACGAAAAATTTATTATGGGTTAATATACCCACATCTTGCTTACGGTATCACAGTATGGGGACAAAGTGAAACAGTACACACAAAAAGACTATATTACAGAAAAGAGCTACAAGAATAATTTTAAGATTAAATAGAAAGGAATCATGTACATAATACTTTAAGAAACTGAACATTTTGACATTATATTCATTGTACATAGTTGAGATAATTTTGCTAGTAAAAAGAACAGAAAACAGCAGTACAACAAACAACCAGATTCATGAATACAACACTAGGGGTAACACGGATTTTCACATAAATTCCCATAGACTAGAAATTTACAAAACCAAACCACCAGTAGCTGCATGTTTGCTATATAACAAACTACCACAAAATATAAAAGAAATAAAATGTATACGTAAACTTAAAGTAGAATTGAAAAAGTATTGCATAGATGGGAGTTTTTACTCAATAGAAGAATTTCTAAATAGGGTATAAGCCATAGCTGTAAGATTATAAATATGTGTTAGTTGTAGATGTATACATTAGTATAGATGTACATAAATAACTTTGTACAAGTTCTTTATATGTAATTATGTATAACCATGTGTATTCTGACGCTATGAATTATATTGTAATTTCTACAGCTGATAATAATAGCAAGGAGGGGTGAGGCTGAAGAATGCAGGAATCAGCATCAGGACGCCAAGGCTTTGGAATCCCATGTCGCCATACATACACGAGTGTCTCCGAAATGTACTGTACAGGCATGACTGGCTTGCTGAAATTCTGCATAGCACATGGAGTTAAAAGCAAGAATAAGCATGTTTTTAATTGTGCAATTGTTATGGTCCTCAACAGTTGTGTTAGTATTACAGTAGAATCCTGATAACTCGACTCTCTGCAACTCAACATTCTGTGTACCTCAACATTCTGTGTAACTCAACAACCTGTTTTATTTTTATTTCTTTATTTTTTACTTTATTTTTATGGTTAAACTTCACTGTAATAATTTCTATAATGCACTGTGTGGTACAAACAGTAAGGTGAATTTTAATTAGTGTACATATACAACCTACCGTACTCTCCCATGGTTTACGATTGAGTTCACAGACCATAGGGATATTGGATTATCTTACCGACTTCCATGTGGTAACCTAAACATTGTGGTCCATGCATGATTAAGTATAATGCCGCTCACATCGGCATTTCAAGGAAGTAAGCAGAGGCATTACCCACATCATGTCACTCGTGCACATTCAAGCATGATCATTCGCCAGGTGTAAAAAATACCTGTGTATGTAGTAAGCTAAATCTTCAGTTACATATTTTTGGTAGCACTGCAGCTTTGAAGATATCAGGCTTATTGTTAGTGTGGTGTCAAGTTGTGTTTGTGCCAGTGAAAATGTTGAATAAAAAGAAAAGGCAGGTTAACATGACAATGGAAATTAATTGGATGCATTAAAGAGACTGGACAAAGGGGAATATATTAATAGTTGCAATGGGTTTAGGAAATAGACAAAGTACAATAATAGGGTGTAAAAAAACAAGGTCTGAAATCGAGTCTTGGTATGTGAAAAGGGTGTGCACTAATAGTTTAAACGAAAGGAAGAGTATGAAAGCTGGTGAATATGAGAAAGTGAGTGAGGCACCCTATTTGTGGTTTAGTCAGCAAAGGGAACAAGAAACACCCATTTCTGGACCCATTTTGCAACAGGAAGATCTCAAATTCTATGAAGAATTTCAAGAAGGAAACGCTGGATTTACTGCTAGTGTTGGCTGGCTGGACAGAGGGAAGAAGCGTTATGGCATCAGACAAATGTTTGTGGTGAAAAACTATCTGCTGACCTTGAAAGCGCAAATAAATTCAAGGAAAACTTACACATACTAATCGATAAGGAGGAACTTTCTGGAGGACAAATTTATTACTGTGATGAAACTGACCTAAATTTTTTAATGCTGCCTTCCAAAACGCTTGCATCCAGGTATCAAAAATCGGTCCCAGGCTATAAGAGAAGTAAGGAGAGCATTAGTACTTACCTGCAGCAATGCAGCAGACAATCATAAGCTGAAACTAGCACTCATAGGCAAATCAAAAAATCTGCAGGCGATTTAAAACGTAAAAAGTGTGACAATGGGACTGACACCTATTATGATCTCCCTGTTTGGTACAGAAATCAAGCAAATGCATGGATGAATGGAGCCATTTTTAAGGACTGGTTGTTCCAGCAGTTCGTTCCTTCAGTAGAAACATTTTTAAAATTGAAAAACTTGCCAGGGAAAGCACTTCTCATTCTGGACAATGCTTCATCCCATCCTGATGGAAATTTACAGGACGGAGAAATAACCATGTTTCTCTCTCCTAATGTGACTTCAGTATGCCAACCAATGGACCAAGAAATTTTAGGAGCACTGAAGAAGAGATACAGACACAAACTTCTTTCATCTCTTGTTTTAGCTATGGAGAATGGATGTCACATGATTGACAAACTAAAAAAAAAAATTGATATCCTGGACATAGCAGGCTGGATATCTGAATCTTGAAATGAAATCGAGCAAATAAGCCTTGTTCGTTCCTGGAGAAAGCTGCTGGACCATTCAGGAAACAAATTTCAAGAAAGTAAGATCAAGTCAGAAAATTGTGAAATAGTGGACTTATTGAAGAAAATTCCAGGCTGTGAAGCTGTTACTGATACTGATGTCGGAGAATGGATGGAGCAGGATAAAAACTATGAACTGTTAGGAGATTCTGAAATAACCACTAGTGAAAGAGAACAAGGACAAAAACTAAGTGGACTCAGAGGAGGAAGAAGAAGAAATGGAAGACAATAGAAAAAGTAAAAGATGTCTCACAGTGAAGGACTTAAAGCCACAGAGGTAATGCTCTGTTACCTGGAGAAACAAGGTGCATCTGTTATGGACATTTTATTTCTCCATTGTCTACATGATGAAGCTGCAAGGTGAAGGAATGAGTGTGAGAGGCAAGACTAGCATCACAAGATTTTTTCTGCAAAGTACTAGACATTTCTTCTCTATTCTATGTAAGCACATATGTATTTTTAAATTTACTTTTACAGGAATAATTCTTAGGACGTGTTATACTTTTCTGAGTCCTATATTATGCTAAAACATGCATTTATGTAATTTGCATCATGAGTTGTGAACAACATACACCTTATTCCGTAAAACTTGACATTTCGGTAATTTGACAGCCTCTCAGTGCACATTACGTCGAGTTATCAGGATCCCAATGTATTTATTTCATAGTGTACAGTGTACCCAGACAGTTGCTAGCACTAACTCTTCGAAATGGATGAACAATGTGTATTAAAACAATTAGTAAAAAGACCATTCTCACAGTTGAAATACATGGGTAAGTTACTGATAGTAAAACAGGCAAGGCCTACTCCAGCTCTTCCACACTTATAGTGTAAGCAGAAGAAAAAAATAAGAACCCATACAAAAGTTATTTTAATATAAGCAATTATGATATGTGTGGATGGCTGATTCAACTAAATGAACTTGATTGTTGGCCATGCATGTTGTTTGCAACTGAGAAAATGCCCTGGATTACAACAGGTTTAGCAAATTGAGTATTTAATCTCAGCTTTGGATAAACATAAGAGATCAACAATGCATATAAAATCTTTTACAGCACTTAAAGCTTTCGACACACAATGGGTAACCATTCATTGAATTAACAGAAAAAAATTGTTGGAGGTTTGCACAGTGAAAAGATTAAAGTAAATAGAAATGCATTGAAAAGATGGACTGATGCAGTGGTATTTTCTTGCAAATCAAGAATGTTCTTTTAGAAGCCACGATGAAAGTGAGGAGTTATTACATAAAGGCAATTACATTGAACTATTGCAATTTCTGGCTAATGATGTGCACTGTCTCAGCATTTAAAGACAGCTACCGCTTTCAAAGGCACCTCAGTTCTCATACAGAATGATATAGTTGATGCTGTGGCCAGTGTTGTTAGAGATAAGATTAAATCAGATATCAATAAGGCTACTTTTATTGGACTCATGCTCGATGAAACAATTGATGTGATGTGATACATAATGTTCTAATAAAAGTCAAATGTCTCCCATTCTATGGTAAGTTGACGAAGGCAATTACAAAGAAGGATTTCTACATTTCACTGATGTTAAGTTCTGACCAAACACTCAGTGGTTTATTTGAACATGTAAAAAAGACTATAACTGACTTAGGATGTGAAAAAAAATTGTTGCTCAAACTTTCAATGGTGCTGTAGTAATGGCCAGACATGTTTCTGAACTTATGACTACAATTAAAACAGAGTATCCTTTCACTATCTTCATCCACTGTCAGTCACAGATTTAATCTAATACTTTCCCAATCTGTGACTTTTATTAACCTCTTGAGCAATGGCCATTTAAAACGTCCGCGAGCCAAGAACTGCTAGCATTTAAATTGTTAAATGCGCTAAAAGTGCTTCATATATACACAGCTGTATTTTGTGTAAATATTAAATTATTTTAATGAAACAAAAACTGGTATAAAACTCGTTATATGCAGTATAAATGTACGTCATCAGCAAAGTTGAGTTGTATTTACAAAACGTTGAAATGATACAACTTTGTTTCACTGTGGTGAAAAGTCAACTTTGCTCTGTCGAACGCATCTGATATAAGTTCTCGGAAAGAAACAGTAAAGGAACACCCATTGTATGTGTGGCTTATGCGTCAGCATACTGTGTAATAAATCGCTACTGTATGCATGGTCTCTTGAGTCATCAGAATAGATCAACATTGCAACTTTTGCTTACGCGAATTTCGTAACTTAGTAGAGTCCGTGTCTTTCTTTGTTGAAATACATACGTATTCTTTCCTGCTTGTAGCTGAAGGGAGAAGTGGTATAAAAAGATATTTTTGCATCAACTGGATATAACCATATGCAATTGTTTGGTAATTTGGAGAGCTCTAAACCCACACAGGACAATGACCGACCTTGACTTCCAACTATAAATAGCTCGCAGCCTAATTGAACAATACCACGTTGGGGGTTGAAAATCCAAAACCCCTGCACCCCTCAGACTTCAAGGAAAAGATTATCCTAAAAGGATACCACCAACAGCAAAGAAGTCCCGCCCATCTCCAAAGTGTTTCGTGTGCCGCAAGAAGGGAATTCGCGAATGTGGAGATGTACGTACCCTTGTGTGTTTATCCCTGTTTTGAGAACACTGCAGAACAAACATATTAAGGTAAGCCAATAAAGTATATAGACCTTACTAAAATGTTTCATAAAGGGAAAATTATAATAAGTTGAGTTGGATAAGGGATAAATAAGGGTTAAATGCTTAAACGCACAGGACGTGTATACACGTCCATATCGCTCATCCGTCATTTTAACCTCTTGAGGGATATCGACGTGAAATCACGTCCATTTAAAATGGCGGATGAGCGATATGGGCGTCCTGTGCGCTTAAGCATTTAACCCTTATTTATCCCTTATCCAACTCAACTTATTATAATTTTCCCTTTATGAAACATTTTAGTAAAGTCTATATACTTTATTGGCTTACCTTAATATGTTCGTTCTGCAGTGATTTACCTCAAAACAGGGATAAACACACAAGGGTACGTACATCTCCACATTCGCGAATTCCCTTCTTGCGGCACACGAAACACTTTTGAAATGAGCGGGACTTCTTTGCTGTTGGTGGTATCCTTTTAGGATAATGTTTTCCTTGAAGTCTGAGGGGTGCAGGGGTTTTGGATTTTCAACCCCCAACGTGGTATTGTTCAATTAGGCTGCGAGTTATTTATAGTCGGTAGTCAAGGTCGGTCATTGTCCTGTGTGGGTTTAGAGAGCTGTCCAAATCCCCAAACAATTGTATATGGTTATATCCAGTTGGTGCAAAAACACCTTTTTATACCACTTCTCCCTTCAGCTACAAGCAGGAAAGAATACGTATGTATTTCAACAAAGAAAGACACGGACTCTACTCAGTTACGAAACTCGTGTAAGCAAAAGTTGTAATGTTGATCTATTCTGATGACTCAAGAGGCCACGCATGCAGTAGCGATTTATTACACAGTATGCTGACGCATTAGCCACACATACAATGGGTGTTCCTTTACTGTATCTTTCTGAGAACTAATATTAGATGCGTTCGACAGAGCAAAGTTGACTTTTTACCACAGTGAAACAAAATTGTGCCATTTCAACGTTTTGTAAATACAACTCAACTTTGCTGATGACGTACATTTATACTGCAAATAACGAGTTTTATACCAGTTTTTGTTTCATTAAAATAACTTAATATTTACACAAAATACAGCTGTGTATACACGAAGTGCATTTAACAATTTAAATGCTAGCAGTTCTCGGCTCGCGGACCTTTAAATGGCCATCGCTGAAGAGGTTAAACTGACAGGATTTCACGTCGATATCCCTCAAGAGGTTAAGGAAACCAGACAATTCTTTTTTTCTCTTAATGGTTTACCTGCTTCTTTCTCACATTCCACTTCACTTACAGATGCTTTTAAAGCCTTTGCTGAAAAGAAAATGCCAAGTGTTGGACCTACACAATGGAATTTTGCTTCCCGGCTTGTAAGCACAGTTTACGAGAATAGAAGTCATCAGTTTCTTTACTTCAATGGAAGAGAATCCTGAGGACTGGTCTAGCGAAGAAGCCAACATGGCTTCGGACTGTGCAATTTCTCTCAAGGACTTGAACCAACTTTTTTTCGATTCTGTTCAATAAAGTTTCTGCATCATCAGATGTTCTTTTTGAAATTTTACAAAACAATAGCATGGACATCTGTTAATGTATGGAGAAAGCACATTTATTACTACACACTAAAATATTACACACACATGATCTGAAGAAGTATGGTCAGGAAATATGAGCGCTGCTGATGAAGAAAACAAAGGAAAGCCTAGAAAGAGAAACTGTGTCATGAAGATCAAACCCATTTGTTGTGCTTAAAAATCTTCGCCAAGTTTGGGACATATTAATAATTCGAACTAAATTAAGAGTTGTATCGCAGAAATGGTTAAAATTTCTGGCATTACTGGAATCTAAACATTTTGAGAGTTATGATAAAATTTTTCCAACAAATGTATTTTGTGAACTATGAGAACCAGGTTTCCTATTTCAATACACTGTCTTTGAAAAATGAACTTAGTGTTGCATTCACTTCAAGAATTTTCTAACCAGTTGGTTCAAATCAATGCAAATTGCATGGAATCAAATGGACTTGATGTTGTTTACAGTGAAGTTTGCAAACTACGTGAACTGATTTTAACATTTCCTTCTACCACTGCAAGTGCAGAACAAATAAAATAAAAAAACAAATGAAGCAAAATCTTATTTATGGACGACGCAAGAACAAGCTCATCTGAGCAACTTGGCTCTTTTATCGATGAAAAACGATGTACTTGTTTTATTGAGAAGACACAACGAGGAGTTGTTTTTTGATAGTGTGACAATGCTGTTTACCCACAAAGAAAGACAGCTGGAATATATGTATATATAAACAGGTATGGTAAAATTATTTATCTTCCTTTTATAATTGTTGTTTATTTATATTGTATTACAGATTGTTTCAAGAAAAATTGATTTAAATGCACTGTTCCTGAAGTTAACATTAATCAATAGTCCCTTATTGCCCAGGCCCGGTAGGCTGAGTGATAGCCAAAGTTACAATAAAAGCATATGTATGCCCCTGATCAGCAAGCTTCATGACAAGATTACAAACTGCAACGAAACATTACACTCAAAACCAAACAACACAGCAATCACAAAAATGATACTGCACAAAGTAAACATATGCAAAGGTATTCAGTTTGAAAAATAAAAGGAATTCTTCACACACATACACAAAATCAGCTGAGTTGGACCAAGAGAAACAAATACAATTATTCAGTAATGACTCACCAGAGAATATGGGTTCCATCTATCAAAACAACTTGGACAACATTAATGAACAAACTGCGCCAGTTTGTTGGTAGAGTTCGTTCCAGCCTGTTTAATCCTAAGGATATATAAGTGGTGGGTTGGTAAGCATGTTCTTAAAATATTATGTGCAAGTATTGTAAAATGAATAATGCATTATTTATCAAAACTTGTTAATTTGTATGATAAAGAGATTTGATATTTGCTGATGTGATACCTTTGCACTGTCAGTGCCTAAATTGTAATCCTTATTGAAAATATTCTTTTACTTTTTTCCTTCCTTTCCTTTCAACTCAGTTACAAAATAAAGTAAATATCCGTGTGCACAAATGCAGTTTCCTTAACTACTTCATGTACATGGATCACCAAAGTTACTAAATTTGGAAAATATAATCATTAAGGAGACAAAATGCAATCTTGACTGCATTTTACTTTCTGATATGATAATTTTATACAAATCAGCCACTCCCTTAGGTCTACCCACTCCATACCTGCAGAGGGGTAAGGAGTGTCATTCTTCCCAAAATTTTCCAGCTTTGGCAGCAACTGAGATGAATGTCAACAAATAACACTTTTGTAGTTCTGGTAAATATTTTCAAATATACAGATTATTAAGGGTGAATGGGTCAAATTTCTATTTTTTATTTGTATTACAGCTCAAAGCTTCACTTTTTGCCACAAGTTTTTTGTACACACAATAATAGCATACTAATAAGAATACACATATTAAGTTTCAGCATACTGTGATTAATAGTTTGGATTTTTAATGTTTTTTATTATAAAAAACACACTTTTTCAAAGCCTAGCTCTTATAAATTTTGTCCAAAATATTCTTAAAAACTTTTACAGTACCATTAACTTACGTACAAAAATTAAACGTATTTAGAGTTTAAACACAGATGCAGAGATTTCTGCAGTTGAAGGGCCCAGAATCCCCATTGTTTTTTTTTTCCCCGCCTATTTTGAATTATTTGCAGTACATAAATGACATTTGCTAAAATGTCTTGGAATATTCTGAAAGTATGGTCTTAGAGGATTTCTTACAAAATAAGAAAATAGTAATAACTTCTGTATTAATATTTAATTTTAAATTTACAAAAGGTATCAAAATGTGAATTTAAAAAAATCTGCATAAAGCAGTTGTCAAATTTACATGTATTCCTTGTATGAAAACTCATAAGCTATCGGAATTAGTTTTCTAATACCTCATTAATTGTAGCCAAAATTTCAACTTCTGATCACAGAAATCAAGGTAACTGCTGCATATTAGCAGTTATAAGACACCAAACATAACAAAGAATTAACCACCTTCTCAGAAAATGGCATGAGAGCAGCTGATATTACTGACTGAAAAAAATTCACACAGCTAGAAGATTAAAGAGTGAGTGAATGAATGTCGTTTAGGGGCCTATCGACAACAAGGTCATTAGGGCCCGTAGAAGATTAAAGCTGCCTGACTATAGCTGCGTAACCCAAGTCTGAGTTACAGCGGCACAATTGCATTAAAATTGTTAGAAATGTGTGCCCAAGCTATACTCAGGCGTGGGCCACATGGACATTTTGTGCAACCCGAACTATACTCATGCTTGGGTTTCAAAGTGTTAATGTTTCCCCAGATAAAAAAAAAAAAAATGAATACTTTAAACCGTAAACTTTTTTTGAGAACCATATTATTTTATATTTTATTTAAGAACCATGTAAGTTATCAAAAATCTTATGCTTGAGTTTTACTAATCAGCTTTTTAGAAATCCAGTCAAAATTATAATTTCCTATGCGAAACTGTAGGAAGAGAGAGATCTTGAAGTCAGCAAACTACTTAAAAATAGGACTGGATAACATAATTTGAAGTCTGTACTGCAGTTAATTAGAATAGGGCATACTTTTAAAATTGCATTGTTTAAGCTTCGAACTTTGGGTCATGAAACACCAGGAATAAACAACTTAATAGCAGATGAGCAGGCTGGATCTAGAAGAAAATACTCGACTGTACATCAAGTATCCAGATTAATAGAAGATGTGAAAAGTAAACTAGCTAACAATATGTCAGTAGCAACAGTACTTATAGATTTTCAAACAGCATTTGATCTTGTATGGAAAGAGATGCTAATTAAAAAACTAATTCAAACTGCCCAAAAAATATAATTAGATGGTGTAAAAAATTTCTGCAACAAAGATGGATTGCAGTCAAATGGAAGAACACAATATCCAAATACACCCAACTTAAAACTGGAGTAGCACAGGGTGCAGTATCCAGTCCTATACTATTTATACCTTAATGGCATGCCAAAGTTTATAAAAGAAAACAAAACTAACATTGCAATGTATGCAGATGCCATAGTTATATGGACGGATGAAAAAAACTATAATAATATATACACCAGATTAGAAGAAAAAATGAAAAATGTGTTAGTTAAATTAACTAATTGGGCAAAATTAAATAATGTCCATTAATGTAGCAAAAACTAAATATCAAGCCAACACCATGAAACATTTTGATGACAGGGAAAAAAACTTAAAACTTGAAATCAATGGAAAACAAATGGAATATGCTGAAGAAACTAAATATCTAGGAATTGCACTAGACAGAAAATTAAAATTGAAATACCCTGCACAAAATGTCACACAAAAGACTACAAAAAGAATAAACATATTGAAGAGATAAGTGGGATATAAATGGGGTAGTTCAATAGAAGTTTTAAATAAAACATAACTGCATAAAACCAGTATTAAAACATGGATGTAAAGTACTTTTAACTGCAACTGAGGACAAAACAAAATTGAGAGATCTCAAAATCAGTTTTTAAGATTGATAATAGTGGCTGTGAAAAGAACACCAGTTAGTGCACTTCTCGCTGGGACAAATAATAACCCAATTAAAGCCAACATTGAAACAGAAGCTGTACAACTACGTATATGTAAACTTGAAAACATACCCAAGTAAACATCAATGGTTTCAACAACTACCCAGAGAATGTAAGATAAAAACACAGATCACAAGCAAATCTTTTTAGAGAAGAATTATAATTACCTAAATTTATCAGAAAAATGCACCTCTTATCCTCCTAGAACTAATCCAATAGATTTTATTAAGATAATAACAAATGAAGAGTTGACAGAACAAGTGAACTAGAAGACTCACCAGAATTGCTACAACTGAACATCTACATAATCAATTCCCAAAAACAGAGAGGCTCAGAATTAACATAGATGGTAAGCTAATAAATTGAGGAATAATGTGGGAGGTGGTATACATTGTAAATACTTTTCACAATATTTTACATTGCCTAGGCTATCCACAAATTTTGAAGGTGATGTGGTTACAATACGAGCATTAGAACAGATATACTACACGACTGATATAAAAGAAAATAAAGTAGTTGTTCTCACAGACTCAGTTTCCGCCATTCAAGCAACTGAACAATATGACAGCCTATACAAATAATATAATATTAAGGATGTAAGATCTTATTAAAGATTATTCCAAACAAAATTTCAACAGAAAATATTACAGTGGATACCAGCACATATGGGAGCAATTAGTAACGAGACAGCAGACTTTCTAGCCAAAAAGTGTAGTGTTGCACTCAAAACCTATAAAGTCTTGTGGATTAGATGTAAAACTAAAAAATGTAAAAATGAGTATACAAAAAAAATACCAATATAATATTCAAAAGGAAATTTTCAATAAAAATGATTCTAATATAAAATAAATAGTACAAAAAATAAAAAAATTCCCAAGGAAAGAAGCAGTTGCTCACTTCAGATTAGCCACTGCACATGACTGTTGGTTTGGTTTTATAAGTGACAATGCATGTAAGATCTGCAATGCTGACAAGATTACTGAATGCCCAGAATTGAGGAAAGCTCTACCAAATGGGAAGATACATAGTTTATATTGGCTGGCTAGGGAAAAATTGATGGATCAAAATCCTGTACATTAGATCATCAACAACAACATGCAGGAATAGATAAAATAGGGCTGAGACATTTGTTTTTGGCAAAGAATTAATGAGGTTAGTTTTTAAAAAAAATTGGGAATTTCCCCCTTTAAATATGCATTATTGTTATTAGTCATCATCACCATCATCTTTTGCTATAGTGAAACATTGCAATAATCTGGTTTTAGGGGCAAAATCAAAGTACGGAATGAAAAATGTTTAATTTAACACTTTTATGTGTCTTTTTGAACTTAAGGTTCAATATTTAACCAAGTTAACATTTAACAGAACTTGTCAAGTGCAACATATTTTATGTCAGTCAAATTTTGGTCACAGGATCAACCTAACAGGCTAACAAAGAGTGTTGCGCTTGATGCTTTTGACAAGTTGGGTGTTTTCCACTTTGTTGGAGAACATGTTAAACAAATTTGCTCATCATATGCAATTGGGTGAGCTTCAGAATTTTCCAGGAGTGCATACTACCAGTTCCTGCATGCTATTCCTCATGTGCTTGGTAATCAATAGTACTGTTATAATAGTGTAAAACTGCAGATTTATCCATCTGTATTGATGCATCTCATAAGTTCTTTTACTTGGTTTCTAAATTCCTCTTCATTTTTCCTACATAAATTTGGTCACATTCTAGGCAACTGATTGGTCAACACCGTTGTTTAGTTCTGGGATATTGTGTCCATCTGTTGCAGATTAGTTTTTCCATGTTGACTTTATTTTGTAGAGCTAAGCAAATGTTGCAGAATTTTAGCGAGTTCTTGGGTGAATGTAAACTTTCTGAAAATCAATGTGTTCTTTTTCTGGGAGAGTTTTGTGATATCCTTAATGTATTTCTGTTCTTTGAATTATGTAATTTTCTTGTCAATTATTTGTTTGGTAAAGCCTTTGTTTATTGCTGTGTGGACTGTGTGCTTCTATTCTTGTTTGTATTCTCCCTGTTAAGTGAGGGTAAACCAGTCTATGGGTTCAACTGTTAAAGATCGCATGTTCGTGTAGAGTTGGATTGAAGCTATTGTTCCTTATGTAATTCTTGGAATGTGTAGGCTTTCTGTAAATATCAAATTTATCTTGTTTTGGCATCTAATTACTCTTAAACCTAGAAAAGGTAATGTGCATTCTTTTCTATTTCCGCAATAAATCGTATTGCTTTGGTCTGTAAATTAAGTAATTTGAGTGAGTACGAGATGAACCTGTCTGATACTATCGCAAAGATATCACCTATAATCTATAGCAAACTTTGTACATGTGCAGAGAAGAGGTGGTCATGTGCATTTCTAGGTTACTCATGAAAAAATCAGCAAGAAACAAAGACAGTGGATTGCACATGGCTAAGAGCATCACACTTCAGACTTCTCTGTTCTTTAACCTCTTGAGGGATATCGACGTGAAATCACGTCCGTTTAAAATGACGGATGAGCGATATGGGCGTCCTGTGCGTTTAAGCATTTAACCCTTATTTATCCCCTATCCAACTCAACTTATTATAATTTTCCCTTTATGAAACATTTTAGTAAGGTCTATATACTTTATTGGCTTACCTTAATATGTTCGTTCTGCAGTGATTTACCTCAAAACAGGGATAAACACACAAGGGTACGTACATCTCCACATTCGCGAATTCCCTTCTTGCAGCACACGAAACACTTTCGAAATGGGCGGGACTTCTTTGCTGTTGGTGGTATTCTTTTAGGATAATGTTTTCCTTGAAGTCTGAGGGGTGCAGGGGTTTTGGATTTTCAACCCCCAACGTGATATTGTTCAATTAGGCTGCGAGTTATTTATAGTCGGTAGTCAAGGTCGGTCATTGTCCTGTGTGGGTTTAGAGAGCTGTCCAAATCCCCAAACAATTGTATATGGTTATATCCAGTTGGTGCAAAAACACCTTTTTATACCACTTCCTTCAGCTACAAGCAGGAAAGGATACGTATGTATTTCAACAAAGAAAGACACGGACTCTACTCAGTTACGAAACTCGCGTAAGCAAAAGTTGCAATGTTGATCTATTCTGATGACTCAAGAGACCACGCATACAGTAGTGCTTTATTACACAGTATGCTGACGCATAAGCCACACATACCATGGGTGTTTCTTTACTGTATCTTTCCGAGAACTTACATTAGATGCGTTCGACAGAGCAAAGTTGACTTTTCACCACAGTGAAACAAAATTGTGCCATTTCAACGTTTTGTAAATACAACTCAACTTTGCTGATGACGTACATTTATACTGCAAATAGCGAGTTTTATACCAGTTTTTGTTTCATTAAAATAACTTAATATTTACACAAAATACAGCTGTGTATATACGAAGCGCATTTAACAATTTAAATGCTAGCAGTTCTCGGCTCTCGGACGTTTTAAATGGCCATCGCTCAAGAGGTTAAGTGGAAATGCATCCTAGTGGAACTTTACTCCGCTCAAATGGATACTAATTTATTACACCTGCATGGTGCTACTTGTTTCATTCCAGTTTTCATCATTTTGTCTCATATCAGTTGTCTATGATGCTTTCTATTGGTGAAATGGAGGCACCTATGTCACCGTTCCCTGACACTCTACCTTCCAGAAAATTTAACAACTGAAAGTTAGAACTTCCAGCTGCGGTAGTTATCTTTTGCTCTTTTTTAACAGTTTGGGCCTTTTCTTAAGCTATTGTAAATGATAAAGTACTCTTCAAATACACTCATGACATTTTATTTAAAGCCTGTGAGTTTAAAATACATAATCTTAGTTTTTCATTTGGGTATGTGTTCTCAATCACCAGCAAAAATTATATTTTTTAAAGTCAAAGAAAATGTTACATTATTTTATTTTCAGAATCTAGCAACCTCATCTTCTCCTCCTCTTTCTCCTGCATTTCTTGAACATTAATTCTTGGGGAGTTGCAAGCAGGGAAGTAAGCAAAGCAAAGTTCCTACAAACATAAGGAAGCCTACATAGTTATTTATTTTCCAAATCTGTCCATTTAGCGTAATATTTACTTAACAAGGAGGAGGAGAGCAAAATAGGAAAAGTCAAATAAACGAGAGTTAAAAAGATAAATGTACACTATTTACTTACCCAGCACTGGAATTCCTATGCGGAATATATCGGCATCATATCGTGGTGCATCTTCTGCATACACGGAGTTTGGTCCTCCAGATATTATTATGGCCCTACAAGAGAAGAAAGTTGCTATATTTAGTCAGGATATCTTTATCAAAACCCCTAAAAGTTAAATGTGATAATGTTCACAATTACCCAGACTTTCATCTTGTAGCCTGTGAACTACATGATCTCATTCACCAATAAATAGAACTATGGCTACTACTGGAAGGCTAGAAAAAGTATAATTTCTCTTGATTGAATTTAACATAAAAGCTAATTACTATGAACGCATAATCTTTAACGCAATGCACACCTTCTATCTGTCCATGTCAGCATGATATGTGACAAGTAGTCAGTAGTGGTCTTTGCAGTCATGATTTTGCATCATGCTATAAAACATCCCACATGATTTAGCTGATGATTCTGGCTGCAGCACAAAATAAAATTAACTGGTTAATGAGTCAGAACTGTTAAAGCCAACGATGGTGTAGGGACTATAAGACAACACAAGTAGCTAAGTTGTTATAGGGAACACAAGCTACTGGAATTCACCAAAAGCTAATTGTGACAAATTTCACCTATTATAGAACTTTCAGGTTACTTTTAGTGATATTCTGTTTGTTCAGTTGACATCAATACCAGCAACCACTTATAAAATATACAGATGGTAAAGATAAGGCCATAACTGGTGTTAATTGTAGTTGTTACCATTGGCAGTTCAAGAATTATCTTGCCGGATGTCAACGATTGAGCTTGAAGCAAATAATCCTTGGTTGGGTAGAGATGTTGTGTTCCACAAGTTTAATTGGAATTGCTTTAGTACTTATATTAAGTATTCCACACTTTTTAATTCTTGTTTTTAAAACACAATTTCTCATTAAACACTATACAACATGATATTTAGCATTGAAAATGATTTTGTGGTTTTACTCAATCTTTGTAACATGTAAATGCCAGGGAAGTACCCTAAGTTTAGGCCTGGTATGTATCCTTCCCAAATATGATTTTATTGCATCTACCATCAGTTTCCGCCACACAAACCAATTGTATTTGATGGTCTACAGAACAGCTAAGTAATTTAGCAGTATTGTAGACAGTTTTAATGTATTTGATATGCCACAGTGTTTGCACATGTTCTTCCAAAACACTTGCACCTTTATTTGCTATTGGAAAGTTAGAATTAGAAATGAGAACACCAACTGCCAAGGGGTTTGTCCTCTGAGTCACATCCGTACGAATTGGTTGGGTTTAAATTAAAAATAATGTTTAACGATGCTGTCAATTACCAGGATCACATCAGCATTGCCGATGTACCAGAATTTTGTCCTGCAGGAGTTCTTTTACATGCCAGTAAATTTGCTGACATGGAGCTGTCGTTTTTAAGCACACTTAAAACCATTGGTATGGGCCGGATTTGAACCCGTGACCTTGGTATCAGCAGGATAGCGTCTAATCAACTGTCACCCATACCGACATAATGACATGTTGCCATGGTAAATCAGTGGTTAGAGTAGTTGCGCATGAAACGGAAGATCCACGGGTCAGTTCTGGCTATGGCATTGAATTTTTCAGTCCTGATTCTACCTCTCAAACATTGCCCACACAGGACTTGTGTGTTTAAAAAAAGCACAGTAAGTTGATTGGCATAAAATAACAATTATTCACATAAATATTCATTGTTGTAAATTTATTAGTTGGCATTTCAATTATCTAAATAATTTAGTGTACACATAGCACATGCAATTTAAAAGTAATTTGAAGGAAGTACACAAGAAAACATGCCTTCTGCACTTCAAATTGAACAGCCATAACCAGTAACATAGAGCCAGGGCAAACAGTGTTCCATTACTAGCGCCTTAACCTGTATTAAGCAGTGACTGGAAACATATACCCACGTAGCATTGAAGGAAAATCATTGCAAACTGAATGCTGCTGTTTACCACATTCTCTGCTGGCTTCTCCCATCTGCTTTTGTGGTTCAAGCATGACTAAGACATTCTGTATAAATTGCAGTGATTGCTTGCCTTAAATTAGACATTTCACTCTTTGTATTTGATTATTATTGTGATAGCATTAGTAAACCTTTGAGTGCAAGCCTTAAAAAATAATTAACATTTTTATTAATAATATCGCTTGGGTATTGGTTTTTTTCTACTAATATACAAAGCATTAGGAATGCATCAAATACACAATATAAAGTAAATATAAAGCAGTGCTTGAATTATATGCAGTTTTATTTTGAAATCAAACTTGGATTTTGTTCCTCCAGAGATCAGATGGCTAACTTATTCTTGAGGGCAGTGTGCCAAGCTCAATATGGTGTTAAACTATATACATTTCAAAATGAGAATTCAAGGAGGGGGAGGAGGGGGGGGGGGTAGCTCTGTCATAAGTTAATGAAAATTACACCATCTATTCAATATTTTTTGGCATGCTGATAACACAAAATTTGTAATATCACTTCATAAGTTTTTCAATAGGCCTTTTAAGTGAGGCCTATAAATAAAATTTTAAAAACCCATGTTATTAGTTAGGGACACATACCTGCCACAATTTTGTTTACAGATCTTCCAATTTTTAGGAGACAAAGTTCTGAATGATGAACAATACGAGCGGATTATCTTTGTTTTTATCCAGTGAAATATAAAAAAAGTATTATTCCACTTAAACTGCATAATTCTTAATTTTTAAAAATTCAATGCATTGCAGATAAAGTTATTCTTCCACTCACTTTGTTAAACTAGATGGTTTGTAACATCACAAAAAATTTCAGCCCAGTTTCTGAGAAAAGTGTACCCAAAGTTGTAAAATTTAAACTTGCAGGAAAATGCAAAAAACTAAATTAACATGGTTTATGGCTAACCAACCAAAATGTAAAACATTCTTGCACCATAATCTCCTTGTTCCAATGGTTCTTGATCCTCACTTTTCCTCTTCAAGCTTCTTTTCTTGATTCTAGCCCCTCTGGTCAATTACCGAGCAAATTTTGGCACAGTTATAAAGTTATAGCAAATTTAAAACAGTTGGTGATACTGATATTTAAAAGGTGTGACCCAGAAGGCATAAAATCTCCACTTAAAGGGCTTCAATGTTAAGAATACCCATATTATAATACATCGTTGGATTCGTAAATCTTGTAGATTTTTATGTCACACAAATAAAAAATTGATTTTTTGAGCCATTCACACACAATACTGTCCTTAACCACTCATCTGTCATAGAATATTATCACCAGTTTAAAGGTTATTTTGTTAATCTCAACTACTAATCACACTTTTCATAAAGTCACTATATATATATATATATATATATATATATATATATATATATATATATATATATATAAAAATAAAAAAAAGACAGAGAAAACAAAACTAAACCAGTACAACAGCCCATGAAGGGCCAAGGCTTTCAGCCTGGCCACTGCACTCCCCCACCTCTGCCCACTGCAGACGTCGTGAGAGGGGTGCAGTCTGGAGGGTAGGACGTGGGCAGTGTCCCGAGCCCTCCCAGCCAGTTATGCAGCCTTCATGACCTGGGGTCGCTACTTCATCAAGTACTACCTCAACTGGCCCCTCCAGGATCTAACGAGGCTGAGTGCACCCCGTGCCGGATCTCCCAGCAGGGGAAAATCCCCATGCCGGTACCAGGGATTGAACCCAGGCCCTCCGTGCCAGAATAAAGTCACAATAGTACTTCAAAATGTCAAGGTATCATTAAATTTAAAATCCTACCTGTAACCCTTCTCCTTTAATGTAAATGCAGGTGTATCTAAAGGTAGAATTTCACTTTCCACATTAAGCTCTCTCACTTTTCGGTCAATCACTTTTCCATATTGTGCTCCAGCATCCAATATAGCTACTATTTCAGAGGTGTGCTCACCATTGGCATGGTACTGTGTCTCAGGACTTGTATTATGCATAGTTACTGGTCTCCAACAGCACTGCAAACAATAAGGCACATATCATTCACGTTTATCACAGGCTCATGGGAAGATTTTGGTGGGAAGCAGAAAGCTAATGCATATGTATGGTTATGCTCAGCGAATAAGGAAGCACATGTTTATACACAATTTACAGTGCAACATACATGCACACACACACAAATGCAGTCTAAAAGAGAACTCATCATCTAACTAAAAATCTGTTCATAACTTTCAGCTCATCATGTTCCTGTATTTAAAAATTCTCAGAGTTATAGATAATGAGAGATAAACTATGAGCCTAATGGAGGAATGCTGCTGGAAGAAAGATAAGTTGTTTGAGGAATCTAGAAATAAATTTTGCTGCATAGTTTTGACTGTTTCCTTAAATGCTAGCCCTATAATTCTGTATATATTTGTATTTGCATCATTAAGCAGTTTTCTCCTTAGGCATATTTGGTTTTCTCTGTGCTCCAAAGCATGTTCTGTGGTGTAAATACCATTTAAACCTTTGCGAGCGAAAACCTATATATGGGCAACCTATCCGGACCCTGACGAGCAAAAACCCATATATGGGTTTGGAGTCATAGAGCTATTGTGATCGGCTCCTCTCGCTCAAATAATTCATATATATTGCCAATAGATGGCAGGAAATGTTCTTTCAGATGTTTGTGGTCAGTTCATCACCGATTTTCCATATTTAATAATTTCTGTCGTAGTTTTCAGTAGTGTAGGAATAAACAGTGCGGTAATTGCATCCAGTAAGCGAGAGTTTTTTTTCCGTTTTTTGACAGAATGGCGGGAAAGAAAAGGTTGACGGAGCAAGAAATTGTAGAATTGTTGAACAAAAGTGATAGTGAGTTATCGAATTTTGTGCTCAGTGATGATGAGAGTGATATATGCGAGAATTCGTGTCTAAGTGCAAGTGAGAGCGAGAGTGCCTTAAGTGACGCTGCAGACAGCTATACACCTACCTGGGTAGAGGTGAGTTACTTGACCCTGGCCCTACATCTAGTATCCCAGTGCACAATATCCAGCAGGGACCAATACTTCCTTCTCATTTTGATGAGAATACGCTTCCAGCAGAATTTTTCGGGCTATTTTTTGATGACGAAATTATGGAAATAATTACTGAGGAGACGTATTCAGGGAAACACAAAAAAACAACAGGCGACACCACCAATGAAAAAAACCAGGATTGCTTCATGGAATCTCCCAGAAATTGCAGATACAAAAGCACTGAGATAGTATTATCTCAATAGTATTGAGATAAACAAGTCGCTATGAAAATCATATGCACATTTTAGATACCCTGCCCTAGCTAGGTGTAACTGCACATTTCTATCAAAACTTTTATAATTTGTTGTCATCATTATCATTATTACAAATGGAAGTATTAAATATCATAATGTGACACTATTTAGTTCCTGAAGCACTGCTGGTTTATTTGTGAATACCCATATGTACAAACTACGCTGTAGAAAATGGAGAAGTGCTACTTATGTCGTTTTTGTAACAACATTTTTACGCGGATTAACAAAACTTCACTCCTGGAGGACAATTATGATCCAATTCAACAAAAAGCAAGGTATACTATGTGTTTTAGTACATTTGAACATTTTTATATAGTTTTAACTGTATTTAATAGAGTTTCATACTTTAGCAAAATTGCCTTCCGCTCAGAGCCATAAAACACGTCCGCTCGGAAAGGGTTAAATGAAACCACCCTTCATTACTGAACATAAAACATTCATCAATTGTACCACAATTAATCGTTCAAAAAGTGCATTGCAGACATATGAGTGATGCTCAACTTCATGTGGCTAAAGTTGCTGAGCATTAATAATTCAATTGTATGTATTCTGTAGCATCTGCTTGAACTTTAACAGCTTGTTAAAGCAACTGACCAGTTGCTATAGGCTATTTGGTATTCCGTAACATCATCTTGTAGAGAGGAAGAAAATTATGGTTAATCATACCAAGAGTCAAGACACTATTGCCACTGCTACTACTACTCTTGGTATAAAATGGATGCACTAGTGCAGCTTGATCTTAAAGAGTAATGGTAACTATCTTCTTAACCAGAACGTTACAGACTAGCTATGTATATGTTTCAGTTTTAAAAGCTTCCAAGCTATTGTTTGAAAATGTAGGTTTACTGTTCAACTATGAAGAGCAATTTTCTGGGAGATGTTCTTACCTTAAACCAATTTCATTTTGCATTACAAGTTTTGTTCAAATTGGCGATTAAAGTTTAGCACTGTTGACTTGATGATCTTTTCCAATGAACCCTGTGACAATGCCACTTCATTCCAATTAAATTCCATCAATGCAGAGCAAATGATATCAGATGCCGATCCAGACAATTTTTTAAATGTTGGGGCATGTATCAGTTAACATTTGTTTGGCAAATTCCATTTTGCTGCTAGTGCCTAGGACATATGCAACCCAAAACTCATTCAAATAAAATAATGATGCATGCAAATATTTCAACAATCTTGATATGCTGCTTAATTTAAATACAAATGAGATTGCAGTTACACTTAGATATAATAAAGAATGACATGGTTTTGGCCTGGCAGGATGGCAGGCTCTTTTAACTTCTTGGATTGAATAACCATTAGCTAATAAAGGTTGTTCAAGGTGACAGGTGAATCTTCTTCACAAAAAACAGACAAGCCAGAGCATAATGGCATAGTTTTCTTGCCATACTTCCAGAATATCACCAATCGTAACCAGCACATACTGCAACAACACACTGTCAAGACTGTCTTCAAGCCCACAAAACAACAATCTACTATGCTCAGCTGTACTCCCTATTCCTGTGGTTCAGTTTACAACGGAACTACACAGCGTAGCATCAACACCAGACTCACTGAACACAAAAGAAGCTGCCGTCAGGGTCAAACGTACATAATTAAGTACCTGGACACAAGCATTATATCATCCACAATACAGTGCCACGCCCGACTACAACACGAAGTCATTGAAATTTATAAACATCCCCACAATTTCATTAAGAAAGAAGAAGCTTTGAAACTTCACAGCAACTGGTATCCTGTCATTGAAGGCAAGAAACGGCACAAAAGAGGAGAAATTCAAGTGAACCAATCATGAGGAAACAACACTTTGGGTGAAGCCTGCCCCCTCCCTCCTGCTGTCTGCCATCTGGACCAATCAGCAGAGGCCACTCGAGGGATAAATACAGCAGCTCTGATAGTCCACGCCTCAGACGCCATATTAACTTCTCCGAGGAGACTACAACCATGCCACTGAAGATGTCTGCCACAGCTGTGGACGAAACGTCTGGGTACTTTAACTCCAGCAGACCATGGCAGCCCGGAAATAACTCCTAGTTATAAATATAAGAACTACTTGAATTACAGAAAAGCAAGGTAAAATTTTACTGAAATAAAAATCATTAGCTGATGTAAACATAGCTTTATGCATACACTAGCTGGGTTAACTAACACTGCTCAGTATTGCACAGTTTTATTATTAAATAATTATAAATATAATTATAAATTAATTATAAATAGTGACACCACTTTTGCCCTCATGGTCTGTCTCCACCCATCTAAGTCAACTATTTCATATCCTGCTAATCCTTCTACCCTTTATCCTCTTGTTGCATGTGTGCCCAGATCTGGTAATCTCAATGAAGATGACACTGTTTAAGAATTGATGATCAATGGAGATAATTTGGAATAAGTGATATTCCGTGTGAAATAAAGAATATGCCTGAACCTGACAGTTTTTAGAGCGCTATTAAACACATGTGCCACCTTGGTGGAAATACTGATTTCAAAGAACTGGCAGCCTTTGCATTATCAGTGACTTCATTGTCCCACAGAAATGCTTCTTGTGAAAGTTCTTTTTTTCTGAACTGGGCTTAATAAAAACCAAAATTAGAAACAGAATGGTGATAGATACAGTAAATGGACTTATTTTGTCGTCTCAACTTATGAAAGAATGTAGTAGGTCCGAAAATCTGCAAGTCACCGAGAAGGTGTTAAAGTTTATCTCAACAACAAATTTGTATAATGTTACAACGGTTGAGGAAGATGACAAACTTTCAGCTGAACAGTGCAAGAAACATAAGTGCTAAAGTTGTAATACTGGTTGTCATCAATCTTGTAAGTGGATACCATAAATATCAATACGATTACATTTTCATAAGTGTTATGCTGATATTTTTATTGTTCTAGCATTTGGTTTATGATGTACGACAATTTTGAATCCAAATCTATAATTTTGAGTGGCTGGTACAATAATTTTACTTTTAAATATTGAGAAACCTGATTAGAAAACACAGTATGGGACCATCAAGAAAAATACTCTTCTTAGTAGTCAACATATATCAGTTCACTGATACCTAATGTTAGCAATTTTCTCCCTATATACAATTATTTGGCATGCCCTGCTAACAAACTTGATTACAACATAGTACAAAGGAAATAAAGGAAAATTTTCCTACAGGAGGGTTATCAGAAGGCTTCAGGGCATACATCTACATAATTCTACTAAAGGTTATTCAGAGGTTCTGAGATTGTTTCATTACAAATACATCTGCAGTATTTGTTAAATGGCAATTAAAGAAAGAAATATAACAAATTCATACTGTAAACAGGATCAAATGTTGATCCTGACCCAGAAGATCAAAGGCCAATATAGATGACTTTAATGGGAATTATAAGCTTCAGGTTAAAAAATTTTGTGCATGACTAGAGCATATTTTTAAAATTATACAGAGCTTTCTTAAGCATTATGACAGCATAATGCATTCATATTTTATATATGTTTAGTACACACAAAGCATGTCATCTAATAAATGTGTGTTTGTGTCATTCCAGTTCTCCGATGCTATCCTTGAACAGTTACACATTTCATGACTATTGCTTCCTGCCACTCCTTTTATTGCACATCTGACTGATATATATTTTCATGGACAGGAACCCCAAACAGTAGGGCTGAATGAATGTGTGTCTCAGATTATGTCAGGCCATTAATCCTCAAAAATATTACAAAGATCATGAATGGCTCTGAGGAAACAATAGAGTAATTCCAGTATTAAAGAAAGAACCGAACCACAGATCTCCCGCTATATGTGTGAGAAAATGCAAATCAGTTCGAAAATTTAAGACTTGTGCCAGCATGTTGCCATACTAGCTCAGTGGTTAAGAGCAACTGCACACGAAGCAGAAGATGTGGTTCAAATCCTAGCTATGGCATTCAGTTTTTCAGTTCTGATTCTACCTTTACCTTTCAACCCATCCCTAATAGAAACTATTATATAAAAACCTTAAAGCCCGGGACTTGAGTACTTATGATTGTATGTTACCACTGGAGTACGTGTCTCATATATGAGATTCCCTTGTGGTCTACTGGGAAAATATGAACCATCTGGAGAATTTCAGGATGCGCCAGCATGTTACCATGCTAGCTCAGTGGTTAAGAGCAGTTGTGCATAGAGCAGACGATCCATGGCTCAAATCCCAGCTATGGCATCAAATTTTTCTGTTCTGATGCTACATTTCAAAGGTTACAATGTTTTTCATTTTACTAGACAAGAAGGTTACTTTAAATAAGTGGCATAGTATAGAAGTTAAAATATATGATTAGTTACTCAAATGCAATGAGACATTTTTTTTCACCATTTTAAGTCATTAAAATCTGCTGATATTTGGGTTGTTAGGTTCCATATATAATCAGTAACTCCTCCACAAATAAACAGCTGTTACATGTATTGGAAAGGTTATATTGTATCTGTCATGTTGGTGCCTTGTTTACACATTTGTAGACATTCAAATTTTGCATGCTGACCATTTTAATTTTTTTTTAAATTAACGTCCTCCAACATTGTGTCATATTGGACAAATGAATGAAATGAAATGGGTGAAATTATGCTCAAATGAGCCCGAGGTCCATGGAACTTTATGTTACCTGACATTCGTCTTCTCAGGGTAGGGAAAACCTCGGAAAAAAACCTTACCCGGATAACTTACCCTAAGCGAGATTCGAACTCGCGACCTCTTGAATGTGAGGCAGACACGCTAACCATCACTCTACCGAGGCGGGCTACCATTTTAAGTCACTAACTGATGCACTGACTATAATTTTAATTATATATTAATTGGGCCAAATATGTGAGCATTTTATTATTACAACTGCCACCGCCACCACCAGCACCACTACTACTAACCAGGCTTTATCTTTGTAGATAACTAGAAATTTAAACTGTTCACAATTTTTGGTGTTAGTATTGTCTTTGTGAAGCTTTATTTTTTATGAAGTTCTCCATAGAAGAAAACCATGAAATTTAATTGTTTAATTCAAGTAACTACAGCAAATTCATATTAAAACTTTACTGTAAAGTTTTGTAAGTTGTTCCTCACACTATTACAGTACAGTAATTTGCGAAGTTTAATAACATACACATGTCATATAAATTGTGCCCACAGCATGGTTCACAGCTTAATTTAATGCTTAATATTCATTCAGGTTATTGGTTATAGGTAATCAATGATTATGGCAGAGAAGGAAGATAATGGGCAAATCTCTGCATTGAGGAAAAGGAAATTATAGAGCAGTTTGCAGGAAGCTATCATGAATAATAGGTTTTTCAAATTAAAAGCTGAAACTGAAGAGGAAGGTATCTGTCTTACCAGGAGTGCTCTTGTTGCAATTAATTAAGGCAAGCAAAAGAATACTTGAGGTTGGTGAATGCTTTAGTATGCACTTCAGCTTTGCTTCAACATAAAAGCAAGTTAACACATTCTTCTTTTATTTCTTAATCAGTTAAACTGGTAAACTGTGTAAAAATATAACTCTGATCACAAGCATTTTGCAGCATAATCTAATAGTGTTTTAGAAATGCACATGTTTGAGTTATCTATGGTGTGCTTTTCTTTGACATGCAATCCTACAGCAATAGTTTCCTAATTCTTATTACTGCACTCATACAATGTAGGAGGAAAGATTATGCAAAATGTTGAAAAGTGTGCCATCGGACACCCCAGGTAATCGCAGGAAGCAAGTAACAACTATTACAGGCATTGATGATTTTTCAAAGGAAGCAACAGCAAGATTTACATACAATGAATTAAATCATTAATAATCTTTATTCCCTTTCAGAAGTAAGAATAACAGCAAAGTTAGTCCTAAACCATTTATTGAAGGGCTATGATACACCAATTTATAGGTTTACTTTCATCCTTAATGACTATCTTAAAGGAAATGGGTTCAGATGGAAAAAGGAAGATGATTCCACCTATGTAAGGGTAAGTGAGCAGGTAAATTTAAATTATCATGCTTAAGAGAATACATTAGAAATAACAGAAAGTGAACCTCAAAACCTGTGGTATTTTTGGGTGAAACTTGGATTTTTATAAATGCTAAGTTTGTTTACAAAGTTGTTGAACTCTTAAGGGTAAATAATGTTAACCACAGCCACAAATGTATACTTTTATAATAATTTATTAATATTTATCAACGACAACATATTCATGGACCAAACCAGGAGTGATATATCTAAAGCTAAGGGAGTAATATATTGACCTGCAGGACATCTTGTCATTATGAAAGCAGTAACTAATGGATTTATTCCTATTAGGGAATATAAAGCTGTCCATTGTACCATGGTGATTTCGTAGTTGAGCACCAAGCCTAAATATTTATCAAAGAGGTGTGGCAATGCCTATCTAGATTTTAAATATATTTTCAAAAACAGATTTAATACTTCCTATCAATCAGAAGGGAGGACAGGATTATCATGATGCCATGAGCAGTAAAGCATTTCACAAATGAGACACAACTTGGTGGCCTGAGAGATTTAGGAACCTGTTTGATTAAAATGAACGTGTCCAATGATAACAAACTGGAGGAAAGACCAATTAACCTCTTGAGCGCTATGGACGTAAAATCATGTCCATTTAAAATGATGGATAAGCGTTATGGGCGTGTATACACGTCCTGTGCGTTTGTGCATTTAAGCCTTATTTATCCCTTATCTAACTCACTTATTTTAACTTTCTCTTTATGAAACATTTAAGTAAAGTCTATATACTATACTGGCTTACCTTTATATGTTCCTTCTGCAGTGATAGCCTCAAAATAGGGATAAACACACAAGGGCACATCTCCACATTCGAGAATTCCCTTCTTGCGGCACACAAAACACTTTCGAGATGGGCGGGACTTCTTTGCTGTTGGTGGTATCCTTTTAGGATGTTTTCCTTGAAGTCTCAGGGGTGCAGGGGTTCTGGATTTTTTAACCCCAACTGCGAGCTATTGATAAGTCAGAAGTCCAGGTAGGTCATTGTCTTGTGTGGATTTAGAGCTCTCGAAATTACCAAACAATTGTATATGGTTATTCCAGCTGGTGCAAAAATACCTTTTTATACCACTTCTCCCTTCAGCTACAAGCAGGAAAGTATATGTATGTATTTCAACAAAGAAAGAAACAGAGTCTACTAAGTTACGAAACATGTGTAAGGAAAAGTTGCAAACATGCTTTATTCAGATGACTCATAGACCACGCATACACTAGTGCTTTATTTCACACTATGCTTTGTTTTGCTGACGCACAAGCCACACATACAATGGGTCGACTACTGTTTCTTTCAGAGAACATATTAGATGCGTTCGACAGAGCAAAGTTAACTTTTCACAACAGTGAAACAAAATAGTGCCATTTCAACATTTTGTAAATGCAGCTCAACTTTGCTGATGATGTACATGTATACTGCATATAACGAGTTTTATACCACTTTTTGATTCATTAAAATAACTTAATATTTATGCAAAATACAGCTATGTATATATGAAGCACTTTAGCGCATTTAACAATTCAAATGCCCTGCGCTGGATATTGGGTAGCGGTTCTCAGCTCACACCGTTTTAAATGGCCAGTGCTCAAGAGGTTAATAGCATTAACTACATACATATTTAGTAATTATGGAGTTCTGAAATTGAAATTGGTTTACTGAGTAATTCTAGTCATTGCTGTTGTATGGCTCATCACTATGGAGAAATGTTACCAATAGTAATATAATTTTCAAACTATAGCAAAAAGCAGTAAGCAGGGAATATTTCCACAAGCTGAAAACTTTGACTCTACCTTGCTTATCTATAAAGCAATTAGTAGTCCATGTAAAGAACAACAAAGCCAATTACATCACCAATGCAGAAGTCAATTCACACAACACAAATCATATAACAAGTTGCATATAACCATTCACACTGGGTTGCACAGAAAGAATAGCCTGATTTGAGCTGCATGGTATGGAGGCATTGCATGTCCTACATGGGTATGTATACAAAACGGGAAAAGGTCTGCCATTTGCAATTATGGTTGTATGGACTGCAAAGCACCGCTCTTTTAATGTGGAAACTTACTTAAAAAATAACAAGTCTCCCATTACGGTTCATTGAATCTTTTGTTGCCATTTCAGGCTGAGAAGTCACAAAGTTCCTGAAAACACAACAATCGTAAGATGGGTGAAGCAATTTTATACCACTTCATCTAGCCAGATGAGAAGTCCAGGATGCCCAAGGCCAAAACAAACTTCTGTGCAAGTGTAGGATGCCCAGCAAGTTGTCATTTACATCCTCAGTGTTCTGCTGTCAGGCATGTTGTGTCATTCCCTGCAGTGTATCATCATAGTGATGTACACTTCCACCCCTACAACATGCAGGTTGTGCATTAAACGAACGAACATGACAAGTTGCCTGAAGGAAAATTGCAGTGGGCATCCTTGGTTGCTTAGCAGCTGAAGTGCAGATCTTGAGCAACTTGGTAACTGACAGGTGCTGCATGAGAATGTTGGTGTTACCCAAGCTACGGTATCAAATACTTTTTGGGAAGTTGATGCTATCAAAGAAAAAGCATGAGATGGATGGGTACAGTTCCCTACAGCTGCTGCCACTATTCAGGATGGCAAAAGGGAAGGGGCAGAATAATTTGCATTCCCTGATGCTATCGGATAGAGATTGTACTCATGTGCTAATAAGAAAACCAAATATACACAGTGATCAGTACATTAATAGAAAGGGACTTTCTGCATCAACGTGCAGGGCACATGCAACAGAAATGAAATTTTTACAAATACTTTTGCTGGATGGCTTGGTCCTGTCCATGATTCCAAGATATGGCAAAATTCAGGCGTCTACATATCAATAGCCAGTAATACCACCAAAGCAATATTATAAGGGGATTCAGGTTATGGTATTGCACCAGGGTAGATTACTCCATATCAGAATCCAGAGAAGAAAGTTTACAACAATGTGTAACAATGACAACTTAATGAGCAAGTATGCATACGTCCATTGGATACATTTATCATTAGCTGAAATTTAGCAGTTCTGGTGATATTGTGATGATAGAGATTACATTATACCTGGTTACAAATAATGCTAAATATAATATGTGAAGTCATAGTGATCCAGTTTCACTGACAAAAGACTAATGAAAGAGCAAAGCATTATTACTAGGGCTCAGATATTGATGATGTAAAGAATATTAAAAAATGGTCTTAAAATTATGATTTTATGACCTTAAAATTCACTAAAAATGACCTACAGGACCAAAAAATAACTTAAAATTTCCTTCATTTGTTGACCTCTTCGCACGTTTTGCCTACAGTTGATCACTGAATACTGAATCACAATTTGTTACAAACATGTACATGTTCTCAAAATTGAAGGGGCTGTCTATTGTCAACTAATACAGAATATAAAAATAATTATTTTATATTATATAGTGTATATACTACTGTGGTTTTCAAATGGGAAGGAGTTTGTTCTTGAGCGTCTCCAGGCCAGTAACCAATCGAAGTTCTGTTGTGTTGTCATATTGCTTTCCCCTTAATTAAGTGGGGCTTGACGCATGCCAAGAAATATAAAGAGTGGGGGTAATGAGCTTGCAACGCTGTGCATATCCCATTGGCTGCAGCTCAGAACTCTTCCCATTTGAAAAACACTTTAATATAGTACTGCTAATAATACTACTAATATTGTACTATAAGAATAATGCAAACACACTCGTGAAAAATGACAAAAACCTGTACTTGTTTTAAAAATCACTCATTACTAGGTCTAGTAGTCCAGCTACATTAAAGAAGATCCAAGTTATCAGCATTCATAGTGCACGTGACGGCACAGTGTGGGGAACCGGTTCTACATGTCTGCTCTATGGACAAAGTGTGCATAACTTCATTTTTTGGTATCTCACCTACTAAGCCTACTGATAACTTATAAAAAATGCCCTATTTGATAAAAATGTCCAAAAATTCAGAAAAAATGGTCCTTAAAGATGGTTTAATTTCATTCAAAATGTTATGAGCCACGTATCTTTTCCATGTGGCATCGCCCCCGCATTATCAGAAAAAACAGGCAAAGTTATAGAAATCTGAGCCCTAATAACCACCTTTCTTCCTGCAATTAAAGCTGGACCAGTTAGTATTAGCAAATAACTCAAAAATGCAGTGTTGAGGTCTTTTACTGTCAAAGAAATGCCTGTAAAACCTGCCCTAAAACCTATTTCTTGCATCCATAGCTTCAATTGATGGCAACACTGGCTATAGTTACTAATTTCGATATTTTTGTATACGCAAATTTTCACCACACAGTTATAAAAATGATCAATTAAAATGATGCAAAAATACATGAAGGATACGAGAACAAGAATTCTTACTACTAGTGTATAGTGTATAAAAGAAATCCATAATTTAATTTGGAGATAAAATGGAGCGTTTTCTGTTGCAAGTTAGGTTAATTGTGATTGGTTTTAATTAGTTAAACTTTTAATTTTATTTGTGCAGTTTAAATTTACATCCCTATCTAGCTTTATTAAATGCAGGAATGCTTAATATAAAGTTTATTATACACATATTTTAAAAGTGCAAGAAAGAGCGCAGATAGGTATTTGTTTACTCAGCTGACTTGAGGTGATGATGGTCATTATGCAAGAACTGCTGCAGACTGAGCCATTGCTTGGCAGAGGGGAAATTTTTATTTATACCAAACTGCAAGCCAGGACTCGATTCTCACTCTCAACTAGCAGTGGCTAGTTTTTATTTATACCACATCGAATGACATTGGAACTACTAAAAAATGTACATATTATATTGTTTACATTTCTTGACTATGCCTATGTCTCCTGTAAGATTGCTGCTTGCTTAATAAATACATAAATAAACAAGTACTTTAGATTTTAGGTTGCCCATGAACTAGGGTCCCAGTCCTTACCCTCATTGGGCAGGCTATTACTGCCCTTAATAGTTGCATATTTGATAGACAAGTGTTACTTGCATCTTTCTTACTATTTCATATTTGCTCCCATACTTTTTCTAGATTTTCTGCTAAATTAAAACCTTCCCCTTTTTCTACTCTTCTGCTTCTCTTTTGGTTCCTCCACTTTCATAGTTAACCTATTCTCCCGTTTGTTCATCCCCTTCCCCATCCCTACAAACTCCCCGCAATTTTAGTCCCAGCTGCTTTTATTATTTTTGTTTATATCCTCCTTTTCCGACTTTTTTATTTGTAACTTTTTCTTCTCTTCTCTAGGGCATCTTCCCTATTTAGAGGGTACTCTTACTGCCCGGCCACTGTGTCCTCCAGCTACAACCAAGGCCATGGAGAAGTGATGGGGTTGACAGGGTCAGAACGCAGATTCCCCCAACTGCAAGATGACTACTTGACCTTTTAAGGACACTGTTACTTTTTATTAGATGTCATTGTAAAACATGAATATCCTTTAATTCATATGAAATATCCTGTAAATTTTCTTTTCAGCCATGGATTAATTAAAGAAAGCAATTCAGTACTTTGACATCCTAATTGAGGTATCAGCAACTAGCTGGTGGTTCTGTTTTGCACATGATTTTCCACCGATGTGCGACACACACAGGGTTGACTGACAAGTAAGGTGGAAGTAAATATGTCCCAAGTGCCATGAAAAACTCTTGTATAAACTATTCTTGCAAACATTTAGATATTCCTCTATCTACTTCATGTTAATTGAGATAAACATTTGCAGAAATTACCTATATTGCTAATTTTTTGTAGGTGTAAAGGGCGTATGGGAATACAGTAGGCTTTAAGGGACACTCAAATTTTTAAGAGCTGGTCACTATGTGATGGCTTTGGAATTCTGTTCTGTTTGCATGCCCAAGAAATAAAAAAAATGAGCGACATATTCCTATTTGAGAAAAGTAAAAATACTGGAAAATTCAAACAAATAACTGGGAATATCTCGGAATTGGTTCACTCCACAAAAAATATTTCACATAATTACATTGTATGATTTTAATGAGATCCACATAATTTGCGTAGTAAGATTTTGTCTATTCATTATGGTTCACCAGTTATGTAAAGGCCATTCAGAATGAAGAGGATTTCTGAAGACATTCTCTGACAATTTAAGGCATGTTTTATTTGGCATAAAAATATCTTAGACATATGGTATTTTAAGACAGGATTCATTTAAAACCTAATGGGTGCACAGCATTCTGGCTGTGCGTGATTGGGTGCACCACAGCCAGATTTGCTCCTACATAAACTCTGCACATAAAGCATGTACAACACTCTTACCTTATAAAAGATGCTGGAAATTTCGTCCATCCTCAGCTAACCAAGGGTTATATCGAGAGAACACATTCTGATTCACACAATTAAGTTGTTTCAGATTTCATTTCTAATATTTTATTTTATTCTTCCACTGTATGAGGATTTGTCTCGTAAACTTTGTCTTTCAGGTTACCCCACAAGTAAAAATCACACACTGTTAAATCGGGGGAGCAAGAACGCCATACACCAGCGTTAATCATTATCTTCAAACACTTCCCTAACTTTATTCATGGACTCCTTTGCTGTATGGGCAGTTGCAAAATCTTGTTGAAACCACCCATACGATTTCTCTTCTTCTGTCAGTTCATGATAAAATGGGGTTAAAATGTCATTTTGGCACCTCTCTACATTTACAGTCTGCTCGTAGAATACCAGACCGATTATGCATCTGGTGCTAACAGAATACCAAACTCCAACTTACTGAGGGCCCTAATGACCTAGTTGTCGACGGGCCCGTAAACCCCACTACTCACTCACTCACCCCCAACTTACTGATCATAATTAAGGATTTCTAGAATGTGATGTGGACTTTCAGAGGCTCAGTACCTACTGCTAGGAGTGTTGATACGACCATTTAGGTGGAACCATGTCTCATTGGAAAAGAACAGAAGCTGTGGATTAATTAAACCAGCATTCAGTGATGAAAGAAACCATTCACAATAATGCATTCGTGATACTGGATCATTATGTTTTAAAGCATGGACACTTGTACTTATATGCTTTTAGTTTTAAGAATATAGTTACTCTATGTGCAGAGGACTCTGAAATTCCCAACTGTTGTACTAATTTTGGAATGGATTTGGTTGGTGAACATTCAAAACATGCACCTATTTGGTCTAAGTTTTCCTCTGTTAAAACTGTATGTTTACGCTTTTGTTTTTTGTTTGCCACAGCACCAGTGGTTTCAAATTTCTTCACAATCTCATGAATTGTAAATATGGAAGGAGGCACTTCACCAGGGAATGTTTGAATATACGCTGTGCAAACACGGCTCGGTGATTCCAATTTATAACTTTTACACACAAAAATGCATTGCTCTAGAGTCAAGCGCCTGTTCATGTTGGTGGCCTGTACAATACTGCATGTACAATGAGGCCAGTAGTGGGGGAATCCATGAAGACCGCAGGAGAGGCAAAATGCTGTGTGCTCCATTAGGTTTTAAATGAAGAATCCTGCACTTGTTAGAGCCATTTTTGAGAAAATCCAAATTCTCAAAAAATGTGCTATATAAAGGGTAGTGGGGATTTTCTTGAAAATTTTTGTGTCGCAACCTTGGAAGATGCTGAATTTTAAAAACAAAGTTTGGTACTTAAGCAACCTTTTGTTTTTGAGTTGTGCTGTTCACACACACACAAATCTTTTACTAAAATTGCTTTTTTTTTATGGAACACAATACTTCCGCTGCTTACTGTAAGTACACAGTACAAAAGACAAAATATAATTTATTAATGATGGTTTGAAAATCACATTATCTTATTTTTATTGTTATTACAAAGGTCTCTATGATGAGTTTGAAGGAACAGGTTTTGCAAGAGGTCCATGTGAACATGATTCATCTCCTGTACTAATTATGAAACTATCGATAGCAACATCCTTTAATCCATCAGATTTCCAATATGCTTCTTCGACTTTTCATACATGGTCACAACATTTTCTCCACTTGCATATTTATGGAAAAGCTTCTCACAAAGTGTTTGTTTTTCACTTAAAATTGCATTGGATAAATCTTGTGCACCTTCTCATTTTATCTCTCCCCATACCAACTCCATCAAGTTCAAACCAGTGTGTTATGGTGGAAGCTGCAATACACCATGGCCAAGTGCACTAAGAATCTGGTCGACTTCTCCTTGGGCACTGATTTCACTAATTGTAACAACTCTGGTTTGCACATAATGTTGTCAAATGATAGATTGTTGTCCCTTAACCATTACACAACACCATTCTTCAACGTTGTCACTGTTGGATTTTAGTTTTTCTGCACATTGTCCACGACTGACAGAATTATTGGGCAAATTAAGAATTTAATTAGTTTTTCCAGCCACCTTGTAAAATTTGTGGCATTTATAACATGATAATCACCCCTTTTTTGTTTCAATGTGATTAGCAAGGCATCTTTTACAAATCTGTTTTGTCCTCCTGAGTGGGCAATTATCAATCTTGGTCCTCTTTCAATAGGCTTTTAACTCCCAACTGATTTGCAGACTGCCAACAAGAACCAACTGTATGACAAGCATTATATATTTCATCTAAATAGACAATATTCCTCTTCTGTTCTCAGTATTTATGAATTGTTCACTAACCCCGAGATTCGAACTCAGGACCTCTTGAATGTGAGTAGACACTCTACCACCACACCACAGAGGCCAACTCCCTCTAGTTTTGTATTAAAAAATTGTGCTATTCATCTGCCCCATGCATTACTGATTTAATAAAATTTGTTACTAGTGTGGTACTTAACGTATTTAAGTAAACATGGATAAACACAGGACATGCGAAGTTATAGGTCTATTAGTACTTATACACCACTTTCCAACATTTTTGAAAAAATAAGACTTTAGGCTTTTTGAAAAACATTAACTTAATTGCCAGTTGAGCTCTATGAATGCCTTACCCCATAGAGAAGACACCAAAGTATCAACCAAATTTAGATTAGATAACTTTGTCAACTGTATTTTAATGGAACAGAGCATGCTGAGTCATTACAATACACTTGCATCATTTGTGATCATTTACCCAGTCAAATTATTGTGTATTTTACCAATAGTAGTTGTACAATTTAATACTACACATTCTTATGCTATACTTGTAAAATACCTACATAAATATTCTGAATGTGTGCCAAACATTCAATAAAGTATTTGGCACACATTAGAGCAAACTTACCAGCGTTCTTATAGTGATGCTTCACAAAGAGTTTTACCACAGTAGACAGGAATGCTAGACTGAAAATAATCTGAAATAAAAAATTGTATATATTAATTTAACAATATAAATGAACAATTATTAGGCCATGCTTTTAAAATCTTTTGTAAAAAGAAAAATCTGATGAGTTGCACACATGACTTTCTACCCCTGCACAAACTATTCTTACAAACACTTAAAAATTCCTGTCTAGTTCATCATAATCAAGATAAACATTTGCAAAAATCACCTTATTGCTAGGCGGACTGATGGGAGGTGATGTGCCGTTTAGAAATCTCCAAACATCTTAACTGATGCAATACTATTCAATTCTTATGGGTTCTGAGATATACAAATATTTCGGGCAACGAAACTGCCGACTGCCTGGCTAGGGAGGCAGCTCATCTCCCTGCACCAGTGGAACCGGTCACCCTCCCTTGGAGAGATGCTGCACAGCTTATATTGACCACGTGGTTTCTCATCTTTCTAACTTTTCCGACATACTTTCCCTGACGAAGTGATCTCCATGGTTCAAGAAATCCACTCTCAGTAGAGCTGCAATCTCTTTGATCTCAAAAATCTGACTTGGCTTTGCCGTTACACCGGCCTACTTATTTAAAATCTGTCAAAGGTCCTCCCCAAACTGTGATTGTGGTGCCTATGGCGGTATCAGCCACATATTTTTAAATTGCCCCTTACATACACTTTCTGTTATGCAACTTACCAGCAAACTAGCCCAACATTATGATAATGGTCCATGGAACATATCCTCTCTGGTTTATAGTGCTGATACCCATTTGCCAAGGCTACTACTTTGTCATCTCGTTAATTGTAAAACGAAACTGTGATCTCTGCTCTGATCTTCCTTTAGTGATTCATCGCTTCTTTTATTTCTCCTACTCTATTTTGATTCGACGCAGACATCAATTACTCCTGCCTGGAGTGTGATAGTGTGTCCACAAACCCCAAACAACAATAACCTTATTGCTAATTTTCTTGTAGGTGCAAGGTGAATAGGGGAATACTGTAGGCTTTAACCGATAGTCAAATACTTTAAGAGCTGGTTGTTATGTGATGGCTTTGAAATTTCAAACATACATATATTCCTATTTGAGAAAAGTAGAAGTATCAGAAAATTCAAACAAGTACTAAGGAATATCTTGGAAATAGCTCACTACACACGCACACACCCACACACAAAGAGGTATTTGAAATAAATTCTGTGTTTCAACGAGATCTACATTTTTTGTGAAATAAGACTTCATCTGTCTCTTATGGTTTACCAGTTATGCAAAAGTTATCCAGAATGAAGAGGACTTCTGCGGACATTCCCAGAAAATTGAAGACATACGTTTCATTTGTCATGAAAATATCTTAAAGAGATAGTATTTTGAAACAAAATTGTTTGAGCCATTTTTAATAAAATTAATTTTTCTAAAAATGTGCCAAGTAGAGGGCAGTCTTGGGTAGTGAGATTTTCTTGAAATCCTGTGTCACATCCTTAGACTGAACTGAATTACCAAGTTTGGTATTTAACTAAATTTTTTTCTCAAGTTGTGCTGTTCAAAAGCACACAGATCTTTTACTAAAAATGTTTTCTTCCTTTTTCTGGATTTAGGGAGTTCCAAAACATGTATTTCCAGTGAAATTTGATATCAAATTGTTGGGTGGAACACAATACTGCCCCTACTTACTGGGTAACTTCCTCTTGCATACCTCAGGAGGTAACCTCGGCTCTGTTACACATTGGCCACTGCAATTTTACGTATGGTTACCTTTTTGTGGGAGACCCTGCTCCTGTTTGTCCACTGTGCAACAAACTTTTCACGCGCTGCTAGAGTGTGTTTCCCAGTTGCACCTTCGATACACTCTGCAACTGCCTGTCAGACTTCCAGAGCTCCTGGCAGATGATAAAACAGTGGTCAAAAAAGTTTTGTAATTTTTAGGAATGGTAAACATGAACCGAAGGATTTAGAATTTTACACTTGCCATGGTTATTGCAGAACCCCATAGTTCGGGTAGGCTGATACAGCTACATCAAATCACCATCCTGGAACCCTAGGCTGTTGGCTTGCAGGGTCATTTGGTCACTGGATGTGCTGACGGGTCAACTCACAAGCACCTTAAAGAAGGTCCACAAGGTTCTCCACATAGTCGAATGCTGGCTGTCCTGACTTCCAAACATCAGGTCACATGGGAGGCATAGTTCTCTGCTGAAGACCAGACTAGCTGGAATCATCCTAGTGATGTCACAGGCCAGCAAGGACAATGGCTGCCCTGACACCCCAGTACCTCTGGTGGGTGGCTACGACTTTCCTCGAGGGTCTTAATGTACCTCTCGACCATGCCATCTAACTGTGAGTGTAGAGGCATCATGTGCATCTTGTGCACTCCGAGTCAGCCTATCATTTCTTTTATCAGATCAGACTTTTTCTGACCTGAATAGCTGTGCAGTACCAGCGACACTCCAAATTGACAGAACAGTTCTTCCACAAGGCAGTGCACAATTGTTTTCATTTCCTAGTTAGCGCACGCGCACACACACACACATCGGCATCTGCCCATAATCTCAACCAGTTGTACCGCTGCTGCATCTTGTTGACAGTGCAGTTGGAGCCAAGATGCCCTCCCAAGGAGCCGCAATGTACCTCCTCCAGGACCTCCTGTCCATTGTCACTAGCATCAGTGTCCATGGCAAAATCGCAGTCTGGTTGTGGAAATACTGAAACAGAGGCACTGCAGAGCATTGATTTATAAGTGCATGGAACGCCCCTTCAGCCTCTTCCGTCCATGTATACGGCTTCCATCAGATGAGTGAGGGACTTTGTAATGTTGCAGAAGCCTCTGACGAACCAGTCATAGTAGTTGCACAGACCCAGAAAACTGTGCAAGTGTCATCTATCTTTCAGGCGAGACGTCTCTCACAGCCTGAGCCTTCTTTAGATCCATGGCCATCTCTGATGAAACTATGTGGCTCTAGTAGTGAACCTTCTTGCTGAACAGCTGACACTTCTTCGCATTCAGCTGCACATTGGCTGCCTGTAATCTCTGTAACACCTTGCTCAGGTTTTTCATATGATCTTCGAAAATGCTGCCAATCAGGATGTCCAAGTATAGCAGGCAGGTGTCGTAATTCAGGCCCTCATCACCGACTCTGTGAGGTGTTGAAAGGTGGCTGGCATGTTAGAAAGGCCAAAGAGGAATTGCCAAAGCCCTTGGTCCATCGAGAATGTGCTCTTCTCCTTGTTTCTGGAGTCTACAATCATCTGCCATTACCCCAATTTCAAGTCCAAAACCGAGAACCACTGGGCACCAGCAAGAATATCCAGCATGTTGTCAATCCTGGGTAAGGGAAAGCACTCCTTTTGGATGACAGTATTGTTTTGCTTCTGGTAAACTACGCACAAGCAAATTTTGCCATTCTTCTTCACCAGGACTGTAGGGGTAGTCAATTTAGTCAACAATGACCACAAGCGTGATATTCCATTTTATGTGGGTAACAAACTGAAATAGCTCTTTGATTTTTCAAATGGAACATGATTTCTACTAAGCATTATATGCAAAACACTAGCCAGAAGCTACTCTCTCCAGTTGTGCAGACAAAGCAGGAATGCTCAGAAATTTATCTGCCAAAGCTCCATAAACTTTCAGAATTCGTCTGCCACCTCATTTCACAACTACAGATTTTGTCAACAAACAAAAACAATTATATGAATATTTGTTAAGGTCTGCCAAATCACTGAGTCTATTTAGTTAAGTAGGTATTTCTATGCCACTCAGTTCTCGGAAAGAAGGTTCTGCATTGTTCTCTGATATATTAAGAAGGTTCTGGATTGTTTTGAAAATAGCTCAAGGTTCCCTTTGTCATTTCTGAAGAGGAAGAAATGCTTGGAGCAACTTCTAAGTAAGTGCAGTGTGACTTTATAACTCAATTTCCAATTACAGTATGATGCATTGTCACCTTTTAATAGCAGAGACAGATAAAATGTGAAATTTCAGACTCTAAACCATGCTTGCTATCATTATAGAAGCAAGTATTTTATGTTTTGCAGAGAGCAGAATTCAATGCATGTGACAAAAATTTAATGCGTCATAATATTTTAATAAAATGCTCACATTTTATGAAAATGATCGTATTCTATGATATTTTTGTTTCACTTTTAGAGTCTGTTGGCAATGAACCAGACTTTGCAGATATTCCATTTGGGCAGCTATATTGAAAGACATTTAGAAAATCCAAGCCACTCTTTCCAAGAAATGCATTACAAAAACTTTGCACCACTCTTTCCAAAAGTCGGGTACAACTAAGAAAATGTAGCATTTCCACAATATGACATTACATGCAAAATTAAATGCCTTCAAATCTTGAAGAATTTCTATTTTTGCAAACCAATGCTTGTAGTGGAATATTGTAATTAGAAATAAGCAACTAATAACTTAATGGTAATTAATGGTTTTAATACAGATTTTATACATAAAAGGATAGGGGAATTTAAATATCAAAAAGCTGTTAAAGAAGTTTCAACCCTTAAAAAAATAAAAGATAATTATATTTTTAAAAAGTTTACTTACCATCCATGGGCTAATAAAAAATTTACAAGGATTTTTAAAGAATATGGAATAAATTTGGTCCCTCAAAATAAATTTAATATACAAAATTTACTTAATTTTTCAAAAAAAGATAAAATATCAAATTATAAAAAATCTGGCATTTATCAATTTAGCTGTTCAGATTGTGATAAAGTTTATATTGGTAAAACTAAACGTCATCTAGAAACCAGAATAAAAGAACATTTTAGAAATATTAAATATAAACAAACTGATAAATCAGCTGTGGCAGATCATTTTTGGTCATTTAATCATGAAATTAATTCAGAGGTTAAATTATTAAAACAGTTAAGTAATCCGATAGATTTAATGGTTTGGAAAAAATTTTTATTTTAAAAAACAGGAACCATGTCATGAACTTCGAATTACCATTGTATTTATAAATTTTTGTTTTCAGAGATTGGTAAATAAAAAATTGAATATGAATAATTGTTTTTCACAAAAATAAAAGATTGTAGCTTGGCAACGATTTTGTTTATATGACTTTGAGAATGAGCTGGATATAGCTTGAAACCCCTGGGTCAGAAAAATAGAAAAAGAATATCAACATACTAAGATAAGTGAAGTTTTTAGTTTCTAATTTGTTCTTATTTTAGAATTTTGTTGCTTCACTGTTAATAGCTTCAATTTTTACTTAACTAATAACTTTTTTCTTTTTTTCCTAAGTTTAAGGGGTTCACAATGATTATGAACTCCATGAAAGTTAAAGATAACATATTGAGTTGGTTTACTGCCACTATATCACATTTTTGTTTATTCAGAACTTTGGCTACTAACTCTGCTACAACTTAGAACAATTTCACACTCTAACAGGACAAGCTATATACATTATATTACAATTCACCTTAGCTTTAGGAGACTCACGATTCTGCAATCCAACACATTATCCACTATGCTGTGAAAGCTTGATGTCATGTGGTTCATTCAATAATATACACTACAAAAACCATGAAATAAAGTCATATTTCACTTCCAGCATAAATTTTCACTTGTTTCCTTTATTCAGGAAATGTCAGGTCATCAAATCACAATGCTGTTTTCTTCTTGCTTCAAGGAGGAGTTACTCAAATTTATTTATTTTACCCTGTGTGTGCTTACTCTCACTACTGACAATGTCAGAAGGTCAAAATATAACATGTGTTTGAACAAACATAAAACTGCATGACAGATAACACATGGCAGTTGCATTTGTGATGGACATAACTTCAGTTCCTACGAGTGTGTAGCTACAGCTGTGAAATTCATACAAATCGTGCCAAATATAGGAAAACTGAAGTCCTTCTTGATCAATGATGGTGTATTGTCAAATTCTTGGAGCTGTACAAACTACAGTGCTCTTCTGATTGCAAATTGGAACACAGAAAGTGTCAGGTGCAGGAAGAAAGTTAACACCAACAAAAAGAGGAGAAAGGAGAGCAGTTTCAAAGCCTCTGTTGATATCATTTTTTTAAATGTGCATCTAACACTAGAAACAATGTACTTGTTTGTAGTATTTTTGGACAACCATATCCTCCACACCATTTGTAAAAGGTGAAGAGTTTTAAAAGATCAAAACAGCTAAAATGGTTTCCATGTTAACCCACTAACGCCCAACAGTCTATTCATAGACTGCTACAGGTATTTTTTTTATTTAGTTTACATGAATTCTCAAGTTATTTTGACTATATATGCTGCCATTAATGTAATCTGATTATGTGAACACACTATTGTCTCTTAAAAACTACAATATTGCATAGTTTAATCACTCATAATAAGCTGCAAATTACTCCAGTGCCTGTGAAAGCATATTATTTTTTTCCTTGTTACGTTTCTCTCACAACTTCCTGTAATACAATAAACTGTCGATAAAGGTCTGTATTATTGCATTATGCAAAGAACGTGCCAGTGTAGGCAATTTCAATGCTGAAAATATGATCCTTAAGTCAAGCAATCTATTTATAGACTGCTGGGCACAAGCGTTATCTCACAGCAGCACACGGAAACTCTTGATTGACACAACACTGGTAAGATTGTTACTTCTGTAATAGTATGCAAGCATCTGCCATGTGGATTATTTGTCTTATACAGTTTTTCTGTTTGAAATAGAATGAACTGGTGTTCAACACTATTCTATATTGTGCTCTCTGAAGTGACAATAACATGTAAGTACATGTAATCCTAAAGTAAATATGTCTTATAGCTATTAGTTTTGGGGATAAGTTTGCAATTCTGCGCTAACAAAAAATGCAAACCATAATATGCAAGTCTGTTAGTTATTTCTTTTTTGTTTTTCATTATTTTTAGATTACATTCAGAGATACGGTGTGTAACAATTATGGCATCACATTCAAAGGAGTTATGCTGGTTAGTATAGGTTTGTTCCAACACGATCCAGTATCAGTTCTGGCATGTTCTGTACCTAAGTAGGACTGCAACATGACAAAACTTCCACTAATTCTGAGAGTGTGCTCGATTGTGAATGTGCGTAAGAAAACATTGGTATTAGTTTGGAACGCTTTCAGAAACGCTTGTTGGAACAGACTCTACATCACTTGAACCATTATTAATCTCTGACATTGAATAACTGCGCATGTGTAGTAGGCTATTAGTCTATACGATTTGCACATGTCCAGAATTTGCTGCTCCTGCTCTTGTCCAAGAACCAATTTCACTGGCTACAAACTAGTTCCCAAAATGTTGGAACAGCAAAGCAAGCTGGACAGGTCTGAAGGATTTTCTGTCATATTTGGAACACTGCTTAGCTACTATGCATGCTCAAGATAACAAAACTGAATCTGGATCATGTCGGAACAAACCTTGTATAGCCTACAACACGTGCTCAGATTATTCAGAATCACAGATTAATAATGGCTCAAGTAATGTTGCAACCATACAAACTTCCGAACTAATTCTGGACATGTGCATAAGAAAATGTTGGTATTAGTTCGGAAGGCGTTCAGAATGCACTCAAAACCGCTTGTTGGAACAAACCTAATAAATGACAATAACTTTTCCAAAGAAATTCATGATGCTTGTGATACAATTGACGTGATTCTTCCTCCTGATCCAAACAGTCTGACTGATGAAGATGAAACACTACAGGTATAGTAAATGTGAATGATGTTCCCAGCCCAGTTGAAGTACATTTCACTGCCTCTGAAAAGAGTGACATACAGGAAACGAATGACTCTAGGTTTGAAAAGTCAATCAAAAAAAGGAAATCTTGAGACTGACCAACATAATACAAAAAATGTGCTTTCAAGCACACAAAAATTCCAGAAAATAGCCATGCTTCAAATGAAAAATGGGAAGAAATGAAAACATGTTTGAAGGATTGCATGCTCATTGAGATTCTGCAAAAAATGCAAGTAACACTCTTCCAAAGATGTTTTAACTGTTACCGCAGTTGATAATACGCTTTTACCACACCAAATGTTTCAATTAATAAGTGGTTTGGCTTTAAATGATCTGTAATTGCTTTAAGAAATAAAGTTTCATCATAAAATACATGAACTTGATGGAAATGTATTCATTCATCATTATAGAATGTTTTAATACCATTAACACCCAGCAGGTGATTTTGGGACACTGGCTGAATAAGAAGGCAAACAAAATATGTTGACACACTGTATGCTAAACGAATGCAACACATGTTTTTTTCTTAATTTTTGAAAAAAAAAAAAATAAGTTGGACATAATGGCGGCAGAACCGTTATATTCGGGAATGTATATTATATACCTTACCTTGTATTTCTCTGCCAACTACTTGTACAATATATTAAGCACCAACATCATTTATATACAATACTAGCCTAACCTAAGATGGGCTAAATTTCAATAACAATCCTGTTCACATACACACACTAACCTAACAATGGCTAAATTTCAGTAACACAGGAACCTGTCATCCAGTTCATATACACACACTAACCCAACACGGGCTACATTTTGATAACACAGGCATTCTCATCCCGTTCATACACACACTAACCTAACATGGGCTAAATTTTGGTAACACAGGACCCAGTCATCCCATTCATGTACATGTATTATTTTGACCCATCTAACCTAAACTAACACAAACTAAATTTTGATCAAAGAGCCCTATCATCCTGTTCATATACACACACAATAACCTAATCTAACAATAGCTAAATTTTGATAACACAGAACCCTCTCACCCATTCATACACACAAGCTAACCTAGCCTAACAAGGGCAAATTTCAATATACGACCCTGTCATCATGTTTGCATACACACACTAACCTTCTTCTAATTGCCCTCCTCTTATGGAGGACTTACACGCCTGTGCCTAGGATTAGATGCCTATTGGATGCAGAGGAACCTATGGACCGGACAGAAGTGGGCAATCAGCCCAGCACCAGGCATGAATATGAGGAACAGAATGATATGAAATGCACGCAAAATGGATAATTGGGTAAGTGATGATGGAGCAGTTGGTGGAATCAGTGGTGGGGGAAACTGGAGAAAACCAGACCAGACACCACTTCGTCCACCACGAATACCACATGCGAGTACATAGGATCTAACCCAGACTGCCTTGGAGATAGGCGAATGGCCTACTGCTCGGTCACCTACCTAATAAAATTTAAACAGCACAGGTCATAGTTATCCCATTCATATACACGCACTAACCTAGGCAGGACCCTGTTAGGCATTGTAGGCTAGTCAGCAGGTAACAAAAAGAAAGAAAGATCTAAAGATACCTCTACAAAGTGGCTGGGCCCTAATGACCTAGTTGTCGACGGGCCCTTAACCCTTTCATGCCTGGTGAGTATTATAAGATACATAGGCTTTTTTTCCTATTTGTACTAGTTTTAACTTTTTTTTCTGCTATATTCTTGTTGTACTGTCTGTCACCAATTAAAAATACATATTTGAGACGTTTTGAATTGTAAAAAATTATTTTTTTTACAATTTATATTGTAGTGTTTTTTTATAAGAAAAGAAGCAAAATCCATGCAACCACAGTCAAATGATACCCTGTCATCATCCACGCGTACCATCACACCGATTATTTTACGTGGGCCCTCCCCGTCCTTTGCCACAGGCACATTTGGCTGCGGTTGCCGAGACTCGAACTCATGACCTCAGGCTTTGAGTGCATGGCCAGTGCACTACGTGTTGCCTCAACGATCATGGCTATTCAAGCCAGCAGGCTGAAGGTGTCCCAGATCGCCTAATCTAAACCGGTTTCGAATTAGAGGAAGAACAGCATACGTAGCAAAATAATTCAGGCATGAAAGGGTTAAACACAACTAACTCACTCACTCACACTCACTCTAAAGTGGCCGGAGAACTGTGCCTATGCATAAAACATGATACAATACAATAATCTGTGCATAGCCATAGGATGTTCTTGCACACCAATACTTTGAGCACCTTCCGCCATCCATAAAACAAAAGTTTTTCTTGAAAAACACAGTGTTTATGCAATAATTTCTACACAAATACAGTACAAAACCATTTTTGAACATATAAAACTATTTATTACAGCTTCACGGGTGATCAGCCATGTGAGGTTTAAAAATATTGAGCTTTCAGCCATTGAAGACTCTATGACCGAAAGCTCAATGTTTTTAAACCTCACACAGCTGATCACCCGTGAAGCTGTAATAAATAACGCGTGCCGTGAAAGCTTTAAATCTTACATATAACACTAGTTCCTAAACAGTTTCTTGCTGAATATCCGTCACCCAAGTGAAATAAAACTATTACAGCCAGGATATGTAGAGAATTTGCACATAAAAATTAAGTTTGACCACCAGATAAAACTTTTAAAATCGTTATCAGGAATAAAATATATATCAATTGCACTATATTTCACTTGTTTTCTCAAGAAGTTCGTTTACTGCATAATAATCCATTTTTGTAAAGTAGAACCTGTTTTAAGAGCTCATTTACTCCCATCATCAACCTGATACTGTTTGTTGGGTTTCATTTAATATTTAAATTGAATATGGATTGATATCGGTAATAGTGAATAATCCATATTCAATTTAAATATCAAATGAAACCCAACAAACAGCATCAGGTTGATGATGGGAGTAAATGAGCTCTTAAAACAGGTTCTACTTTACAAAAATGGATTGTTATGCAGTAAACGAACTTCTTGAGAAAATGAGTGAAATATAGTGCAATTGATATATATTTTATTCCTGATAATTGAATATGGATTGATATCGGTAATAGTGAACAATCCAGGTCCCATGTGACTGCTCACCATCCCTCTCATGAACTTGTTTCCTTCACCACTACTTCCATGCACATCTTTTAACTCCTCAACCACCGCTTGAAGGCACAGTATTTCCCACACCACTTGAGTGTCTCCATCTATATTTACACCAGCACACCATTAATTTCTATAACAGGAAAAAGAAATACCGAAAGAAACAAACTAACTTAGTCCCTCACTTTTCTTATTAAATAGTTTCTGTAACTACAGAAAGTGCATGGTAATATAATCGCAATTTTTTGAAGTGTGGTCAATCTGCAAGCCTGGAATAATTTCTAAAAAAGATGATTTACTCAAGTGCCAAAGGCATAATGTCGGATAATGTTTTGTATTTACCAAAACACTTCAAATGGAATTTTAAACACTTTTAACACTATATTGCACTGCTTTATTGCACAAGTATTAAGAATACACCTTTAGGAATAATAATTGACACACATAATATGCTATTTATTTGTGTAAATGTCTGTATACTGCACTTAATTGAGGCAAGGTGCACAAACTCGAGGAATTGAACAAAACAATAGTGAAACACTTTATCCAAGGCATAATGAGAGCAATTCTCTCCTGCTCATCCCTTCCATCTCCTGTTGAGCTGTTGCCAACATCGGCACTCAAAATACAAGCACCTGCACCTTGCCTCAATTAAGTGCAGTTTGCATACACTTGGACAAATAAATAACATTGTGTATCAACTATTGTTCCTAAAGGTGTATTCTTAATAATTGTGCAATAAAACTGTGCAATATAGTGTTAAAAGTGCAGATTCACTTGCTAACATAGTTCCCTGCTTTTCATATGTTCGCAATACCACCTTGCCTGCCTTCCCCCCATACTACATGCCCTCTGTGTATAGTGTATATCTAATGAAGTTCAAAAAAATACCTATTTGCTTGTTTTTAAGAGTTTCAGGAGGCAGTATCATGATGTTAAAACAATAACGTACTGATATTATTTATCAAGGTACCCAACATTCTCTGATGTAAGTATTTGTGACAAAAATTGGGTTTTAGTATGTATGAAACATCCATTTATTTTAAAGGATTGGAACAGCAAATTATAATTTACACAGGAAGCAAATACATCTTAATTTATTTTTATTTTAAAAAGAACTTCACAACAATGCACATCAATAAGGTGATAAATTTGTTATTATTTAAGTGTTTTCATGTTCATATAGTATCCATAGATTTATTATTTATACATTTTAAAGAATGAAAACACAGAAAGGATAATTTTGACACAAAATAAATATATGTTATTAGCCGACAAAGCGAACAGGTAAATCAGAAAATATGTACAACAGCGATTACATTTATGTCATTCGAATGTTCAGGAAGAGTATATCAGGTGAAGTACACACACTGTAGATACAATAGCTGCAATCAGGTCATGATGAAGGCAGTTTTATCTATCAACAAGGGACAGAATGACATACGTCATACGAGTTCTGCAATTGATAAGACTAAAATAACTGTTAATAATAGATTGTGGATCAAGGCTTCACGGGTGATCAGCTGTGTCAGATTTACAAAGGTCGAGCTTTCGGCAGGCTGAACCTCAGCCTGCCAGCAGGTCGTTGTCGTCGACTTTTCATCCTGAAGATGGCCGAAAGCTCGACCTTTATAAATCTGACGCGGCTAACCACCCGTGAAGCCTTGATCCATAATGCTCGCCGTGAAAGCTTAAAATCTTACATTGGGAAACAGATTATTGGAACCAGAAGTTGACAGAGTGACAATTTCTATAGGATAGGTAGCAACAATGACAGTGAGACATCTTTCATTGAAAGCTATTGTCGATGAAATATTTGGCAGATAATGTTTCGTATATACCAAAGTCCAATTTTCGTCAAAAACACTTATGTTAGAAAGTGTTGAGTACCTTGATAAATAACGCCAGAACTTGTTTTAGGATCATGATACTGCCTACTGAAACTCTTAAAAGCATGAAACTTTTTGGAACCTTGTTAGATAGCGGACACTGTACACAGAGGGAATGAAGAAGGGGCAAAAGCAAGGTAGGGAAAGATGGGGAAACTAGTATTGCCAACATATGAAAAGCAGGAACTGTCAGCAACATATGTAGGAAATGGTGCGAACAGTGGAAATGCATCTATTTGTATGACATGGCATACGACGGATGTGAGTACAATCTCATCAATTTTCAATAGGCATTTTGCGGGTGAGAAGAGCCGTTGATGGACCTGTTACTGATGCATGATGTCCTCAGAAGATGTATGACGTGAAACCTATGGAAACAATACCACTTTACAAAAATATGCAAGGGGGATACTTCCACTATAAAAGGTAAGATTAGACCCTATCCTGCAAAGCATCCTGTCATCTTGCTCATATTTACACACCCTATTATGTAGTCAGTGTTGTTTCCGTGTACTCGCAACACCACGTGCTTGTGTTTCGAGTGCCGATCTTGGCAACATCACAACTGACGGAAGAAATGAGAAGGGGAGGAACGTTCCCATGTTGCCTTGGTTGTTGTTGTTGTTGTTGTTGTAGTGTTTAACGCCCGCTTTTACTACTACGGCACCGCAGGCGATGTTGCCTTGGGTGAAGCGCGTCGCCATAATTTCGTTCGGTTGGTCAACTTTGTGCACCTTGCCTCAATTAAGTGCAGTGCTTTGGTAGACGTGAAACATTATCCCAAACACTAACCTTGACGCTACTACGTAGCATACGCCATAGGTCATCAGGAAATTGGCACGCTAGGACAAAATCTGACGCAGGTATAACAGTTTAGTGTTATAAATTTTCACTGCTCATTTCCTTACGTATTACGTAAGCTGTCAGCCATACAATTCCGTCAGTATCATAACCACATGTAAGCAGCGATTAGAATTCTAAGTCATTTGGCCCAAGTTCTTGAATGTACCATATGAACTGTACTAAGACTTTAGAAACTACAGGATTTTCCGCACTTTACATTACATTAATTACGTCTTATTTATGCATATCTTGTTTGTTGATAACCCTTTTTAAGGTCAATCCTTGCAATAACGCTACGAGAGATAAGTCAGGTTTCCTCTTACTGGACCAATAAATAATAATAATACTTATCATCATTAATTATCATTATCATGAGTATTACTACTAGTTCTACTACTACTACTACTACTACTACTACTATTACAATTGAATTTGTTATATTGAAACCTGTTTGCTGCGTTATGTCACAGAGTTGTATCCTTGAAACTCGAAGATTTTAGTGCACTTTCAATAAATCAGTCATATTTATAATAAGAAAGCAACTTGCCTTGTTGTACAGCTAACTTAATTTCGAATCATCACCTCCAGTTATTACTGGCACTGCACAATACCATTAACTTACAAAAACACTTTTCCTTCCTTTCCCTCTCTTGGTCCGCAGCTCTATCGAAATCACAGAACACCAACCTTAGTGCAGTGTTGCCATATTCAAAAAACGCGCGAACCGTGCGCACGCTAGAAATGGACAGTATTTTCGCTCAGAGGACCCTACAACAGGTATAATATAAAAAATGAAAACTTTTAATATAGCCATATGCATAGAATAGTCGCATTCGTGTATTTAGCAGGTTTTTGTTTTGAAACCATACACAAGAGATCAAGAGAATACTTCAAACTTATATATCGCGCTTCATTCAAATAACACTGGTCAACAATGAAAATGTTAAATAATTTCCGCTGATTCTTACCTATTTGTATGTCCCAAATCAAAAAATCGAGTTAGAAATGCTCCATCACCCACAAATTTTTTGTAATATTAAAAAAACTGTAATGATTATTAGCATAGGGTGGTAAATGTGCTGATTAAAATAAAGTAGTTTTATCGTATTAGGTCAACAAATACGGCAATTTGTAATTGTAATTTTAGGTCATTGTTGTCTGTGACTTCAGGAATGACGATGTCCTACAACGAGCCTCTCCAAAACTGTGCTTTTACCCTGCAGGTGAATGTTTACCACAGAACACCTAGTAGTTAATGTTTACTCCAACAGCCAGGCGCGGCTCCTCAGGGTAGGCAGGGTAGGCACTGCCTACCCTATCGTAATACATCAACAAATAATGTTTAAGTATGATTCTGCATTTTATCATTTGAACCGTCATTTTCCCCTAAATTCCAGTCCAAGAAAAGTTTTCTCGGTTATAATGACCAGCGCATGGTCAAATCCTTTAATCTCAATTCCGATTCATCAAAACTGCGCTGCGTGTTTGAAACGCGCGGCAGAAATGATACGCATGGAACCTGGGTAGTGGAGAGCAGGCTAGCTTAACCTCTGCCTGCCCGGCCCCCTTTCCTCAGTACGAGGCCCTTGAACAGGGATAAGGAAACATTCGGTCTGTATATGCACTCCGAGCATGCGTAGACGCGTCTGCCAGCAGTCCGAGCACTTGCCGGCCCAAATCCGAATTTATGCGACATTTTCCGAACAGCCATACTCCACGAACGAAGATCTCAGAGATCTGAATCTGTCGTTATCTCTGTGTAATACCAGTATGACCGACTTAATTAGTGAACTATTACAAATTTCGCTTTCGCGGCGCACTAACAATGAAAAGAGGAGTGATTTAGCTATTTAACACAAAGCTGCAGTCAGACAATTTTTCAATTTCTTAATCTATTTTAGTCATGGGTGTAGCGAAACGGGGGCAAGGGGGGCCACGGCTCCCCCTTGGAAGTTGGTGAACTTAATGTGCAGTCAGTTACTGACCTTTAAACTATTATTTTAATTTTGATGTAAAGAACAATTTTTGTTTAGCACAAATTAATACGGTTATCTGCAACAAATACTATAAATTTTGACAGTAAAATAATGATTTAATATTATATGAATGCAAATTTCCAACATGTGCCCCCCCCCTGGAAAAAAGTCTGCCGACACTCGTGATTTTAGTTTTGGCGGTAATTCGTCCGTAAGTCACACTCATTCACTCTGCTCTTATTAAACAACCAAACAATATATTGTTTGCGTTATCCGCAATGACTTCGCCCCCTATATTTGGATAAACGGGGTTTATTATTATTACTATTATTATTATTATTATTATTATTATTATTATTATTATTATTATTATTATTATTATTATTATTATTATTATTATTATTATTATTATTATTATTATTATTATTATTATTATTATTATTATTATTATTATTATTATTATTATTATTATTATTATTATTATTATTATTATTATTATTATTATTATTATTATTATTATTATTATTATTATTATTATTATTATTATTATTATTATTATTATTATTATTATTATTATTATTATTATTATTATTATTATTATTATTATTATTATTATTATTATTATTATTATTATTATTATTATTATCATTATTATTATTATTATTATTGTTATTATTATTGTTATTATTATTATTGTTGTTGTTGTTGTTTGTTGTTACTGTTACACTTTGCCTACCCTAAAATTTTGACTGCGAGCCGCCACTGCCAACAGCAGACCAGGAAGGTTTGTTACAGTTACAAACTGTCCTGCATAGTAGCCTCCTCAAATTAAAAGAGCTTATGAGTGTTATTTTGACAATAAAATTGATGAGAATAAGTTTTGGGCTCTAGAAATCTGTTGTGCCAAATTTACAACACTATTAACCGGCTGGTTAAACGGGAACTGTCATATGCCTTTTGCAGTTCCTATATCGGTATGCAAGAGTGAGTGCCTGCAGGAGGCTGACACAATCGGAAAAGATAAATACACGGGAGGGTGCATGTCGTTGCATTAGCTTTATCGCCTTGTAAAGGGCAATAGCCTCGGCGGTGTAAATTGATGTCTCGTCAAATAAGCGCCACGAGTGTATGGCCTTTGTGTCCCATATATACATGCCGGAACTGATTCCGTCGGGAGTTTTCGAGCCGTCCGTAAAAATAATTTGTACCGAATGTTTATATGAGGAAAGGAACGGGGAAATATATTCTCGCCAGGCGAGGGAATAATCCATTTTAGGTGCACAAAAATAATGACAGTCAATCACAATATGTGGCGGAAGCGCATAAACATGCATATCTAATAAGTACTTCGGGCGTGTGGGTGTCCGATAGATGTGTTCATACGACAGATACCGCCCCAAGCATCGTACCAGTGGTAATGGCGGCTGTTCCCCCTCCGGCAATTGGCGGCGGTAAAGCTCTTAAAGACATGTCAATTTCGGTAAGAGGATATTGTGCGAATGTGTCAACAAGTGTGAAATTTGACTACAGCCCAGTATGAGCATGCGACCCTCTACGTCATAAGACGGAAAGTATAATTTGTGTTGGCTCTTCGCTGGTCGTCCGGGTATATGGAATACTATGTTGTAGAGTTGGTAAAAGTACTATTCTAGTTTATGCCGCACACCTTGCGTATGGGTAGGGACTAGTAATAAGCCATATTCCAGGCGTGGAAATATCAAAGGCGGAAACAGGCTTAGTAAGACCCGGAGGTCTGTGAAATTATTTTGTTGTTTAACAACGCTGTCAATTGCCAGGATCACATCAGCGTCGCCGGTGTGCCGGAATTTTGTCCCGCAGGAGTTCTTTTACATGCCAGTAAATCTACTGACATGGAGCTGTCGTTTTTAAGCACACTTAAAAACCATCGGCCTGGGCCGGGTTTGAACCCGCGACCTTGGGATCAGTAAGCCAGCGTCTAGCCAACTGAGCCACCCAGACCGACGGGGGGTCTGTGGCCCAGTGTCGCGCGGTCATAGCCTTGAACAGTGATTTTAATGTGTTAAGCGTAGCTAATACACGTTGAATATGTAGTGTGTAACTTAGGGATTGGTGTAAAAGTACCCCTAAAAATTTGACTGTGAGAGTCGGCTGAAGGATATAATTTTGGAGGAGCAGGGAAAGGCGTGATAAACGGGTAGATTTATTAAAATGTACAAACCGGGTCTTAATTAGGTTAACTGGTTTCTTATTTTGTTGTTTAACGACGCTGTCAATTGCCAGGATCACATCAGTGTCACCGGTGTGCCGGAATTTCATCCCGCAGAAGTTCTTCTACATGCCAGTAAATCTACTGACATGGAGCTGTCGTTTTTAAGCACACTTAAAAACCATCGGCCTGGGCCGGGTTTGAACCCGCGACCTTGGGATCGGTAGGCCAGCGTCTAACCAACTGAGCCGAGTCCTTCGAGATACGCGATTATCTTCTGACAGTCTGTCGAAAAATTCTCCAAGCCCATACGGGACGACGGCGACGCTATTTGGCAGGCTGAGAACAGCCCGAGGTGTGTCATGCGTGTAACTGCCCTTGTAAGGGCTTAACCACTTTATGACGGGATGTGGGGTTTTGCAGGATGGCGAATGAAGATTGAGGTAGTAGGTTGTAAGGAGGCAGCAAGGTTTTGCTCCTCAGCCCATACGGGATGGGGGGGGTGATTGTTTGATAAGGAATAATATCGTCAGCGTATTGTAGGTCTGACGGCTACTGTTACCGCTGAGATGATGTCACCGACATATATGGCATATAGCAATGGACTAAGTGCCGATCCCTGAGCTAGACCTTGCGATGTCTGTCTTATGTAGGCGTTTTGTCGGAACGGTGCAAGTGTACAATTTCTATCGACATGAAGCGCCGATATGAGTTGGCGAATAGACGTCGGGACCCCGACCACCTGTAGCCGTTTCAGTAAAACTGGGATCGAGAACTGATCGTATGCAGAAGTTATGTCTAGAAAAAGTGCCAGGACTTGGGTATTGGTACGGAAGGCGATATTAACATCAGTTAAAATGGTATACAGTGGGAAGATGGTCCCATAGCCTCTCCGGAATCCGTATTGTGTACTGGTCCACCGACTATTTCGTTCTAAATAAAAACTGAGGCGGTCCTGGAGGATCTTCTCAAACACTTTTCTTAATGTTGTTAATAAGCCTATCGAACGATAATCCGAAGGGGCGTGTCCCATATATCCTGGTTTTAGGATGGGATGGATTATAATGGTTCGCCATGACGTTGGTACAGATCCCCCGCGAAGTAGTTTGGTATACGCTGATGCTATTAAAGCGTACCCTGCCTCCGGAAGAGATAGCAAAAAGTGATAGGTGATCCCGTCGGCTCCCGGGGCCGATCGCCCGATTTTATTCATTATAGTTCTGCGTACCTCAGTTGCAGTAAAAGGTGTTAATAGTGGGTTCGACGTATCTATTGCCGTTACCGTAATCGTCATGTTTTCGGGCACCGAAGTCGGGGCCACCCGATATAAAAATTATTCCTGTAATTCGACCTCCTGTTCATCGGTGAGGGCGGTAAAGCTGGGAGTGGTTTCTTGAACCAGGTCAACTGTTCCCATATTTGTGCGGTTTTAGTATCCGACGTGATGGAGTCTCACGCGGGCCTCCATTCTTCTGGCTGCGAAGTAGGCCTCGGTCCTAAGGTAATTGCATCGAGAGTAAGCCAACCGTTTTGCCGCGACCAATTGGGCACACTCGCTGTTCCACCATGGAGGTTTTCGGACCTTCGGCGACTTTATTTCCTTCCAGGGGTGATACTGGTCTTGGTACTGGTGTAGTATAGCCTCGATCTGTTCGTATGTCACGTCGGTTTTGCGAGAACTGGTTGGTCACTTGGTTAAGGTACGAACGTAAGTGTTCGCAGCGCACCTCTCCCCGCCTACGACAATAATATATCGTGCGTCCGCTCCTCTGTCGAGGTACGTATTGAATAAGAAAGGGAAACTCACCACTCCCCAGGGTCTGGGGGTGTTTCGACAAAGTCACATTGGGATTTATGTCTGCTGTCACAAACGTTAAGTCTGGGGACGAGTCCTGTTGTCCCGGAGTACCCATTCTGGTGGTATGGGATTCAGATATTAATGTCCACGCATGTTGTTCCGCCAGCTGGAAGAGGGGATGACGGTGGCGTTGTTGCAAAGAAAGCGCCCGGAAATCCGTGATATTAAAATCACCGAAAATCACTTGTTGCTGTGATTGGGGAGTCAGAAATTGCTCCCATTCCACCAAGGTGAAACGGCGGCCGGTCGCATAGACACCTACAATCGAGATGTCCCCTAGAGTTATCCGCAAAGCTTTCAAGTGGGGTGGGAACCAGATATCGGTATCCCAGTCCCGGACATGCAGATTACTGGCGACGCCGATGACTACTCCTCCACCTTGCGTCGCCCGATCGTTATGGAATATTTGATACCCCTGGAGGCGAAATGGCTGGTGTAAATGTAACCAGGTTTCCACTAGTATTATGACATGTTTGGTGGGGTGGGAACCGTATATTGGTATCCCAGTCCCGGACATGCAGATTACTGGCGACGCCGATGACTACTCATCCACCTTGCGTCGCCCGGTCGTCACGGAATATTTGATACCCCTGAGGCGAAATGGCTGGTGTAAATGTAACCAGGTTTCCACCAGTATTATGACATGGGGGTTAAACCTAGTCAAATACCAATGCAGGTCTGCTAATTTATTATTAATGCTGCGCGCATTCCAATAAGCTATTCTTATTTCCGGCATAATTAATATGAGAATATCACAGGTTTAGTTGTTGTTTCAAGGATGTCAGTGTACGTCGGAGATATTCAGGAGCTTCGGCCAATAATGTATCAAATTTACGTTGAATTTCCCGGAGGTCCCGTCCCCGAGACCCCGGGGGCCACTTTGGCGGTAATCGCGTAACTGTATCCTCCCTCGGGACGTTTCTATCCAGCGAGCTTTTGTCTTTGAACGATATTCTTTGCTCGATTGAGCCAATGTGCGATTCCCGTGTAGGAAGCTGTTGTGGGACTCCTAGGGGGTCATTCTCCGTTGGTGTAGATGGAATGACGGAGGGGGTTCCCTCTGGCCAACGACCATGGGGTGCCCTTCGTTCCCGTAACCATTCATGAGCAGGAGGTGCCTGTTGTGATTGACATTTACGTTTAGCCGAATAGTTCGATGTACCCCACCCGGTCTGATATGAGTTAGGCTTCGATATTGTGGATCGACTTCGATCCTCTGGCAGGTTAGGAAATTCTTCCCTTCCCTGGCGCGAAACATTCTTGAGAATAGTTGTTTTAGTGAGGTCTGCGTATAAGGTGGCTCCCGTAAGCATCTGACGAGCCTCGTGTCTGGAAATAGGTAATTCCCCTATCCCGGACGCAATCTGCGATTCGAGCTCATAAGCTGGACATTTATCTGTCTCCGTTGCCAAGTGTCCCTGCTTGCAATTGATACAACACACGCGATCCACTGGACAGTCGCTCTGCCCCTCCAGGTGAACCTGTTCACACTTTAAACATCGCTTGGTGTTCCTACAGAATTTTGCTCTATGATGGAATTTACCACAGTTTTCACAAATTAGAACTCTTGTTGTATACGTCTCCACTGCAAGTGATGATAATAGACATACACGTACGCTGGCAGTCGTTGCGCCCTGAAGGTAACCTTCACCGTACGTGTCGGCTGAGAAGTCGTGTCCCCATTCGATGTAACTCTACGATTACAACGATGAAGATTATGTATAGGTAGCTGGCCTGTTATTTGTAGATGGATACCCAGTTCTTCCATGCTAATATCTATATCTAAACCCCTCACCACGCCTGTTACAAAGATATTATAAAAGGGGATATATGATCGTGTGTCATGGATCGCATCAAAATTCGAATCTAGAAATTTATTAGCTTCCATGTAGGTAGAAAAGTGTACTTCTAATTAGTTAAAGCCACATTTATGGCTGTGTGTCACCCCCTCGGCGTGTAAAAAAAGCCATTTTCCAATTGACTGTTACATCGGACTATCACGAAAAATGGGCTTAAATCCGTGGCTTGATAGCGTAATGGGGGTTTAGTTGACTCGCTACTCATCGTTGTCCTAGGTGCCACATTTGTCCCATTAGACTGCTCGGCAGGCTTAAGCTCTGTCGGATTCAAATTCGACTCGGCATTTTCTTGTGTAATTACCTCCGTATGTTCAGCCACTGGTATGTCTGTTTCCATGACCACCGGAGCTAGTAGACTTGTGTCATCCATAATTAGTGCCGGCTAAACGATTGCCGGCACCCCCCCCCCTCCCGAAGGGGTGGAAACGCCTCTAAGGTCCACCAAAATTAAGTGTGAAATGGTTATTCTTACCTCGTTACTCCACCAAGATAACCAGATACAAAATTAATCACACCACAAAAAAAGTCAGAAACTGTGCCAAAAGCACAAACACGTGTGCTCTGGTAACACAAAGACTGCTTCAGCAAACAGCCCGATCTACCCCGCCACCACACGTCCACCAAGCAACTAGCAGTAAGCGTATGCAAAAGAGGGATGCGCCTACCACCATTAATCACGGTGGAAGGGTCCCTGGATGTCAACGTAAGGCTGAAGATTATCGCTTGTCATGAGCGTCGGCAGACATTTTTTCCAGGGGGGGGCACATGTTTGAAATTTGCAATCAGATAATATCAATTCACTATTTTATTGTCAAAATTTATAATATTCGTTGCATATAACCATGTTAATTTGTGTTAAATAGAAATTGATCTTTTAAAATAGTACTTTAATAGTCAGTAATTGATTGCACATTAAGTTCACCAACTTCAGGGAGGGGCCGCGGCCCCCCCTTGCACCCTCTTCGCGACGCCCATGTCGCTTGTTCATTGACTCTTCAAAAACAAGCTTGAAACAAGTCTTGCTACATAATGGAAACAAGTTTCCCTCCATTCCTATAGCCCATGCAGTTGGTATGAAGGAGCGTTATGTTAACATGCAATTCTTGCTATGCAGTATTCGATATGATGACTACTCATGGCAGATATGTGCAGATTTTAAAGTGATAGCTATCTTGCTTGGATTACAACTTGGTTATACAAAATTCTGCTGTTTCTTGTGCATGTGGGGTAGTAGAGACAAAAGCAATCATTAGGTTAAAAAAAAGTTGGCCAAAGAGAGAGTCGTTCAACCCAGGACAGGCAAATGTTGTTCACGAACCACTTGTGAAGTGCTGACCAAATCTTATTACCTCCATTACACATCAAACTAGGTTTGTTTAAGAACTTTGTGAAAACAATGCATCGTGATGGGAGTGCATTTCTGTTCCTGAAAACTAAGTTTCCAAAGATCAGTGAAGCAGAAATAAAAGAGGGAATATTTTTTTGCCCCTTAAAGAAATATTTGTTGAAAAATTATGAACGATGCGCAATTTGAAAGTATTTTAAGCACGCAAGAACGAGCTGCATGGTTCTCTTTAAAAAAAATTGGCATACATTTTCTTGGAAACCACAGCTATGAACATTATGCAGAACTTGTCAATGAGCTGATTGGGAATTACAAGGTCATGGAATTTAATATGTCCTTGAAAATACACATACACATACACATACATATTAAGTGTATAATTACAAGGAATCTTGTTAATGCAGTTACTCAAAAACTATGGGTGATGGAGAAGTTCTGCAAAAAGATTTGTAATCAGCACACAAAATTCAGTAAGAATCACCCTTTATACTTCTTTTAACATTAAACAACTTAAATTTTGTTGACCAGTGTTATTAGCTTCTATTTTCGTAGTTACCAGTTCATTTTCTAACGATCACTGCTTGTTTCTGTAAGTGAATGATATTAGAGAATTTTCAAAAATTCTACCCGACGCCGGAAAATTGGTTAAAATGTAGGGCATGTCCGGGAATTTCCGGACGTCTGGTAACTCAACTCTAGGGGGGGCATGAGGTCCATTTCTAGCGTGCTAGGGTTTCGGTGATTTTTTAAATATTGCAACCTTGCTGGACACAAGGAATTTATGTGGTATTTAATTTATCAGGTTGGTGTTCTATGTTGGCAATCCTGCTAAAGTGGACATAGTTTATCGGTAGTACCCAAGAGTACAACATGGCCGACATTACACTAAACAGCAAATGAGAGTATCCCAAAAAGCAGTCCTGCTAACGTACATAGTGAAGGCATTTCTAACCTCAAATATCAAAGGGTTAAAGTATCACGTTTTCAAACGATAATAATGCTTGAACATCGTTACCACACAATAAAGGATGTACTCATCTTCGGCAAAACTTTTTCTACAATAAGACTTTAGCATAGAATCACTTTCGAGCGTTAAATATCATCAGATATATATATTTAATGCACTACTGTGTAGCGAACACATAAATGACAACAGTAACTATAACTGCATGTAATGCTCTAAAAGAATGCGAACAGTACGTCCACAGATTGCTTAATTAATGCGATGTCTAAACAAAATCTTAGTTTAACATATAGCAGTTGACCTCTCCGCCAGTGTTTTCATTCTTGTTGGAGCGAAAGAAGCAGAAGCGAACCGGATAAAAAAGAAGAAAAAATTAGAATTTTGAATGGCACTGCAGTAGGAACGAACCATGACCCTCCTTCGTCCTTACATATGAGAACGCGAAATTTGTAGATAATATTATTTATTTGACAACCTCCGTAGCGCAGTTGATAGCGCGCTTGCCTCTGGCACGGAGGACCAGGATTCGATCCCCGGTATCAGCATAGGGATTTTTTACCCCGCTGGGAGGTCTGGCACGGGGTGCACCATCTGGAATACAGTACTTACAGGAAACCTACACATACATATCGATATTTACATGAAACCTCCAACCATCGCCCTAGGCAGAAACAAGGAATAATACAAACACTCACAGAACGAGCATCCAGGCTCTGCAACCAGAAGTACTTAAAGGAAGAACTCAAGCACCTAAACTCAACATTCCAGGCCAATGGATACACACGAAAAGAAATCCGGCGCGCAATTCATCCCAGGTGACCAGCCATAGCGGATAGAAAAGAAAGTGTGAGCTATGCTGTGAGTTTACTGCATGATCAGTGGTCCCGTGGCAATTGACCGAAAGTGTGGCGTGGCGATCGCAGTCGCCTCAAAATGCTGCTGAACTGCCTATGTGATTCGGAAGTACAGACAATTTTATACGTATGCTCCTCCTAAAAATAAAAATCTGTTTTACAAATGAGAAAAGTCTATTTCTAGGAAATACACTAAATTATCTGTTAAATGTAGAATTTGTGACAAACATGTTCTAGAGGACTTCTCAGTGAAAGTTGATTCATTCGTTGTGCATGGAAAACTAGTTGAAATCCCTAGAATTAAATGGCGGTTAAAGCCAGGGGCAACTCCCTGTATATATCATAATTTACCCAGCTACTTAACTACAATGCGTAAATCCCGAAAATCTCCACAAAACAGAGACAAAAAAAAATGCTGAAAAAGCAATATTCAACAATCAGTAAATTACCAGATGCAGGATCCAGTCAGCCAGTTCTTAATTCAAAGGCACCGTCCTTCAACAATGAGGAAAACACAGAAAACAGTTCTAATTCCTCCAAGGTTACAAACACAAGTGTCAATAGTGAAATTGCTGCACTGAAGAAAAGAATTAAAAACCTCAATAGAAATTTAGTTAGAACTAAAATCCTGCTATCTAAGCAGAGGGCTAAATTAAAAATAGTAGAAAAGAAATTGGCTACTAATTGTTGCGAACATAAACGCAATTTAAATTATTTAAGTAAAAAACAAAAGCTGGTTCTAGATAGAATGCTTAAAAAATGTCAGACGAGCTCGAAGGGGATGGTTACACCAATGAATTTCTATGAGAAAGCTTGTTATTTAAAATCACAAACCCTAAAGGTTATAGACATTGCTTAACATATGAATTGCTGCCCCTGCCTTCTGAAGCCCATTTAAGGAAATTATCTAATGGGATAAAGTGCACATATGGTATAAATTGCAATGCTCTAAATGCGATTTCTACTACATTCAGTCACGAAGGAGATGAAAACAAGCGTCTTGGAATTGTAATATTTGATGAAGTCAAATTAAGAGAAGAAGTTAGGTTCAATGCTAGCTCACTAAAAGTGGACGGATTCTTCATTAATTATAATACCCATTATTGTAAAATAGCATCCTATGTTATGTGTCATGGAAAGACGATGTTTCAAAACAGTATTTCAAATATTTGTGCTTACGATTTTAGCTATTTAAAATGTTAATTGATAATATGAAACCCATTTTCACCATGCATTCGTGAACTAAAGTGAAGCGACGGCGACACCAGTGCCATCTTGTGAGCGAACCATAGTAACTCCCGAAGAGCTCACACTTTCTCTTCTATCCGCTATGGACCAGCTAAAAAGGAGCAGCGTTGCAAAGCAGCTACACCCTTTCTCCCCTACATCAGGAATGTCTCCGACCGGATAGACAAGTTTCTGCGCTCACATGGAGTTGACACTGTCTTCAACCCTACAAATAAGATCAAAGAACTACTGAGATCAGCCAAAGACAAACGCCACCCACACACATCTGCAGGTGTATATAAAGTTCCCTGCAGTTGCGGGAAAGTATACATAGGCACTACCATGCGTAGTGTGGTCACCAGATTACTAGAACATGAGCGTCACACCAGATTGGGAGAAACGGAAAAATCGCCTGTGGCAGAACACGCCTTATTATTCGGCCATGCTGTCAACCTTAAAGAAACCCGAGTCCTGTGTTCTATAAGTTAACTACTATGCGTGACTACAAAGGGAAGCCACAGAAATCTACATACACAAAGACAACTTCAATCGTAAGGAAGAAGCGCTCTATGTACCGAAAGCATGGATACCGGTCTTAGGTAAACTTTCAGACACACACAACAGCTGTAATAAAATCCCACCCGCCAACCGAAATGAGCCAATCACCACCTTAGTCAGCGCAACAATGCCCCGCCCAACCCCATCTTATAAGAGCACCAACGGTCATTAACGGTCGTTACTTCCACATCCCCCTCTCTTTTTCCATCTCTCTTTCTCTGTCTCTCTTTGCATCCACGTTGGAACTCTGACCAGTGCAGACAACGGATTGTCTTACCCTGAAGATGCCAAGCGCAGTACTTGGTGAAACGTTGGTATCTAGAATGCCTTCTAGACCACGGCCTACAAGCCCGAAAGAAATAAACATACTTAATATTTTTTATTATTTATTTAGAGCTAATTTATCACATTTAAGCGTTGAACAAAGGTATTTTTCGTCTTTCTGCGTCCCCCACTACCCGGCAAAGTTTCCCATATGCGCCCCTCCCCTGGATCAGTCACTGCATTGGAACGAGCATTATTATGCTTAAATTTGAACACTAAAACGTAAATATAGGCCTGAAAACACTCACCAGTGGAAGTCAATGACGCCTAGCATACTTAGGCAGCTGTGGTCAGTAACGATAGCGACTTACTTGTGAATCACACAGTGTAGCCAACAGTGAATTTGGATTTCCCACTAATTAGCTTATTCAAAACTACCAGAAACCACTATATTTATTTTGAGACAATTTCATTTATCATATGTATGAGCTAGAACCTTGGAACTGTACAGGTCGCGCGTTACTTCTTGACGAATGAAAATTTTATATGAAAGGCTGAAAGCGAGTCACTACTCAGCTTTTGCGGGAACGTTGGCTTTGACAGAGAGAGGAGGCACAGTCTGCAGTGAGATGACGCACATGCTTCTGAGCTGAAGTAGTACTACACTACAAATCAATTTATCACACTTCCAGTAATATCAGTCACACGTATTATACACTATACCTCTATAACTGCTTCCACTTAACTTTCTTGCATTACTTCTATTCCCGACATTTCTCCCTCGTCTTTATCCTCGTCTGAATTGCTGTTAATTTCGTTGCATGCATGCATCCGTACACAAAACTTTTGTAGTCGACTGTATACACAAACGCGACAGAGGAAAACAGAGGTGTCTGTTATCGCAGCATAAACATTTGCTGACTTGTTTATTACGGGTAGGCCAACTCACTGGATTTCTGCTCAAGGTCATTCGTCAAGAACTAACGCGCAACCTATATTATGAAATATGTCTCCGCGAACTCGCCTCATGTTCATGCACATTAGGATCATAATTGCCTTTCCTAAGCTTGTCCATCTGAGCGCGCAACACAAAGGTGATATCATATTTTTATTGTTTGGAATATGCGCTTTGTGACCTCAGCTTCTTAGATAGGCTTATCGCTCAAACCAGCCATGGGGAATAACAAATCAAGTACAGCCCGTCCAGTCCGTCCCTACTCCATAGATCCTCAATAGCAGAGATCTGCCTACTTGCATAATAGGAAAAGTGGGGATTAGTATACCACTTGCTCTGACCATGATAACTACACAATAGTTAATTATAGTACGTCAGTGGCGTGCAGTAGTCACAACAATTACCCCAGCTGTATAGGTTACGGAACTGAAAAATCATCCTATACTTTAAAATAAATAATCCTTATTCCAAATGGTCAGGTTATAAATAGTAGAGGTATTTGTTATACTAAATACTTTTCTGATATCTAATCTACCGTACCCTTAGCTCATTATAACGCATATAAATTTATAAAAATGATCTCTTCTGCATATCGTCTATTACACAGTCACTCGCATTCATTTTCAATTAATTCACCTGTCACATTTACTAAATACTTTAACAGAAACACGCATAAAACGGTGCACTCTTCGCCTTTTAGTTTCCGCTGGGCTCAATACGAGCTTTCAAACTTGTGACGACAACAACACTATATAATTCTGACCTTATCTGTGTGATGGCCAACGTATATTTCCCCCTTTATTTCCATTTTGTTAATGGTGGTCACTTTCGTAAAAAAAAAAGCATTCAAGTCATTTCTTACAAGCATTTTTTGTTAGTTAACAATTTTAAATATATGCGCTTTTCATATCGTTTGCATTATTGTACTATGTCCTATAGAAACACGCCATTATTGTAGGGTTGATACGCTTGCGTGTATCGCTATCTCTCATTCAAGCTTTCCATATCGATATGTAACCGATTGACTAGGCTCTGCTCTATGACGTCAAAGCCTAGCTACCTGCAATGAAACTGAACTAACCACTTGTCTGCTGTCGGTTGTCAGCCAGAGATACGCTAGCTAGGGCTCTATACAAGATACGCATGCGTCAAGGCAGCATTCGTAGGCTAGCTGTTATTGTAAGGAGTATTCCTTTGAAACACGCCCAGTCGCGAAGAGCAACAGCCACCTAATGGCGGGCGGGAGTTTGAATTTTAAGTACCGTAATGTTCAAGTTCGATGTGCGTATTTGATTGAGATATGATAAAATTATTTTAATTTCGAACTTGTAAATAAAGCAGTTACCCCAGCAGTGCTGGGGTAGCTAGGGTTGAATGCACGCCACTTAAATACGTAAACATACACTGTTTGTGCATGTGGCTACCTGAGTTCTGACATTACTCGCTTGTTCCCCACCACTCCAGTCACTTCTCCTAATGTTTCCTCTCTTGCGTATATGGAATGTCATATAGTCATTGATTTCTAACTCATTCCATTCCATAAATAAGCATAGTAATGCGGGAAAGAAGCCGAAAGACTGTCTGTCACAAATCAAACTGTTTAGGCGTTAGAAACTTAAGCGCTACTAGAGTTATTTGCTGTATGATGAATGAACCAAGTAAGTTTGAATGAGTTTTTCATTAAACCACCCAGATGGTTTTAGGATCCACCATAAATCGCACTAGCCACTAGATGCAAAATTCGCCCGCTAGGTAGGTCCTCAAAAACACCAGATTTAGAAAGAAAACCACTAACTTCGCAACACTGAAATCACAGGACTGATAAGGTAATGGGAAGTCCCTTTGGTTTCTCAACGGGTAAACGATGTACATCAAGTGAATAAAGTGGACGTAAAAAATCGCCGGTTTGTAATACTCCGCGGCTACGTCCATTCGCAATGACAGAACATAGTTACCGCTACGAGTAAGTATAATATGCGTATTACGCCACTAAAAGGATATATTTACTCGATCTAAATAACATGCAGCACATGGAAATTAACTGCTACGTATGTCATCTCTGTCCACAATAACTTTTTCGTTTTCTGCTCACAAACTCGAAACTACTTTCCAGGAGCAGCTTTTGGAGGGAAGCTCGTTTTAAAACTGGAAAGTTGGGATCAGAGTTAACTGCCAACAGTACTTTGTTTAAGGTGGGGGTTCATTGTTAACAAAGAACTGGGGAACGCTTGGACGGATTGCAGATCTCAAATTCATCACAAACATCTAGAACTTGCCTGGCGCGTGGTTCCTTCTTGCCGGGAGTTCTGACTTCACCAACTGAGGATTTTTCTTTGCATACACTGTAAATACTTGAAACTGATTCACCGGTACGCTCGGATGTTTATTTCAGCACGTCATCTATACCAAGTTCGGGATATTTCTCGCAGAACTTGTTAAACACGCTCAATATTATTGTCTTTTCACCACTTCGTAACGGTTTTCCGCACTTATATCTCACAACATTCACTTGTTCCATGTTACTTTCATAGTGAATGATGCGCGCGCCGAATGAGTTTGGCTGGTTACAATTTCACTTAACTGCGTATTCTTACAATTCAACTATGCTTAGTGCGCTTAGTTCGTACTTTAGCAGAAATTAAATGAGATTTTAGGCCTTAGTAGTAGTATGTACGTTTTCGAAGGACTATTTAGATGTCGAAGGAGTCAAGAAGGCGTGTTGCGGTCAAAATGCATGTGGTTTTGTTTACGTCTCATATATTCACTTGATGTACATAGTATAGAGGTTTTATTTTAATCTTATCTTGTATTTCTCAGAGAGGCTGACAGAAAGGGACTTCACCATTGTAATGAACATGACTGCACTCTTTATCAATTAGGAAATTATTAATTATCTTTAAAAGAGGATAAAATTATGTAGATTTTCTTGTATTTTTAAAAAAAGAGATTTTTCCATTTTGTAACTAACCGAAAGTAGAAAAGTACATGTGCAAAAAATTGATCTCCTTTAAAAAAAAGTAGATCTGACAACACTGCTCTCTGCACCGCGTGTATAAACGAGGCCTCGTGTGGCAACATGACAGGCGCAATAACACTGTGATTTTAGGTTGAGACATATTATAGGTGTCCTGTGACACCAGCTATGACCGTGGCTGTAGCATGGTTATGCAACCTAACGGATGGAACATCACCAAATATAACCAGACTGCACTATAATGGGGGGGAAATGTCAAGGTTGTTTTGGGGGGGATCTCAATAAGCTAGTCATTGCGCAGAACATGTAGTAGTCGTTGAACAGTCATTTTAAACTAGGTGTTCTGTGATTTTAAATTTAAGACAGTTGTTCGTGACCTGTGGTTGGTGATCGGCTCTAGAGCAAATAATAATTTGTGGTAAAGCTTTCACTTCTCAGAAAGTTATAAAATAATTTTGTATAAAAATGCCGGATTTCCTTGGAGATGATATGAGAAAAGTTAAAGACGAGAAAGAAGGAGAGAAGGAAATAAAGTGTAAGTTGATTACTTCTAACCTTAAAAGAACTTAACTATCAGAAAATTGTATTGAGTCGTGTAACGATATACTGGTTCAACCTTTATATAGAAACTCTCATAAATAATCGGACAAAGCTCAACAGTAACTTTAGAAAACGAAAATCAACGTTTGAAGTGCTATTTTATTGAAGCTAATGATAAGCCACAGCTAAATGGTTCGTCCTTGTAATAATGCACATTTTTTTAAGCGTTAGAAAGAAATATAGCGTTTTTATGTCCTCAAAAGTATTCTGGAATAACAAATTGAGAGTGAGGGAAAATAAGGCTAAATACTTTGTGACTCCTGTCCTTTTTATTACTTCTTGCAACCTATGGGGCATGCTGTGAGCCAGGTTTTTCAGGTAAGATGTGGAAAGTTTACTTCATTCCTCTTGCAACTTGTACAAGTTTATTTGTTCGTTTGGTCCCATTGCGAGCAGAGCTCAGGGACGTTACACATACAATTGGAACATGCATCAAGATTAATAAAATACCCACCATCAATAGTATTATCATTTCCCTCCATCATTGTGAAAAAGAAAGAAGAGAAAAGAATTTTTTTTTTTAATTTAAATTGGAAGCCGCCACCACCATTGCGAGAGGAAACTACACAACATGCTGTATAATACCATAATGTATAATCTGCCATATATTTAGTATTTAGCTGTTGATGCAGTATTAAATAAGGTAAATGTTTACAAAGTCGGCCGCTCGAGAAAACGAATGAAACATAGTGCAATGGATGCAGTTTTTATTGCTGATTACGATTTTGAAAGCTTTATTAGGCGCTCAAGCTTAGTTTCTGATTTGTGAGCAAAGTTCGAACGTGCGATGCAGTGGTTTTATTTCGTTTATGCGGCGGATATTAGCAAATGTGTATAAACGAGGATAATATATGCTAGAATGATTGATTAGTAATGCATTTATCCTAGTTAAATGATAGCATATTTGCCTCAAGTCAAATGTTGCTGCTTTGAGTTGATAGGGGTCTTCTGCACGGCCTTCTCCAGATTATACCATACTGATTGTATAGGATTATGATCCGGGGACTGAGAGGGTGGATGCAGTATATGTTGACATTTATAAAGTAACCGCAATTTGGGATGTATGCTTCGGATCATTATCCTGATAAAATGAAAAGCTGTCCAAAATACCCATAATTTCTGCACTTAGTTTCAAATTTTACTGTGATATTTTAGGATAGACATCCTTGTTCATGATTGTGTCTATAAACACCAGCTTTTCCCACTCCATTAGAGGAAATACAACCCCATACCATTACATTCCCGCTGCTGTGTTTAACTGTGCCTTGTAAATTTTGTTCTTCCAGCTCTGTGCTTGATTTCCTTTATGCAACCACCCTGCCATTGGAACCAGCAAGGTTGTATTTACTTTCATCACAAAAAATAACTTGGTTCCACCAACCGGTTGTCTTGTTCATAAATTCCTTGGCAAATTGTAATCTTTTCTTTTTGGTGGAGATGTATGGCTTTTTTCTGGCTATGGCAACATTAAAACCTTGGTTTTGCATCACTCTTCTGATTGTTTCAGGGCTAACTCAATCCTACTTCTTCCTTAATCTTGGCACAAATCATCGAAGCACTTATACGCAGATTGCGTTTTACCTTCTGCATAATGTGACTCCTCCTTATCGGAAAGAATTTTTGTTCGCCCAGGCTTAGCTCAAGATTCAATTCTGTCTTTGTATTTATACTGGTGAGTTATGTCACAAACTGTAGTTTTCTCAGATTAACAATCTGTGTTATTTCCCAGAATGTTTTATGCTTCTCATAATAATAAATTATCAACTGCCTCTGTTCAAATGTACGCTTCTTACCTCTGGACCCTATATTATGCTCTTCCCTTCTTCTTGTGACATACTGCTTCTACGATATTGTATTGTCTACTGACAGACTTCACCTACTTAAAATATGATTTGAAGCTTTCCTGGTGACGAACATATTCAAGATGTTCTCCGGCTTCTAGCCAGGTTTAGTGATGCAGAGACATCGACGTTTCAGGAGTGTACATCTCTCCTATCATCAGGATGATGAATGACTAGCAAGAGTGAAGGGACCAGTATATGTACTGTCTGCTAGTACGTACTGAGTAGAAAACACCCAGACTAATGTGGAGGTGGTTCATCGCTCTGTTGGAATCTGTGTTTTCTGAGTCAGTCGATTTCCAACTTTAAGGCTGGTTTCCAGGAGGGACTAAACTGCAATCCAGCATCCCGGTTCAGTGTGTTCTTCTCGTAGGAGATGGGCAGAGCCTCCTTAATCCTCCGTTCCCATAAACCGCTACGTTTAGCCACAATGGTCGTTTCTTTGAAGTTAGCTCTGTGGTCTTCTTCAAAGCAGTGCTCTGCCAGCCCTGACTTGTCAGGCTGCATTAAGCGTATGGACTGTTCGTGCTCCTTGACTCTGGTGGAAATGGTCCTGCCAACGAATGACTAAAAATGACAAAAATATGTGCTAAGAAGTAAAAAAAAAATATGTGCTAAAACAAATAAAATATTTTAAAGATCTAAATGGCTGAACTACCTGATATAAATGTACCTGTTACTCACCAGACATTATTCTTGGAAGGGTTCAACAAATACTATAGAATTACAGTATAGACCGCATGATTCCTCAAATTTTCCATCTCAAAAGATTTGATGATTGTCACAAAAAATTGTCTTGAATTTTGAAAATGATCACTCCACGTCAAAAGAAGTCAGTCTAACATCATTATAGCATGTTATGTCACTCACACTGGCATCAATAATTTCATGTTGCCCATCCAACACATTTGAAATTTTATAGGCTGTTAAGTCCAGTATTATTTTTGAACACTTCCTTGTATTTTCTTTTTAGGGTTTGTGCTACAGGATCAAAAAGAATCTTAATTTTTTTTTCGCATGCTGTACTACTTGAATTGTTTCTCCCAAAAGACATTCCTACTGATTTCAGTTTCCTAATGGAATCACAGAGGAAACCAAGATTTGCGGAAAAGTATGCAAAGTAATTTCTTAACACAGTGTCTTTTAATTTTCACAGCATTTTGTGGCAATTACACTACTTATCACCCCAGACATCCTTAATCCACTGTAACTCAAAACTGCCAATATGTAATTTCACAACACAACTAGAATATCGTATAATCTCTGTGGATTCGCAAATGATTAAATTTGACTATACAGTTTCAGTGTATACACTAGCTGGATTGTGAAGTGATAACAGGTGCAGTACAGGAATTCCTTGTTATCTTGCAGGCTCATGTTGCTTGAGTAATCAGGATGTTTATATTTTCTTCCAACTGAAGGGATACTATAGCTGACATGTCAGTTCTTCCAATAATGAATAAGAAATTGTGACGTCCAACCTGCGTAATTGAGCATTAAAGAAGTGGATGGTGGCTTGTAAAAAATAATTTACTGTTGCTGTTATGTGATTTATGTGAAAAGTATTTTAAATATGTTTCCTTTATACGATGTTTGTGTAATTTATGTGAATATCCGAAAATATTTATTTACATAAAAAAATCAGAAAATATGCATTTTTATGTGCAATAAAACTTAAAATATTTGCTCCGGTGTAAATATCCAGAATATTAAACTAAGTTTCAAGTTCATACTAGGACACAAACTATGTATTTACCTAAAGATCTGAGCCCAAGTGATTAATTATTTAAAAACCCTGTATGATTACTACCAAAATAAGTTACAAGTAACAAACTGTTATCTTCGTACATTGTTATGAAATTACGCATCCAATTTGGAACAAAAACCATTTATTTTTTCTAAATTATAAATTATAATTTATAATAGATGATGGAAATGTTGACCTTCTGTTCTCAAACAGGCAGCATATCTCGTGTAAATATTCTTGCTCACTCTGCAAAGCTCCGCAACAGGAATTTTTGTGATTTCTTGTGCAGTGTTTTCTCTAAGTTTCTGTAGTGTGTGAGGATTGGAATGATACACTTTGTCTTTTAAAGAACCCCTTAAATAAAAATCACAACTCATTAGGTCAGGAGAACGAGAGGGCCACAAATCAACTCTAATTATTCTGTCATCAAGCACCTCTCTTACTGCATTTAATGATACAGCAGCTGAATGTGCTGTTTGGAACCAACCATACGATTTCTCTTCTTCTGTCAAGCAGTTGAAAAGTGGCCTCAGAATTAACCTCTGATATCGCTCTGCATTTATTGTTTCATCAAAGAATATGGGGTGTATTATTCTTCTACCACTTATCACACACCACATTCCGGCGGCGCTGTGGCCGAGCGGTTAGCACGCTCGCCTACCACCTAGGCGGCCCGGGTTCGATCCCAGGGACCCGCATGTGGTATTCGTGGTGGACGAAGCGGCGTCTGGGCGGGTTTTCTCCGGGTGCTCCGGTTTCCCCCGCCATCTCATTCCACCGGTGCTCCATCTTCATTCCATGTATCATCAGTGTCACCGCCTGTGGTGCCGTAGTAGTAAAAGCGGGCGTTAAACACTACAACTACAACTACACACACCACATTCCAAGTTTCTGATCGTAATGAGACATTTCATCCAGTAGCACAGGTTTTTCTGAAGTCCAGTAGCAACTGTTGAGTATTCACACGTCCAGTTAGACAAAACTAAGATTCATCAGTGGAAAACAAAAGCTGTGGGTCTTTCTGCAAATTGGAAAATCCATTCACATGCTTAGTGGGATCATTTGGCTTTAACACTTGCACTCTTGTTTAGCGCTAGGGCCTCAGTTTCAACAGATGCATAGCATTTCTCGCAGAAGATTGAGATACAGCTGTTTGCTGCTCTTTGTGTTTTCAGCAATTTTCGAGGTGAACGCCCCAAAGCAGCACCAATGACATTCAGTTAACACTGACCTCTTCCTCAAATGTTTCTTGTCCAACACCGAACCTGAAGCTTCAGATTTATTTACGACCGCATGTACAGTTGTCCTTGCAGGTGGTACAGAGTTCTGAAACTTTTCAACAAACTCCCTGCACATACAGCGAGATGCATGCTTGAAGTAAGCTTTACAAACAAACACACGTTCTTCCACAGATAAGTGATGTACCATGTGTACTGCACAACAGAGGCACCTGATACACTGAATGACTGCGCCTGATGCAGCAATACCAATGAGAGTTGGCACTGGCACACTTTTGAGCGGGAATTGCCAGTCTGACGTCCTGGCAGCCTGCACGGGAGTAGGGAAGGAGAGATGGGCCACGAATGGCTTTTAAGTATAATTAAACTACCCTATATATATTGTAATGTGCATTTCCCATGTTTTGCTGAAAGCGAGGGAATGTCAGGACATATATTGCTAGTGGTGTGCAGTTGAAGAACAGCCCTGAGATGGCTGTCATTTGTGAATGATGTTTCGATTTTTCAAGTTTTAAAGCTGAAAAAAGTTTTTCACATAAATATGGGGAATCAAACATGCACATAATAGCTGCCACTTTGGCATGTAGTCGAAGATATCTTTCCCATGGAAGGTACGAATAAAACTGAATGTTATCTGCCATCCTAAACTTGATAAGGATGTCACATTGCAGATCTATTAATTCTAATAGCACCTCTGTAGGCACAGTTCTGACACCAACCTAACATGGTGACATATCGAAATCTGGCTCAAGTAACCTCAAATCCTTGGATCTTTTTGCAAATGCTACTTTTAGATTATCGAGAGACTAAATGAATGACTTGAGGAGATGATTATTAATGTTAGCTGAGAATTATGTCACATGTGGAAAATCTGTGAAATAACAGACTGAGAATTGATTTCTCCATATTTACAATTTCATTTTCATTGCACAAATTTTATGAAAAAGGAACGCAAACAATTGACCTTTTCCCTGCAAAGAAGTATTGAGAGCATTGAAATAATTGCTGTGTCATTGACAAATGCTAGGTTAACAATCCATTGATGGTCAAAAAGCTCAGGAACAGATCTTCGTTTCATATCCATAAAAAGTTTTACCTGGTCAAGCAAAAGGAGGAAATGTTTAAGGGTTTTACCCCTACTTAGTCATCTTACCTGACAAAAATAGAGTATATCAATGAAATCAAATTCCAATGATTCCATTAACCCTTTCACTGCTAAGATATTTTGCTACATAGGCCGTTCGTCTTATTACTAAACTGGTTTTCATATTCCTTTCTGAGGCACCTCACCCAAAGTGATTTGGATAGGATTCAAAGTGATTCAGATGTTTAAGGCAATACGCAATGAACTGGCCACCCATTCAAAGCCAAATGCCGCAAGTTTGAATCTCAGCAACTGCAATCAAATGTGCTTGTGGTAAAGGAAGGGAAGGGCCCAAACAAAATAAACAGTGTAATGGCATGGTTGGAAGTTGACGGGATTACATTGGACTGCATTTGCATAGATTTTGCTTGATTCTCAAAAAAAAAAAAAAAATGGACTACAGCTTTATTGCAAAAATTTAATGTTTTGATCTAATATTTTTACAATAGGAAATGGCTGCAAATACTTTAATGCAATTTATTTAGCTTAGCATAACAAGAAAGTGGAAAATATCTCAACAGTGAAAGGGTTAAGTGCCCTGTCTATATGACGGCAAATGCAGTGAAAGGATTAACTCTCAAAACTGTCTGTGATTCAATCCCGAAGATCGTATGAAATTTACAGTCCTAACAATATTCATAACCATGTCAAATTGGACAGTCTTAGTACAAAGTGCCTCTTGATGAATCACACAGTGCACTGAGTGAGATATCTGTCCTAGGCTTAATTTTGATTTTAGAAGTCCCATAAATCCTGCATTACAGCCGGTACAGCCAGTACAGCCAGCTTGGAGCACCATCAATGGTGATGGAAACCAGCTTATTCCTGGGCAGGTTCATATTTTCAACAGCATGAAAAATATCTTTGCCAGTACAAGCATCTTTCATGGGAATTAAATCCAGAAGCTCTTCTGTAATATTTAGATTGTTTTCACTCCTTGGATGAAAATATCCAGTTGTGCTATATCAACGACATTGGTACTTTTCCTCAAGGCACAATATGCAATGAATTATTGCCCCCTCAGTGTTAGTTGTCCAACATCTGTACTAAGGTCTTCTATACGGTATGCAGTTGTATTGCAGTAAATTGTGGCTTACTTAGAGGACATACGGATTCACTGGCAATATCAAGGCACTTTTTGACAAATGCTCCAGTGGAGAATGGTCAAAGTTCTCTAGCAATTAAAAGAGCAATTTTAAAGCCCGCCAGCACCTCACCGTCATTTGTAGCTTCAACTTCCTAGAAATAAAATTGCTGGGCAAATAAAATTATGTAATAAACTCTTATAATATTAATAGCTGTTATTAATATTAATAATTTTATTGAAATAAAAGAGTTCACCTCAGTATTTACAGTTTCTTTTAAATTTACAATTAGTTGTAAATGCTCATCTCCCTGAATACTATTATATGTACATGTCAGTGTTCTTTGAATTGTAGTGTTGCTGAGCATTATAGTTTTTTGCTCTTGCAGGATGTCCACACACTAAACATTTAGCACGTTCTTCAACTTGTACAAAAAGCCACTGTCCTTCCTATTGGGATTCTTGTCTCCTGTTATTTGTGCTAAACTTGTCTCTTCTCCACCGAATCCATATTAATAGCACCAGCCGTCAGCACAGCAAGACAACTAGTTTGTGTATGCAGCCAAGACTGATAACACATGGTTACTCCGCCTGTCTGTGTGCCTATATTCTGGGGTTCAAACCCTGAATCCTCAGTACACTTAATCCAGTGTGGATTTTACCACTGAGCTACAATATCAGATATAAATGCGTGAGTTATATACAACATTGATGTTGGTTATGTTACAATCATTCCACGTGTTTTCTGTTTTCTTACATAAATTCCAGTGCCATGTAGTTAATAGCTCAGCTGCAAGAGAATTTAAACTTGTTTTGTAATATTTAGTCCATATTTCCTCATACTGATTAATACAGCCGTAGAAATCTTTGAAATGAGTGACTGTTTAAAATGGTGACCATGGCCAATTTAGTTTTCAAACACCCTACTCACAGAAAAGTGTACCATTGGCATCGCAAAGGGGGAGTAGGGGGGATGCATGGCCCCCCTTGGAAATTATGAATTTGATGTGCAGTCAATAACTGACTATTAGGGTATTGTTTTAATTTTCATGTAAAGAACAATATTTTATCAGCACTAATTAATACAGTTATTCACAATAAATACTTCAACTTTTGACAACAGAATAATGAATTAATATGGTTTGATTGCAAACTTCCATCATGTGGCCCCCCTGAAAGAAAGGTCTGCCAATGCCCATGAAGTGTACACTCTTTCAGGGAATATAGTACTGTGTGGTACAGATCAAGAGAGAGAAAAAAATTTAGAAGACTACAGCAGGAGAACAAAGGGCATATTTCCAAATGAAGGGTCTCATTTTAATCAGAAACTTATCTCTCAAATTAAAAAGACAGCTTCCATGTTAACTTTTGTGTTTGTTTGTCCCAATTTAAATTTTTATCAAGAAATAATCCTGGAAACTTGGTTTCATGCTCATAGTTTATTGGCCTGGAATCTATTCTGATGACTGGATTTACTATTGCTTTACGCACTTTGTTAGAAGTTAAGGGCAATATTATTCTCTTTGTTGATGGCAATAGAATGAAGCTAAAAGCACGCATCCCAAAACACCGTGATATGAATAGAATGACCAGAAAGCCTCTTGCTTCCCTGCCATTGTTTATTCACAACCAGTAGCTGCTAAATAGTTTTGTCTGGGATACTGTTGACAATAAACATAATTGGTAAGAAGAAAGTAACTCTTCAAGGATGATCTGTGATGAACTCTGAACATTGTTACTACTTTCTGCTTTTGAACTACCTGCAGTTTTGCCGTTTTTAGAGTTGCAGCAGACAATAGCATGTTTTAAAATAAATTGAAACCGCTTCAAAATTTTAATTAATTGTAAGGACTTAACATCCTGAGCTCAGCTTAAAGGAATGCCTACCACAAGAGTATCTCTGCTGTACCAAGTTTCTGAATGCTTAGAGATTCTAAAATCAAACCATGGGATTAATATTTGTTTTCTTCTGAACCAGGAGACATTTGAGAAAATATTCTACATGCGTATCAATAGTTTTCATATGTAAGATTTGAAGCTTTCACGGCGAACGTTATGGATCAAGGCTTCACGGGTGATCAGCCATGTTAGATTTATAAATGTCGAGCTTTCGGCCATTGTAGACTCCATGGCCATCTTCAGGAAAGATGAAAAGGTCTCCTCAGTTTTCCAAATATATACTATAATTTGGAGGATGTGGGTTGTATTGTCCTAGCCAATGAGCGGGTGATGGTCTGTAATTGGGCCTAATGTCGTGAGGTATGTGTATACTCAGCTGAGATGGCAGACTCAAACTAAGTGCACAACAGCCATCAGAAACACCTACAAAAACAGCAACACCATGGACCCCGAACAAAATACGTACCCGTGGGAAGACACCCCAACCGGCGACCCTGGACAAAGTTCATACTCGCAGGAAAACACTTCAGCCGAGGATACACATACCTCACAACAGCAGGCCCAATCACAGACCATCACCCGCTCATTGGCTAGGACAATACAATCCACATCCTCCAAACTATAGTATATATTTGGAAAACTGAGGAGACTTTTTCATCTTTCCTGAAGATGGCCATGGAGTCTACAATGGCCTAAAGCTCGATATTTATAAACCTAACACGGCTGATCACCTGTGAAGCCTTGATCCAGTTTTCATATAGTTTCATGTAGGAAGGGACCTTGATATTCTTGATATTCGATAGTATCAAAATACTTGTAAATATAGTAGAATCTTGATAACTTGACTCTCAGCAGCTCCACAGTCCATGAAACTCAACCTTTTTAAATTTATTTTTTATTGTTAAACTGGGCTGTAATAATTTCTATAATCTACTATACGCTATAAATAGTGTAGAAGAATTTTAATTAGTACCTATACATATACAAAATACAGTATTCTCCCTCACAGTGATCTTCAATATCTAGTCGGAACATTTGCAGCCGGCAGACCATTGTCACAAAGTCAAACACTTGCCACTGATAATGTGGATACATAGCACAAACACTTGTTAGGAAGATTTGAAGGTTTATTGTTTTAACCAGTACAAAGGTATTTTTAGATGTGACAAATTGCGCAGTGGTTTATGATCGAGTTAGGGGTGTCAGGTTATCTTTCCAACTTCTGTGTAGTACATGAACATTGCAGACTGTGTGTGATTAAGTACAGTGCCATCTCACATTATCAGCAGTGTCTTGCTTACTTCAAGAAAGGAAAGTGAGATGCTACCACCATCATCCATTTGCATGATGTCTGTAGTGCAGATGCTAGCAAGGTCATTCGTCACACCCAAAAATATCCCTGTATGTGGCAAACTAAATTTTGTTACATATTTCTGGTCACAGTGCAGCTTCCAAGATTTCAGGCTTCCTGTTAGTGTTGTATTGAGTTTGTGCCAGTGAAAATGTTGAGCAAGAAGAAAAGACAAGTTAGCATGACAATGGAAATTAAATTGGATATGTTAAAGGGACCAGGCAAAGTGGAACATATTAATACATAATAAATTTTAGAATATGTCCTACTTCTGTTTCGTATGTTGTGCTAGAATATGTATTTATGTAAATTACAGTATTATGGTATGAGTGATGAATAACAGACACCTTATTCCATAAAACTTGACATTTCAGTAACTCGACACATTCTCAGTCCACATTAGGTAGTCGGTCTGGGTGGCTCAGTTGGTTAGACGCTGGCCTACGGATCCCAAGGTCGCGGGTTGAAACCCGGCCCAGGCCGATGGTTTTTAAGTGTGCTTAAAAACGACAGCTCCATGTCAGTAGATTTACTGGCATGTAAAAGAACTCATGCGGGACAAAATTCCGGCACACCAGCGACGCTGATGTGATCTTGGCAATTGACAGCGTCGTTAAACAAGAAAATAATTTTTTTTTCCACATTAGGTGGAGTTGACAGGATTGCACTGTACTTGGAGATAAATATTGATACATTTTAAGTTTTGCTTTATTGAAAGCTGTTTAACTTTATACTAAATAAGGACTGAAAGGAGTTGAGACCTCACTTTAATTGCCCCATACATATCCCCAAAAAGTTGGTTGACTATGTGAAGAGGCACATGTAATTTAGCCGAAAAATGCTGACTCAAGAATGCCAGCAATCTGCCAAGGATGGATAGTTTGTCAATGATAATGTCATTGTTGTAGTTGTTTCTCTTTTGATATAATAAAATATGAGAATGCAATTTCAAGATGTCAAAATATCACATTTCCATTTGAAGGGTTATTTGGGAACCTGCACTATTGTGACCAAATTGCATAATTAGGCCAGGTTGGTGAGTACCTGTGCATGTTTACTGCTAATATGTGAATAAATAAAGCAGAAATATTTGTTTTAAAGAGCAAATTGCTCCCAAGATAACTATTCTTTGCTAAAGTTTGCAGGATAAGGTCATCAAAATTTTAATTTTTCCACAAAGATGAACATCATTCTTTTGTACTGTAGTGTGAAATTGAGATTGTTCTTTTTGTGTACTAAATATTGCTTAAAGAGCCATATCAGTTTTACCTTTATTGGAATTAAGCTATAGATTGTATGCAAAGTGAACATTGATGAAATAGCATTACATGATATATATATTTTTCTGTTTTAGCACTTGATGAAGGCGATATAGCACTGCTGAAAACTTATGTAAGTAGGCTTAAGGCTACATTGCATTATTTGTAAGTATTATTGGAGAGAGAGAGAGAGAGAGAGAGAGAGAGAGAGAGAGAGAGAGAGAGAGAATAGGAGAGAGAGGGGGGAGGAGGTAGGTTTGAGAGCTTCAACTATATGGTCATCAGCACCCTTATAAAATGGATCAGGCAAAAGCTAGAGATAAATTTCAATACAAAATGTAAATATTGATAAAAACACACATATGTCATACATAAATGTGCAAAACAAAGAGGCAAAACCAGAAGTATTTGTGGATAAGTGTATTTTCATTTGGAAGTAACCTTTCAGCTGTTAAGGTATAATGTTGATGGTTAGGTTGTTTTTCATTTTTGACATGGACCTTTGAACAACATGATTTGACATTTAGGCAGCAGCCTTCAGTACCTGTCATCTAAAGCCTAATGTACAGTTGTCAGGAATGGGAGTGAAAATGAGAAGCATAATGGGAAAAAATTGATCCACTTGTTTTAAAATGTTGTTAGCGAATGCTGGATTTCTGAGAATGAAGTCATTAATCCTCTTGCTCTCCAATATTTTTCACTGATGGATGGGGTGCTAGAAGTGGCTGGGCATATTTGAAGGTGGTCTCGGTCCAGGAAATCACATAGAGTACAGAGTGGTGAAGAATATATCCCAATTCTGTTTAAATGTTTTGCCAGACAATCATGTCCTGTAATCAACCTGAAGGTTGCAACTACCATTTTTCGAGGATACTCAGGAATTACTGTTTGAATGTTTGGTAGTTCCCATCTTTTATTTTTTGATTTTTCATAGTAATATTTTGCAATAATTTTTTTGAATTCAGAGTTGACTAATCTTTTAGCTGCATAAAATGGTAGATTAACTATAGATTTCTGCACATTGCCGGTACCCTTTTTAGCAAGAAAATCAGCTTTCTCATTACCACTCAGTGCACAGTGAGCTGGTATCCATTAGAAGACTAGGTGTTTTTGAAGTGTGGTTAGATGGGTAAGGATTTTCCAACATTCTATAATTGTTTGGTTTTTTGGTGACAACTTGGAAGTAATTGCTATAATTGCTGCCCTGGAATCTGAGAGAATAACTGTTTGATGAAAATGTGAGATTCTATACAAAAGATTTTGTAAGGTCATTCGAATTGCTTCAATTTCTCCGTGAAAGTTTCTAGTTCCATAACTTAAAGATTTGTAATAGGAAAAGAGGTGACATGTGACTCCAGCACCTGCTCCATCTCGGTTTGATATCAGCGATCCATCAGTATAAATATGGAGCCATTTGTGTTCTGGAAATCTTGTATGGATTGTCTCTAATGCCAGTAATTTTAGAACACTAGTTGGAGTATCACTTTTCTTAACTTCTTCTGTCAGGTGTAAGTAATATGTGATGTCTAATGTTTGTGTCGGATTGACTTTAGATATGAAGTTTTCCTTTGAATTAGGAAGGTATACATTCTTCTTGATGTCTTGAATTTTGGAAAGAAAGCTCTCCTGAGTTTTTAGTGTATGTGTAAAATTTCTTTTGTGTCATGTATTGAATGGGAGTCTGATCAACTTTTCGTGTTGAATAATAGCTGCTTTTTCTATTTCATATTTAATGGGGTATTGGTTGGTTAGAATTTCCATAGCTGCTATTGGTGTGGTTTTGATAGCACCTGTAATTAGTTGCAGACTTTGGTTTTGAAAGATTTGAAATTTTTGTGTTTACTGTTACAAGAACTTTACTGCAGTAAGTAAATAATGGCTTTATATATACATTGTATGTTGTGTTAAGAGTTGCTCTGGAACATCCCCACTTCATTCCTGTTAGACGTTTTAACAGTGAAAGGCGCCTCTCTGCTGTTTGTGTTACATTTTCTATTTGCTTGGTCCATGTAAGTTTGGTATCAAATGTAACTCCTAAATACTTTGCTTCCTTTGTTTGTGGTAATTGTTGACCCTCAAAATTTAGTTTTATTGTTAGTGGTTTTTGTCTTAGTGAAAAGATTTGGTAGTTTGATTTTGTTGTATTAACAGCCATTAAATTTTCTTTGGTCCACTTTTGTAGGTTGTTTAAGGATTATTGCATGGTTTTTTCTAGTTCTGTACTTTTGTTTTTTGGTTTTGAAGTCCACATTACTAAGTCATCAGCAAATAGTGCACACTTCAAACTTGATTCTTGTATTTGTTGTGGCAGATTATTAATAAATATATTAAAAAGTGTAGTGCTGTGCACTGCACCTTGTGGTAAGCCGCGGTGTACTTGTTTATATTTAGACATATTTCTTCCATGTTCTGGTAGCAATAAAGCATTGTGTTAGGAAATGACATAGCCATGAAAACATTGGACCTTGTATCCCTATTTGTTTTACTTTCTTTAGCAATTTTGTTCTGCATATAGAATCATATGTACTTTGGAAATCAATAAAAACTGATAAATTATCTTCTTTTCTATTGAAGGAGTCTTTGATTTCTTGACTGAGAAGTAAGACTTGTTCATTTGTAGAGTGGAACTCTCTGAATCCAGCTTGACATGGGGAAATTAAATTTTGGGATTCTAGAAACCAATTTAACCTATTTGACACCTTTCTTTCCATCACTTTTGCTATTATGCTAGTAAGAGCTATTGGTCTATAATTTTTTATTTCTGATGCTGTTTTATCTTTCTTCAAGAGTGGGACAATTATTGCTTTTCGCCATTCGGCAGGTACATTGGTGTTCCAGGATAGATTGTAGAGTTTTAGTAGTTGTTGTTTTGCTGTTTTTCCAAGGTTTTTTATGAACTCTGGATGTATGTGATCTGGTCCAGGGGACTTTTTGTTTTTTAGATTATTAATTGCAATGTTCAGTTCTTGTATATTAAAATGTTGATAAAAGATATTGTATTGAGTGTTAGGATCACATTCTGTTTCTTGTTTCAAATCTTTCTTAAATTGTTTATATTCTTTTTTATTATTTCTTGTTACTTTATTGAATTAGCATAATATTTATTGAATGTTTCGGCTATGGCTGCATCATTTGTTAATATTTTATTGTTGTGTATGATAGGCGTGCTGTTGCTTTCTCTCCGGTCCTTGACATTTTTTAGGAACTTATGGGCTTTGTTGCCATCTGTTCTATAATCCATTTTTTCTAAGAAATTATTAAAGTGATTCTTTTTAGCTGTATTAATTTCTTTTTTTAGTGAGGTGCATTTCTTTCGCCATATTTGTGTATCTGATATGTTTTTTGTTTGTTCAGTTGTATTTCTAGCTATATCCCTTTGCTTTTTCAGTTCTTCTAGCTGGGGGTTCCAAAAGGGTTTGAAATTTTTTATTCTTTCACGAGGAATATGTTTTTTTGCAGTTTCTAGGATGACTTTACAGAAATTTTTGTTCATATGATCTGGGTGGTCATGCAGCTGTGAGTTTGTTTGTTCTTTAACTTTATGTTCCAGTTCAGTTTTATATTTGTTCCAATCTGCTTTTTTGAAGTTCCAATACAGATTTGTGTGATTTTGACTGTTATTTGTATTATCTAGTTTTATATCAGCAATTACTGCTCTGTGACCAGAACTTGGGTCTTCTATAACTTGTTTTTTAATTTTTGAAACAATATCTGTTGTAGCTAACAAGAGATCTGGGTTACTGCCTGCTCCAGAGTAATGTATGAAGGTTTTGGGATCTTCATCATAAATCAGTTCAAAGGTTGTGGTATTCAAAAATTCTTCCACTATCTGTCGTGTAGAATCCACTTTTTCATAACCCCATCTTTTGGAATGGGCATTGAAATCCCCAATTATGATTGTTTTATCTAATTGTTCAATAAGTGAGAGATCTGGATCATTCCTGGGAGGATTGTAAATACTGTATAAATGAAGATGTGTTCTGTTATCCCAAAAATTTAGCTTTATGAATTCAGCTTTATATTTGTTATCCATTTCTTTAACAATTTGAAAGGAGGATTTAATATCATTTTTGACTCCAACTAATATTCCACTACTTATCTGTCTATTTTTGGGTAGTAGCTGTAGTAAAAATCCAGTAAAATTGAAGTATTTAAGTTGATGATTTGTTAGATTTGCTTCTTGTGTGACAAATATATCTATGTTATAGCCAAATACAATTTTATTCAGTTCTATTCTTTTTGTTTCGGTGAGACCACCTGCGTTCCATTGTAGAATTCTAATGCTAGATCTTCTATTTATATAATGTTTTGGTTCTAGAGAAGTCATCGCTACCCGGAGATCCAAATGGGGGACTATTTTAACTCCGGAACATTTTACCCCTCAAGTCATATTTCATAAATATTGAAGAGACTTAGCAGTAATAGTAACCGCTTTTTAGAGAGCACCATATTTTTATGTTTTGGCAGTTACATCGCTCTCTCACAACCCCCAGAATGTCTGGAGGACCACACCTGTCGTTGGTTTACGGGTCTCATCGACCTGACCGGGAGAGTTATCAAAATAAATTCACCGACCATATCCTCTGATTACCAATCAGAGGACGTATTACATGCCATGACAGGTCAGCATGTTAGGGTCGGTCTGGGTGGCTCAGTTGGTTAGACGCTGGCCTATGGATCCCAAGGTCGTGGGTTCAAACCTGGCCCAGGCTGATGGTTTTTAAGTGTGCTTAAAAATGACAGCTCCATGCCAGTAGATTTACTGGCATGTAAAAGAACTCCTGCGGGACAAAATTCCGGCACACTGGCGACGCTGATGTGATCCTGGCAATTGACAGCGTCGTTAAACAAGAAAATAAAATAATTTAATTTCAGCATGTTAGGGGTTAAGAGTTTATAGAGAAATTAGAGAAATGGAGAGGTTGGAAAAATAAAGACTCCCTAGCTCTCAGGAACATGAGTGCAAAAACATTTTTAAATAGTGTAAGAATTTGGACCTAGGTACTTCAGTTTTTGCAGGTGTTCATTCTTAAGTTTCTCTCTGTCATGAATATTCCATTTTAAACAGGATCTGTTGCCATTTAATTCCCCCTCCCCCTTCACATGTGCCATCTGCGTGCACTTTAACTCTGTCAATGGACTATTTCCGACATTCATGTTATCATACTAACATGGTAAATCCTTCTGTGACCTTTATACATGTATGTTGTATAGACAATCTTTATCACCCCTGTTCTTATTGGTGCTAATGTGGATTTAAAATGGTCTAAACAGTCTTCTGGAGCAATCTTCACAACCGCTGCATTTTCACATTCATTTTTGGAATATATACCATGCATAAAATGGAGGTGGGAGGATATTTCAAAAAGTCCATCCCCATTTTTCAGTATAGATTTGCTGCTGTAACTTTGCACATGATAGCTAGCAATTAAATTGTTACACTTGTAGAATAATATACTCAGGGGTCTCCGTCTAGGGTATATGTGAATGGCGACCACAAGGTACCCAAGCTAGCAGAGCATAACTTCCACTTATTGGTATTTTGCTCCTCACTGTAGCTTTTCTATCTGACCTTACCTTGGTCATCTCTTGTTCTCTTCCGACCCCGATGCTATTGGGGTTCCCGCCTTATTTATGTGTCAAGCTACCGTCGAAAGTCAGCTTTCCCGTTCCTCACAAAGTGACCTTATTTATGTGTCAAGCTACCGTCGAAAGTCAGCTTTCCCGTTCCTCACAAAGTGACCTCCTTATTTATGTGTCAGCTACCGTTGAAAGTCAGCTTTCCCGTTCCTCACAAAGTGACCGCCTTATTTATGTGTCAAGCTACCGTCGAAAGTTGGCTTTCCAGTTCCTCACAAAGTGACCGCCTTATTTATGTGTCAAGCTATCGCAAAACTAGAATCAAAGAAGTTGAACTGGAAATGCAAAGAGCTGCCCAACTATACATACTGGAGGTTGGTTATTATCATGCTTACATGGCAGCAACCAATGAGAGGTGACTAGTACACATGACAGACGCGGGGCTAGCATGTGATTGTGAAACACAACATATCACACTTACAGTGAGCTATACTAACTTGCATTGTGAATGGCCCCAGACTCACCACAGTGTGCACTAAACATACCCAGCATAAGCTTCAGGTTTCGGCCCGAGTTTGAGACTTACAATGAGCTACACTAACTTGCATTGTGAATGGCCCCAGACTCACCACAGGGTATACTAAACATACCCAGCATAAGCTTCAGGTTTCAGCCTGAGTTTGAGACTTACAGTGAGCTACACTTACTTACATTGTGAATGGCCCCAGACTCACCACAGTGTGCATTAAACATACCCAGCATAAGCTTCAGGTGTCGGCCTGAGTTTGAGACTTACAGTGATCTATACTTACATTGTGAATGGTCCCAGACTCACCACAGTGTGCACTAAACATACACAGCATAAGCTTCAGGTTTCAGCCTGAGTTTGAGACTTACAGTGAGCTACACTAACTTACATTGTGAATGGCCCCAGACTTACCACAGTGTGCACTAAACATACCCAGCATAAGCTTCAGGTTTCGGCCCGAGTTCGAGACTTACAGTGAGCTACACTAACTTACATTGTGGATGGCCCCAGACTCACCATAGTGTGCGCTAAACATACCCAGCATAAGCTTCAGGTTTGGGCCTGAGTTCGAGACTTACAGTGAGCTACACTAACTTACATTGTGAATGGCCCCAGACTCACCACAGTGTGCACTAAACATACCCAGCATAAGCTTCAGGTTTGGGCCTGAGTTCGAGACTTACAGTGAGCTACACTAACTTACATTGTGAATGGCCCCAGACTCACCACAGTGTGCACTAAACATACCCAGCATAAGCTTCAGGTTTGGGCCTGAGTTTGAGACTTACAGTGAGCTACACTAACTTACATTGTGAATGGCCCCAGTCTTACCACAGTGTGCGCTAAACATACCCAGCATAAGCTTCAGGTTTGGGCCTGAGTTCGAGGCTTACAATGAGCTACACAAACTTACATTGTGAATGGCCCCAGACTTGCCACAGTGTGCACTAAACATACCCAGCATAAGCTTCAGGTTTCGGCCTGAGTTCGAGACTTACAGTGAGCTATACTAACTTACATTGTGAATGGCCCCAGACTCACCACAGTGTGCGCTAAACATACCCAGCATAAGCTTCAGGTTTGGGCCTGAGTTCGAGACTTACAGTGAGCTACACTAACTTACATTGTGAATGGCCCCAGACTCACCACAGTGTGCGCTAAACATACCCAGCATAAGCTTCAGGTTTGGGCCTGAGTTCGAGGCTTACAATGAGCTATACTAACTTACATTGTGAAAGGCCCCAGACTCACCACAGTGTGCACTAAACATACCCAGCATAAGCTTCAGGTTTGGGCCTGAGTTCGAGACTTACAGTGAGCTACACTAACTTACATTGTGAATGGCCCCAGACTCGCCACAGTGTGCGCTAAACATACCCAGCATAAGCTTCAGGTTTGGGCCTGAGTTCGAGGCTTACAATGAGCTATACTAACTTACATTGTGAATGGCCCCAGACTCACCAGCGTGCACTAAACATAGTACTTGTTTTAAAATGTGAGCATGCACTATCAGTGGAAAGCTTTACAGAGTCCAGGTACACCACAGAAAAGTTGGTCGAATCCCATTCTCGATCATAGCATACTGTATACCTTCTGTGTATATGTCTTCATTGTGAAAGATATTTGAAGTGAAAATCCATAACAGATGCTAAAGTTCTTTGTAGTCACAAGCTTGGAAAAGTAAAACCTGGTTAACACTTAGAACCTGCATAAGTTTCCATTCTCAATTTTGTTTATGCTGTTCATAATTTCATTTAGTTTAAGAATCACAAATGTAGCAATACTACCGTTCATAAATGTTAACCCTCTTGAATTTCAGAGTTGGTTAACTTGCATTCATATGGGAGAAAAAATATCTTGCTGGTCAGTTCTAGAGAAATTACATCTGAATGTGCAAAATCACTTTTCCTTGTTAACAATATGTTCTTCAGTGTGGTTTCTTATTTTCAGTTTATGAATTAAATGCCTAGAATGCTCAAATTGATGCTTTTTCTGATTTCCAGTCAAGTGTTATTATGGAATAAGCTGAGAAATCTATTAATTTCTATTACAAAATTGAGATTAGGAATGCAGCTTCCCATTTTTGATTGATTGTGCATGCTGTATTCCCCTGACTCTGCATGGTATATTCAGCATCTTATTCCATTCCTGTTACTTGTTTCTCGATAATTGTGCACAAGACTTCAGCGGTAGCATCTCCACGAATAGTAGGTGGGGAACATTACAAAGGCACACTAAAATGTAAAGAAATGTGTGGCTGCAAAAATAGCCATGTATGATTTATTACGAGTTATTGTGAACTGTAGTATGTACTGCAAATTAATAGCTTAGAATTTTGAGTAAAATTTTGCAGCACAGCACTACTTACAGTTTGTGAAATATATGTTAGGAGCTAATTGCTTCCATCAGTTTCTGGTCACCTGCCAATGTTTCTCTGCCTTGGTGGTTGTAACCCTTGGTGAGAGGCAGGTGTCTTAGTTGTATTGTTTTTACCAAGGATGACAGAGGAGAACAGCATATCTCTTTCTTGTTAGGCTCCACTGAAGTGCATGGAATCATACTATTTGATATTAGCCTGATGAGCTTGAAGATACTAAATGGCATCTTGACTCTTTTTGCAGTAGTGATACCTCTGTCTCAGCAGGTTCCACTAAACTGCACTGAGTCACCCTGTCAGGTACTAGCATAATGAGCTTGAAAATGCAGAATGGGATCAACTCTGGCTACCTATGCTTCTGGAAGGGTGATGCAGTACAAATAAAGAAGGTGAGTTTGCACTGCTATCTCTCACAGTGCATCATTTCCTCAAGACAGGAGAAGGTACCACTCCACGAGGTAGCTATGCAGTGGCTACCAGCTCTCTGTATACCTCTCTTATACCTGGAGGTGCGAGCCTTTATTCAGTTCACAGATTAATACCAGATCAACTCAATGGTGGGAGTAAGTGCCGCATAGGGCACCTTTTGCTGATGTTTCAGTTATAGGGTATTTGCTTTATTTGGTCTCGTGCCTAAAGAAAGAGAAAGAGGAATGTTTGAAAAGAGATCCAGATACTCACCCCCTCTGTCTGTTGTGGGAGAAGGCTCTACTCCTTCTATCGAATCAGTGCTGGACTAGGTGGCAAGTATGAATAGGCTTTCAATGTTTCTGCCTATAAAACATATTTTCTACCCCCTGCCCGTAATTTGGGTGATGGGAATAACCTTCCACTTTTATGGTCCTAGAGATAAGTTAAGCCACCGCCACTATAGGGGACCAACTGCTGCACTTGATAATGCAGCTAACTGCAATACCAATAGATCATGCCTGCTGTATGCACTGCTGTTGGCCCTGCCCACTGCTTTTAACTGTGTGGAAGCAAACTGAAAGGAGCGCTAAAACTTGTATCCATATTGACACATAGAATGGAAAAATAAAGTAAAAAATTGTTTCTCATTTTGACTTTGGAATTGTAGTACTTGACAATATTGAGCTTAAAATAGATTCAAACTAAATAACAATTTTTAGTGGTTGTGAACACAAAGACAATCTTTTCTGAGCTATTGTGCTCAGACATGGCTTGTTCTGCTTTCTTTGCACTGTTAAATTCTTAATGCTTAAAATACATAACTGCTCTTGCCTTCAACAGCAGCAGGTTAAAATATTTTATTAACATGCAGCAAACAGATACTAAACCATGAAATAATTTGTAAACTGCAAACATCATAACTAGACCTCAGATTTTTAGGCTGTTAAAAATTATCATTTCGGCACCTAAAAAAGGTTTTAAAAGCTTTAAAATAGATCCTAAAATGCAGTTTTAGGTTCTGTAAATTTTGTAGAGCTTGAAAAGATAATTGTGTCAGATTAATAGCTAACAAATAACACCAGAATTTGCATATATGTTAAATCAGGTAGCAAAAATTAACAATGGGGATAGAAAAAGTTTTAATTACTACAACTAGTAAGCGTTTATTGTCCTTAAAAGAACATACAAAATATGCATAATACTTTTTTTTCTCCATAAGAGAAATCCCAAATAAAATGACAGTCCAATGAGGTTATAAATTTATAACGGAACAATACAATGGAAAAAAAAGATGTTTACTATACCAATTGTTTTTAATTTCAGCTTTTGATTCTTTTTAAATCTCAATTATTAATGGTTACAGCATTTTGTGCCCTACTTATAATTGGCATTACAATATATCACTGTTAATTTTTCCAAATTATCTGGTGTTAAACTGCACCTTTTATCTGATAGAACCATTTTATAAGCTGAAAAGGACCGTTCCACAGAAACTGAAGTAATTGGGGAATATTTAAATTTTGCTAAATTTGACATGTTAATTTGTGTTGGCAGACTTACATCCTCGCCATTCAGCACATTGCACACATTTTTCAAAACAGAAAACCCAGCATTCTTTTTCATCAATGTACTCCACTTATCTCTAATTTTATCACCAACTCTCCCCACTACAGTATTTACTTTGGTTTTTACTTCTTTAATGATGCCAATTTGCTCAGGAAGGGACTTTACCGCTGCTTCAAGATTTGTAATGCAAGGAGGCAAGAAAGAAAAATTAGACTGATCTAAACAATGTATTTCTTTAGCGTACTATCCTGCAATAGTTCTTTTACAACTTGCACACATGCCAAGAACAATCAAGAACATCAGGTCTATTTCCTGTATCTGGAAAGTGCGTAGGTTCTAATGGATGTGCTATTTGAAGTCTAAATTTATGTATTCATACAGCATTCTTCCTCGTGGATTAATTACATTAGATCCCCACCTTGGATGCTTACTGTTGTAATCTCCTCCTAATATGAATTTATCCCCCATTTCATGCATTATTCCCCATATTATGCTAGGAGTTACATGTTGATCAGGAGCTGAATAGGAAGCTCCTGGTTGGTAGTTTACATTATCGATCTGTGCTTCTACTCTTGCAACTTGCTCTTCATTCTCTGAGATAGGGGGACCCAGCGCCTGTCTGCCCTACGTGTAATATCCAACTTTCTGTGGCCCATATCCTTATAGACTGTCCGCAATACGCTCGTGAGTGCCAGTCCGTTGGACTGGGGTGTACACTTGCCTCAATTTTGGGTGACGACCCGGTGTCTGCCTGTAAGGCCTTGCGGTTCATTGCACAAATTGGGTTCGCAAAGCAAGTGTAACATGTTTTTAGTGTGTGAAATTTTTTTAGCTTTTTAGCATTCGTTTTTGGGTTTTAGCTTTTGTGTTTAACGTTTTACTGTTTTAAGTGCTTAGTTTTAATGTCTGTTTTAGCTTTGACCTTTTACACATTTTAATGAATGGTTTTACAAAGTTTTAACTTAGCTCACTCACGTGCCGTTTGTTGTTTTTATCTGTTTGCGTTTTTAGTTGCTCTTTTAAACCTCACATTTTAGGCAGTTTTTAGGCGAGTTTTAGATTTTTTATATTCTGACCTAGGGCCCAAATGACCTAGTTGTTGACGGGCCCCTAAACTTCATCAATCCAATCCAATCTGAAATAGGAGGGAGCTGATTGTGGTTAATATTAGCTCTAATGATTATTGCAGCCCCACCTTTCCTGCTGTGAGGAGGATGATCTGCCCTATGTATTTTATAATCAGGCATGAAAAAATTTAAAGATGGAGTGAGTTTTCTTTCTGTCGCCATCAATAAGTCTATATTGTAATTTTTTAGAAAAAAGTTCAACCCGTGGTATTTATTATTTAGACTTTGACAATTCCATGTGCTAATTTTGAATACTCTGTATGCTGTATTATTCACTGTGCAGTATTTTTGGAATCAGGATATTTAATGTGTTAATGGTAGTTTGAAGTAGTGATAAAAGCATGTCAATCTTTTTGATTATATCAGTCATTACTGTGCTATTTGTTGTGTTACCAGTGTTATCTTGTTTGTTTCTGGAGTTACCTGCAACATAAGCATAAGTAGGTCGATTGGTAGTGTCAGTGTAGTTGGGTAGAGCTGATCCTCCTTGGTTTGTAGTTGCAGTTTGTGCTGTTACTGTTGTTGCGTTCTGAGATGTGGTAATGATTAATGGATACTTTCTGTTTGTGGTTTGCTGGAATTTAGGAGATCTTCTTTGGATCCTTTGGTATTCGGGACAACCCCTGTAGTTGGCTGGATGACACCCTTTGCAGCTTGTGCATATCAGCAGGGTGTGCTTGGGTTTGTTACAATTTTCCGTGAGATGAAGTCCTTCACATTTTATGCATCTTGCTGTTTGATTACAAAAGTTTTTGTATGCCCATATTGTTGACATCTATGGCATTGTATAATTTCTCTCTTTGGTTTGGGTGGCTCTACTTTAATAACAGCATTGTAAAGCCGTGTTAGGTTATAGATTTCTGGATTTTTTGAATTTGGTTTTAGGTCCAGAAAAAACAGTGGTATGGGTAATTTTGTGACTGCGTGTCTGACTGGTAACATTTGTAATGGTTCATATCCCAGCTCTTTTAATTCAGCTATCATTAATTCTGTGCTGCAGGCTTAACTACATTATTTAGCTTAACTACATTATTCTCCACTGTCTTGTATCTAAATTCTCCACAATTAAGGGAATTTAGCTCTTTAATCATAGCATTCATGTCGTGTATATTGTGAATATAAATTGGTGGAGGTTTACTTATCTGTGAATTTTCCATCACTGGCTGTACCGCTGATTCTTGTACATGTTGTTCATCAAGGCTGGCTAGAGTTGCAAAAGCATTTGATGGTATGGTGATTCCATCATCCATTCTTATTCTCTTTAAACAGCTTTCATTACTATTAGAGAAGCTGGATGAGCTTTGTTGTGCCATATTTAATGCTGATTTTGTTGAACGGAAAGAAAAAGGAACAGAAAAGGTAACCTATATAGGTTAGGGAAAGTTCCCTGACAGTGGCTTAATTATGTCACTGAATGTTATGTTTACACAGATTTTATTATCACAAAACACGCACAAATGTATCACTGTACTGTATATTCAGAAAGATTGTTTACTTAACTCAAATTAACTTAAAAACTGCAAATGAAATGCACAATTCTCGTGCCACATTTCTCAATTCCATGACCCACTTGAATCCGGAGGAAGCTTGGTCAACAAAGTTTGTTTCTTTAGTGCAGTCTGGGAAGCTCTAGCTTTATAGCCACTATCATTAATATGTTGGTCAATATAAGATTTCTTTCCATGCAAAACCTGCACAAAAGAAATGGAGGATAGTCTTAGAGTTACAGTAAACAAGAATGTTGCACCAAATGCTGAAACACAATTTTGTTAGGTGTTTAGATTGGTTAAGTATGAAAATTGCAGAATTATTGCAGAAGTCACAGAAAATGATTTTCTCATCGCTGGTGAGTCCCAAGATGTTCTGGATCCATTGCTGTATCAGAGCACTTTTGAAAGATTTCACTTTAGGCATTTTAACACTTTATATTTTAGTTTTTACTCACGCTCATTCATACACACATAGATGGCTAACACTGTACCTTGGCACTGTAGAAGATCCACAGCAAGGAAAACTTCTTAAGAGGGTTGTTACAAACTCCTTTCATATTACAAAGTGCTACTTTTATTATGATTTTCCTTTTAAGTTGAAACATAGAAAGTAGAAAGAGATGGCGCTATATTCCAGAGAAAATTGGTAATTTACTTAATCTCTTCCGTATTTCACAGTAAAAGGTGCAGCGAAGGCTGACCGTGACAGTGTTTTTAAAGACTTGGACGGGCATTAGCACAACCCCCTTCTAGAGCGGTTAGGTACTAGAAAAATGATCATTTTCAAGCTAAAGCTCATTATGAATACCTTATTGTATGGTTTATACAAATTCATAAGCGGTTGACCCAGATATTTCATTCATGCTTGATGCTCAAGGTCAGCCAATTATCACATTTTAAACCCTGTTTTGAATTCACCCATTGTGTGCAAGAATGCTGCACTTCCTTGTAGTCAGAAACTTGTTGGCCCAACTCTCAGCTTTTAGAAAGGAAATTTTAAAATACCCTTACTATGCCAAAATTACTGGCTCATTCTCAAAATGTGTCCAGGTATTTATTCAAGGATGTACAATGCTTCAAACTCTGGCTCAAATCTAAATTGACAATATATCGCAATTTTATAACTTCTATTTATTATAATTAGGTAGTTTTAGGCTTAAAAACCGTGAAATAGGCACATTGGGGTAAAATAGGCACTTTTAGGTACAATAAAACTTCCACAGAAGGTGTAATTTTGCATGAAATGTGAACATACATGATTGGGTTTTGATTATTTCTTCAGGAAAAAATAGGCATAAAACCTAAAATCCGAGTTCTAATCATGACTTTTATTTCAGCAGCAAACTGTTTTGTTACACTAATGTATGTCTCTTCCATCCCACTCATGAAGTCTCACTAATCACTTTTTTAAAACATTGTATACACTTAAATTATTATTTCCAAATAAATAAATAATAATAATAATAATAATAATAATAATAATAATAATAATAATAATAATAATAATAATAATAATAATAATAATAATAATAATAATAATAGCAGTAATAGTAATAGTCAGTCATAATAATAATAGTAATAGTAGTAGTAATAATAATAGTAATAATAATGTAATAATAATTATAACAATAATTATAATAACAATAACAACCACAACTACCGCCACCACCACCACCGCCGCCACCATGACGACGATCATTGTAATAATAAATACAGATTTTCCCCAGCATTATTCATAACTCACAATTTTTTTTTTTTTACAACCACTTGATGTGTATCATCTCATATACTTTCTGTGTGTGGCAGTTAAAAGGACTATTTGCACAACTTTGCAGCTAAGAAGTTTCTACCCCCAAACTATTAGCCTGTTGGAATATCCATATTGTGGACTGTCGTGCCGGGGTTTAGGTTAATCCATGTAAATCCATCAAATCTTAATGAGGCTGCTTAGTTGGAATTTGCTAGTAATGATATATTAGGAAAACCTGGCAGACATTTTTTGTTTTATTTTACTTTGATATCATTGTATATGAAGATGACAATTGCAGAACAGCTGTAATGTAGAAAAGGTATTGTTGCAGAGATTTAAACTGAAAACTGTTGTTTTGAGTGGCTCAGTTGGTTAGATGCTGGCTTACTGTCCCAAGGTCGTGGGTTCAAATCCGGCCCAGACTGCTGGTTTTTAAGTGTGCTTAAAAATGACAGCTCTATGTCAGTAGATTTACTGGCATGTAAAAGAACTCCTGCGGGACGAAATTCCGGCACACTGGCGATGGTGATGTGACCCTGGCAATTGACAGCATCGTTAAACAGCAAAATAATTTAATTTTAATTGAAAACTACTTTCATATATAGACTTCGTGGTGAAATTATACATTCACTAAAGCATGAGGTATGCTATTTCTTAGTGTTAAAATGTAAATATAACAAAGTTAATTGAAATCATTATTACTTTAGTGTATTACAAACAATTTCTGAAAAAGCATGTCTCTAGTAAGATTTTGAATGGATTTTGAATAGGGTGCATGAAGATGAAGTTGACCCTAATCTTATTTTCTTTCTGGATGAACCAGGCTTCCATGAAAGTGGGTATGTTAATTCAGAAAATAACCATTATTGGAATGCTGAAAAGCATAACATAATACTCGATGAACCCCTGCATGATCAAAAATCAGGAAGTGGTGCATTATTAGTGGTGAGAAAATAATAGGCCTAATTTTTTTCAGGAAACCGTTAACAGTGAAAGGTATGTGCAAAACATCTTGAGGCTTTTTTATGACCAGTAAACAGAGAAAATGTGCTTTTGCAACTTTTCGGTTGGACTCTGCAATAGCACACACAGGCAACTTCTCATTACAGGAAATTTGTCATGTTTCAAGAAAGTTATCACTACAGATGAAACAATCCCTTCAGTGGACGTGAGGTTGGCTACGCATAAACCATACACTGTATCTGACTGAATTTTGCACCCAGTGAGAGATCAACAAGAGCGGGTTCCTGGTGCACAAGAAAATACAGAGAACCTCCTCCCAATGATGTAATATTTATATAGTGTATGTTGGCATTATGCTGATATATTGGTTACCAAGGAATTATTTCATCTTTAGTTGTCACTAACAACATATGGCACCCTCATTCCCCAATTTAACCCTCTGAAATTTTTATCGCTGGTGTGCATTAAAAGAGAAATTGAACAATACCAATCCACACACTTTGGATGAACTTAATCACATTCATCAAGAAATTGCTGCCATTCCTCTGGGAATTGCAGAATGTAATGAGCAATTTATTAAGCAGGTGTCAGAAATAATTGAACAATGGGAGACAGTCCCAAGATCACCTTGCTTAATATACTTCTTTTTTACGGTTTGTTATGCATGTTAGAAATAACTATATGACAAACTATACTATATTTACTGCAGACTCCTGTAACCTGCACTGCCAATACAGCAGCCAGCTTTGCTGGCTGGTTGGCCGCTGACACGCCACAAAACCGGTTGCATAAGTATCATTCACTTTGTAGTTTCAACCATTCTGTGAACAGAGAGCCAATATGCAAGTATAAATTTGTCTAAAATAGATAATGGACTGATTTCTCTATACTTCCCTGGATTATTCATCCCATTTTACCTTAAATGTTAAAACCAACTCTCTGATTTTCAGGGATTGCCTTGCTCATTTTGAGTGTAAGTAAATTTGTCAGTATTCTCCACCTATTGCCCGGGCCCAAATGAGCTAGTTGGCAACAATCCCTTGAATTCCACCCACCTACGCACTCACTCACTGCATGACTGATAGTTAATTTACAAAATTCCCCTTGAATTCTATCTATACCTACTGTCTTATTCTTTTTAAAATTCTAATTTAGTATTTAATCTTACTACTTGTAATTTCCTTAGTTAAACATTCAATCCTTGCTGCCTTTATCCAGAATCAACACACTATTTTTAACAAATACCACTTGAACCAAACTTTGAAAGTATTAGGTGTAATCTCTCTTACATTTCTTGCAGTAATACGAGAAACCTTTGAAATAACATTGTGAACTATATTTTGCTTCCACAAGAGTTTCTAGTGTGAACCTGTCAGTGGTGTTGCAAACTCGTACAGGTGCTTTTGTTTATATCTCCACATATTCTTAAAATGAAACTGGCATACATACTTCTCTCTGCCCTGGTCTATATAGTCTTAAGCTTCCTTTTTATTTATTTCTTTGGTAGTCTTTGAGACTTAAAAATCCCTGCCATTAAAATGCTTCCTTTATAATAAACACTGTATTAGGATGCTTTCCCAATAAATCATTTGTATCTTCACTAATCTCAAGTTGACAACCTGGTAGAAATAAGTAACTCCTTTTCTTTGATAATAGGAAGATCTAAATGGGTTTTATAACAGTAAAAAGTGGAATTACTCTGAAACTCATCTGAGCTTTATGGTTCAGATCTGTATAAAGAGAAAGAAAGAGAGATTGTATTCTATTCTTCTGTCACTAGCACCTCCAGAGATGTGCAAGCTGTATGTCATACTAACAAGGAACCTATCAATAAGCTCATATCGCAAACACCTCAAAAGTTTTACTGTGTCATTTTTGTGCTATAAGAAGCCCATGTTCCAAAAACTAGCTGGTGTTTTCAACCCGAAGCTCCAAAATCGAACTTGGAATATGTCGGATCGAAGTAGTGGAACATCAGAAGTTGGACATCCCTGACCTGCAAGACCGTGTTGGGAATACACAGAGAGGACTGTACAACAAGTGTCTTGCTGGGATGAAAGCAAAGCAGAAGTGATCAGTGATTGAAACACAAGCTCGCTTGGTACCATGCACAACAAATAATTGTCACTTCCACATTCTTCGTCACATATTCTCACACTTGTTTGGAGACAGAATTTAGAAGGTACAATGAACTCGGAGGATCGTTCCATTGTATATTTGATTGCAAACCATAAATATTTAACCATGTTCCGGAACCGCAGAGATTACATTAGGTAATGAATAAATGACTGCATTTTAAAAATATTATCTTCCCGAAAAACCTTGAAATGAATGTTCTCATTAGATATCAAAATTTGTTAGACAGCGATGAAGAAATTTCCACTGCAGAAAGAAAAACTTATCCGAAGGTTGAAGTTTCCCAGTGGTTCTGGGAGGAATCTGTAGAAGTTCAATGGTTTTTTTGTCCTTTTTTCTCATTTTATTGCCTTCACAATTATATTTTTGGCCCTAAGCATCTGCCTTGAAACTTTAGGCCCAAAACTGCCAGTATTCTCATGCAGTACAACAAATAATTCAGCAAAAATGGACTCATCCATATTAGTAGTGGACATAATAGTATATGAATGGCTCAGTGCACAAATAGATTGTGCAACAGTTTGTGCATGTTTCTCCCCAACAAAAGATAATGTCCTTTTTACTCTCATTTTGCACTCAAAACGGCTTCAATCGGTATTATAAACACAGGAAGGTGGGATACTTGGATAGTCGCTCTCTCGCTAGTTTCCAAAAACCCTTTTGTTTCTTTGTCATTTTCTTTTTCTTATTTTATGAATGCTCATGAAATGAATTTTGTATCTTCCTGCTTTTAATTTTATGGGATTTCTTAAAGTGAGAGACCCAAGCAGAAGATGCTCTAAAATTTACTCTCTCAAAGCTGTTTGAAATTTGCATAGCCCAGAGCTTTGAATCTTCGTTGGTTAAGTTTTTCTTTGCTCTTCTTGCTTCTACAAAATATTCAAATAGTCTACCATACAAATATTTTCTATGCTCAATAGGAGTTAACAGTGTGATTTCCAATTGTTTCTCCCATGTATATAGTTGCCTTGATGATGTCACCAAACAAATTCTGCTACGCAGATTAGTCAATGAACGTTTCTTCCCACCTTCATTTAACCAGAAAGCTATAGCGTTTCTTTTATACTCGATGCTAATATTCTCTTTCTCTCTTTTTTTTTTGTCTGCTGGCTGCAAACATAACTAGAACTAATGAACTTTGTTGGAGACCGGTCTGTATTGTTAGTCACTAGATTCCAACATGGGATTCGAACCTGGTTCCTTTATACCAGTTGTGATTAGAGGGTGAATGTTACATGCTGATTGTGAGATTCAAGATGAATTGTCACAACTGTCACTATGTGAGGGTTGTTTCCGGAATAACACCAAAATCTGTAGGATTTGTTTCTAACAAATTAATATGTCAGCTAATGTAATTTCTTCTGAACTTATTACTTTTAAAGAAAAACCACATTCTTGAAATTGATGCAATGCGAACTGTAGCACAGTAACAGGGTTCATGTTTCAATCTTCAAAGAAACACAAGGTAACTGAACCCACGATAGTATCACATACATATATCCATGGCAAGTAGAACGCACAAACAAAGCCTGTGCTATCTTCTTACTGTTATGCACATGCAGGAGACAATTGCTGCTCGGCAGGGTTGTCCACTCCCTTCTCTACAATGCTGTGTTATATTTCCTATATGTTCCAAGATATTTACAACTCATTCTCGGGTATTCAGGGTTGAAAACAGCAGCTCTTTTTTGGAACATGAGCCTCTTATAGCACAAACATGACACAGTAAAACTTTTGAGGTGTTTGCGAACTGAGCATATTAATAGGTTCCTTGTAAGACACATTCAGCAGCAAGAAGTAGTCTCACCCTAAGGCAATTCTGAGGTCGCAAGGAAAATCTGCATGTCTGAAATGTATCATTATAGACTTCTGAAAGTCAATTCCGCTTTCTTGCAGACATGGCAAGACATTGTTTTGAAAGTAAATTGTAATTATATCTTTGTAAGCTGAACAGTAACATTTGAATTAATTAATAGGTGTTACGTCCTGTCTTTCAGGTGTTGACTTACTCCTATGGTCATATACAGGATTTGTCCAAGGAAGATTCTCATTTATCTTTTTTTAAATGTATGATCTTTTGAGATTGATATGTTTTTGTCACTCTATTTGTATGTGTGCCTGTCCCAGATTTCCATCATTACATCTTGGTGCTTTTCACTTTTTCTACTATGTACTTAGAACATAGGAAGTACTGCATTCCACCTATTGCACCAGAAATATGTTCTGACATCCCCTGAATGCAAAAGAATAATTTTGGGAGGCAAGGAGAGGGAGTAAGAGAGAGATGTTACTCCAAACACAACATTTGTGCACAACCCCTGAACGGATACATAGACTGTTTGATTTACTAGACAGTATTAAATTCTAATCTGAAGACTTTTTTTTTTTTTTTTTTTGTGATTAACGTCCTCCAACATTGTGTCATATCGGACGAATGAATGAAATGGGTGAAATGATGCTCAAATGAGCCCAAGGTCCATGAAGCTTTAAGTTACCCGACATTCATCCTCTCAGGGTAGGGAAAACCCCGGAAAAAAACCTTACCCGGATAACTTACCCTAAGCGAGATTCGAACTCGCGACCTCTTGAACGTGAGGCAGACATGCTAACCATCACGCTACCGAGGCGGGCTAATCTGAAGACAGGAAGAGTTGTTCAGAAATATAACATTAGCCATGGAAGCAACTCAAAAACTATTTGAGGTGTTTTATAATGAAATTGCATTCTGTTGTGTACTACATGTTTGGCTTCGCAATCTTGAAAGATATGCTGATAGATGCATGGCAGATACATAGATACATTACTTAAAAACAGGGTTGTCCTTTATAAAGTGCCCTTGAAACAGCACTCCATGTTAAGCATTGTGTGTGTGTGTGTGTGTGTGTGTGTGTGGGTGGGGGTGGGTGGTGAAGATGAATGTGACAATGAAGTGGTTGTTAAGTGTTGGTACTGTTCTAGGCTACTATGTCCGGACCACTTTGTTTCATGTCTACATTATCCCATGCATCATCAACTGCCTGTGATGCCGTGTGTAGTAAAAGTGGGTGTTAAACATTACCCCCCCCCCCAAAAAAAAAGCTGTGTTATGTTAGTATGGCTGTTTGGATATAGACTATAGCCAAATTTGAGATGCATGTGTGAGTGGAATATGTAAATTTAAATTTCAATCATATCTTGTGACTGGTGGAAAAGCTAGGGGAATGACTTTTATTAAGTTTTGCCAGACAAAGATCTACATATATACTGATTTAGAAATTGGGCTTGTTCAGTTTCAGTACTTTCCTTGTAAGACATCTGTATCATTTATAGAAATCAGTTACATAAAAAGAATTGCCTAGATAGCACTACTGACACATTTGTGTGCTTTGACACTACACAGTTTGCGTCTTTCCTTGCCACACTATTTGCTATCAGGAAACATTTATTGCCCTGCTTATTGTAGTGTGTAATTTGGCAATTCTCCTGAACCTCATGGCATTATCGTCAATCATAAACTGTTTCTTTTCTTGTCATGTGCCTCTTTAACCAGTGCTACTCTTTTGGCATTCTTATTGGTTTCTCTAGCTAATATTTTCAATTGTTACTCTCACACCATTAAAGGTGTCAGAACTTCTCACAATCATTGGAAAAACTAAAAAAAGGCACAAAAAAAAAAAAAATAAAAAAAGCAAAGGGACACATCAGGATAAATCTAGAACAGGGAGAAAGGTCACTGGTAGTTTGGTTGTCTTAAAAGGAAGATCATATCATCAGAATTTCCAAACTCCTCAAAGGACTAAGGCAGAACAGAACATTCATTGTGGGGAAAGATATCTGCATTTGGAAAAGCAATAACTGAATCTTTTGTTTTAAAATGCCATTTGGCAGCATTCTGGTCCAGAAGTACATCTGGCCACCACCAGGGAGTCTGACAGTTGGAGCAATTAGTTCCAAAAACAAGTTTACCATATAAGTAAGGAATCCGTTACAAAAATCAATTCATATTTACTATGAGACATCTCTTCAACTGCAGAATTATTACTGAAGCAAAATCTGTTTATCAAAGCTGATGTTCTATGAAATTATCAATGTGTGGTTATAAAACAGCTGCTTCAACTTTTATTTTTACAGGGACAAGGACAGTACACGAAAGCAATCAAGACAGTAGAGGATGATATACAGACAATTATAAAACGAGTAAATGAGCTAACTGGCATCAAAGAATCAGATACAGGCCTAGCTGCACCAGCACTCTGGGACTTAGCTGCAGATAAGCAGACCTTGCAAAATGAGCAACCTCTCCAGGCAAGTTTAGAATTAACATTGTTCTCAAATAGTGTGTGTGTGTGTGTGTGTGTGTGTGTGTGTGTGTGTGTGTGTGTGTGTGTGTGTGTGTGTGTGTGTGTGTGTGTGTGTGTGTGTGTGTGTGTGTGTGTGTGTGTGTGTGTGTGTGTGTGTGTGTGTGTGTGTGTGTGTGTGTGTGTGTGTGTGTGTGTGTGTGTGTGTGTGTGTGTGTGTGTGTGTGTGTGTGTGTGTGTGTGTGTGTGTGTGTGTGTGTGTGTGTGTGTGTGTGTGTGTGTGTGTGTGTGTGTGTGTGTGTGTGTGTGTGTGTGTGTGTGTGTGTGTGTGTGTGTGTGTGTGTGTGTGTGTGTGTGTGTGTGTGTGTGTGTGTGTGTGTGTGTGTGTGTGTGTGTGTGTGTGTGTGTGTGTGTGTGTGTGTGTGTGTGTGTGTGTGTGTGTGTGTGTGTGTGTGTGTGTGTGTGTGTGTGTGTGTGTGTGTGTGTGTGTGTGTGTGTGTGTGTGTGTGTGTGTGTGTGTGTGTGTGTGTGTGTGTGTGTGTGTGTGTGTGTGTGTGTGTGTGTGTGTGTGTGTGTGTGTGTGTGTGTGTGTGTGTGTGTGTGTGTGTGTGTGTGTGTGTGTGTGTGTGTGTGTGTGTGTGTGTGTGTGTGTGTGTGTGTGTGTGTGTGTGTGTGTGTGTGTGTGTGTGTGTGTGTGTGTGTGTGTGTGTGTGTGTGTGTGTGTGTGTGTGTGTGTGTGTGTGTGTGTGTGTGTGTGTGTGTGCGTGCGTGCGTGCGTGCGTGCGTGCGTGCGTGCGTGCGTGCGTGCGTGCGTGCGTGCGTGCGTGCGTGCGTGCGTGCGTGCGTGCGTGCGTGCGTGCGTGCGTGCGTGCGTGCGTGCGTGCGTGCGTGCGTGCGTGCGTGCGTGCGTGCGTGCGTGCGTGCGTGCGTGCGTGCGTGCGTGCGTGCGTGCGTGCGTGCGTGCGTGCGTGCGTGCGTGCGTGCGTGCGTGCGTGTGTGTAGGGGGTGCGTTCAAGAGAGAGAGCGCACATGCTTTTTTTTTTTTTTTTTTAAATAAAGGCCAATTATTTTTTGCAGATTTAGATACAACCAGTAAGAAACACACTGAATATCAGTGGGTTACTGTAATTACAAGATTGTATTTGTATACCAGTTTAAGACAGCTTTTAAAAGTCTTAATGATAGAGATGTCTACAAATGGTGTGACAGTACTTCTCAACTGTAATTTCCTCATAACCTGTAAAATTCTAAAGTCTTTAGTGACCTTTTTATTCTTTCTGAATCAAATTGACAACTTGGAAAATGTATCAATAAATGTTGTAGTATCATGTTACTTGAAGGTAGGATGTTATGTGTCTTGTGGCATAATCTCTTCACATAACAGGTTTTCTGTTTACCGATGGCTCCCAGATGGGTAGTGCAACGGGTTGCGCCTTTATATACAACGGTGACGCTCATACGTACCGCCTACCAGATGCCAGTTCAGTATTTACTGCCGAGTTGTTTGCCATATTTTATTTCCTACTTTTTATCTCCAGTTCAGGTCCTGGAAGTTTTATCGTCTGTTCCGATTCTTTTAGCACTCTCCAGGCCCTGCAACAGTTTATCGGCACCTCGGCATTGGTTGTTAAAATCCAGACGTTGATCTCTCAGCTACTGTCCAGACGTTGATCTCTCAGCTACTGTCTCACGGATACCAGTTTGTTTTTACGTGGATCCCAGGCCATGTGGGTATTCCGGGTAACGAGGCGGCGGATGCAGCTGCAAGGTCTGCATGTCGCCTTCCGGAGTATTCCACCCGTACGCTCCCGTATATAGATGTGCAGAAATATTTTAGTCGCCATCTATTTGCTCTCAGGCAGGAATCTTGGGAAGCGTTATCTGGCACTCAGTTACGGACAATCAAGGACACGGTACAACCCTGGCATACCAGCTGCAGGGATTCCAGGCGGGAAGAAGATGGTTTTAACCTGCCTGAGGATAGGTCATACCCGAGCCACGCATGGACACCTTTTGCGTGGTGACCCGGAGCCTGTCTGTACGACGTGTAATATTCCAATCTCCATCGCACATGTCCTTCTTGATTGTCCGCGATACGCTCGTGAGTGCCAGTCCGTTGGCCTGGGCCTTACACTGTGGTCAGTTTTAGGCAACGACCCAGTATCTGTAAATACAGTGCTGCGGTTTTGTTCCACAATTGATTTTATGAAGCAAGTGTAAGGTTACTTTATTTCAGAGATTTTAACCTTTTAGATTGCCTTATTTTTGGGTTTTTTAACGTTTTAGCATTTTTTACTTTGTAGCAATTTTAAGTTTCAGTTTTTAACATTTTAAATGGAACCTTTTAATAGTTGTTTAGCTGCTTTTACCTATTTTAACTTTAGAGGTTTTTTTTTTTTTTTTATAGGTGATATTTTAACACTTTACCATCCCTAATTTTACTTTTGGACTCGGGGCCCTAATGACCAAGTTGTCAACAGGCCCTTAAACCCGACACTCACTCACTCACTCAGGTTTTCCGTAAGCTTTTATGGTTTTAAGATAATGTCTGCATGCAAAACAATACAGGTGAGTCTTCTCATCCTGCATATTGCAAATGTAATATAATACAGGTCTTTTACAGACTAAGCCATAAACTCTCCTCTGTGTTATATTAATTTTGGCCAAAATGGCTGCTTAGTGCTTCTCTTAAGGTTACAACTCAGATGTCACTAGTGCAGCTATATGCACACAGGTTTAATGTTGAAGATTTAAGGTATGCTGGCACATGAACTAATACTGTTTCAAATTACTGGTTTCCTTGCATTATATGTTCTATGGAATTATTACTGTTTGGTTTTATACTTGCTCTACTTGCTGAAAACAAGAAAATAACCTGAAGATTTCTAGAAAATTGTGATCACTTTATTTAGCATGTCAATCACAACATTGTGGAACTGAAATCTGGCTACTATTTTCTAGAATCTCTTTGAACACTATCTTTCGTTTTGACTGCTCATTCCTCATAACAAGAAAAGGATTACACTTTAAAGTAGCACTTGGCTTTGGATTTATGCTCATGCATGTCATTCACAAAATAAGTGTTGTGCAATAATTTCTGTGTACATATCTGTGATTGTACGTGTTTAAAGGTGTGTCTGAAAATTCCTATTATTGGAAATCGGACTCTACAATAATTGTGCTGTTAAAGACATAAACTTAGGCGTCATGGCTTATGCAACCCACAACTGACAGCATTCCTGATTGATGCATGGCAGATCATTCATGTGGTTGTGGAATTAGTTCAACTACATTTACTGCATCATGATGAAGGGTTCCAGTTAAGTGTAACTTTAAATAACTTAAAAAGAATATGCACATTTGATGAAACAAAAATTGCTATGCAGTTGGTCAGGTAGATAAACCATCACACAGAGGACACAATTATTGATGAACTTGAATATAATGAAATCATCTTCAGGACACAGTAAGCAAGCATACTGTATTAGGTGATGCCATCCATGATCTTTTCACTGACTGTATGACACAAATACAGAAAAATATTAAAGCGCATTGAGTCAGCAAAGCTTGCAATACAAGGAGCATCCTGTTTGGTTGAAAAAGAACTAGCGGCCTCACCAACAAAAAGGCCTATATCTGAGCCATCTGCTGTTTCTGTCACATCATTGACATATATATCCAACTTCCTCTGATCCAGCTACAACAATTGTTGGGAGATATTAGAGACTTGGGCTCATTTTTGGGAGCAACTCAAGTCTTTGGTAGATAGACACCTTTGTCAATCACAAAAAAGCATATATTTCTTCATAGCTACCTAGAAGGTGAATGTAAACAACTGGTCAAGGTGTGACTAATGGCAGAAACATGAGCAAATGAAGGTTCTTTAGGTGGTACGATGATAAAAGGAGGGAATTGGAAATGCAGTGCGACTAATCAGAAGAAATGAAGCCTATCTAATAAAAGACCTCAGCACCACATTTATTGAATTTCATCACATTTAAGTTCTCTGTTCTTTGGGAGAAGCAGTTAATGCATACAGAAGGGCTCTAAAACCTAAAATTCTTTGCTTATTCCTGGACATCTGTTGATGAAGGATAATAGATGTAAAATAACAGAAAATCTCTGAGGGAGATATTCGGAAGTGGGAATTTTTGACTGAGCGACTAGACGATGCTTTGGCCACACACAAGGTGTTAGGAATCTCCTTCACCCTTGGATACATCACCACAATGGCAACACTACATGTTGTTGCCTAAACAAGAATGAAATCTAAAAGGGGCTCTGCTTGCTTGTCTTCTGTAAGTTCAGCCCTGTAAGTCTAGCAGTTGCAGTGCTCAGGACTGTTGCAGGATACAGGATGTTAATGAATAACTCAGGAGAATGCAAACCACTGTTTCCTCTGCTTTAATCACAGTCGTATAGTCATGTCTGCAATAAGAAGAGCAGAGCATGATATTCTCATTGCAAGACAACTCATCACAGGTCAATTTGTGATGATATTCAGCTGATGGATCTGCCCTCTCCATTGTCCTTTGGAACCATTAATAAGTTCGAAGTTTCATCTCCAAACTTCACTTGCTTACAAATCACATGGGTTCTAAAGCCTATGGGGCTGGCTACACATTGTTTATTGGATAGTGGAGGCAATTCCATCTTCATTTCATAAATTTTAGTGGATGTTGCTAAAGTTGGAGATTATGAATTGCCAAGACCTCTTTATTGGTATGTTTGACATCTCTCCTATTGCATTTAGCCCCCCCAGGAACATCTGGACAAAGACTACAAACATTACAGCTTTTGAGAGCACCCATACATTTCTCTGCCAAGGAGCTGTACCTTATGTCGTAAATCATGTGTATATTCCCAAGCTACAGTTGGCCATTCCAAAGTACAAAAACGACACTTTTCCAACTGAATTTCTAATTGGTGGAGATCATTATAGGCATATAGTGAAATAGTGCACTCCATTATGCATATCATCAGTTGTTTTTATACCATCCATGGTAGGTTATTAAGTGGAAATAGGTCAGGCATTACCATTGGATAATCAACTACTAACTACTTCTACTCAAGAGTCTGCATACATAACTTCAAATAACATCTTCAGGCAGTTCTGGAACCTGGAAATTGTAGGTATAAGAGAAAAATCAGAATTGCCATTTTAGTCCAATGCACAAGGATACTCCTCCGTACTTCCTGCTGCATTGGAAACAAACAATGAATAGTATTACTGGGTAAAAAAGAAGACTCTTCTATCTATAGTTCTTCAAATGCAAAGAAAGCTATTAGGGTTTCAGGGAAATGATATAAAAAATCTGATGTATTCCACTCACATGACTTTCTCTACTCTTGTACTAACCATTCTTACAATCTCTTATTCCTATATGTTCTTCGTGTTTGAGATAGACATTTGCAGAAATTATCTTATGTATTTTTTTGTAGGTGCAAGGGGAATATGGGAATACACCAGGCTTTGAGCGATAGTAAAATCTTTTAAAGCTCTCAAAGGCCATTCTCTTTACATGGCTAACATATAAGAAAATGAATAACAATGTTCCATTTAATGAGTTTGTTTTCCAAAACTCACATAAATATGATCGAAATGGTTCACTCTACAAAAAAAATTATTTGGTCATAAATTGTGTGTTTTAGCAATATCTACATTTTTTGTATAGTACGATTTGGTCTATCTTTTATGGGTTACCAGTTACCCAAAAGTCATCTAGAGTAAACAGGACTACATGGGCTATAGTCAAAAAATTAAAAATATACATTTCATTTGTCATAAAAATATTTTAAACATATGGTATTTTAATCAAAATCATTAGAGCCATTTTTCTAGAAAATAAAAATTTCCATGTAAAGGGTAGCTTAGGGTGGAGGAGTTTTCTTCAAAATCATGTTGTATCCTTGAATGATATTAAACTTAAATTACTAACTTTTGCTTTAACCCATTTTTTGTTTTGTGCACACATGCACACACACCTTTTTCTAAAAATGCCTTTTTGGATTCAGGGGGCCTCAAAACATATTTCCAGTGAAATCTTGACATCAAATTTTTGGGTTGAATACAATACTTCCTCTACTTACTATACGTAGTAGAGAAAGTAAAAACAGAAGTCTAAAAAGTATTTAATATACCAAATACTTGACTGTATATTGAAATATTATGCAGAACTGCACCTGCAGAAGAACAATCACGTGATATATTTTACCTACCGTACCAACTGGAAAAGTAGAAACATTGGATTGGACCACAAAGGATGTGTCCTCATGCAAAAGGACTAGATTGTGTCTCAACCAGGTTTTGGAAATGGGTCCAAATCTGCTAACCAAATGCTTTAGTGCTAAATTCTAGATGTTATCACAAAGGCACTTGTGACATTTCACATCCCATCTAACAACAGGCACTGGATCACAGATACAGGGTTTAATAAGACTGGTACCAAGGAAACGACTATGAAACCACCAGGGAAATTGTCACCCGCAGCTTCAACAGATTACCCTTTGGTCTAACCTGCAGCCCAGACACTGAGAGAATTAGCTTATGCATCTACCACACCACTGTAGTCACTCTTATGGACAGGAGCACTTTCACGGATGACTTTGCAGCAGGTGCCAAAAATGACATCTAATCCTCAATTGTAAAGTGACATCACTCATGGCAAACATTAGTCTACCAATGGTAAAGTGGGCTACTAGTTCATTTCAGCTGAAAGCACTGGAAGGCTTAGGGATTAGACACATGTAGCGATGCATGTGTGTTGGAACCCACTGGAACATGGAATCTGATACATTCAATGTGGACCGTAGAAATGTGACATCTTGTGGCTCATTCCAGCTACTACAACACTAATACTACAATCTAATTTCATAATCCACTAGAAGAGTGGTCACCTCTATTAATTTTAGCCAAAACACTTTCAGGGTGTAAGGGGTAAAGACAGAATAGAAACAGCCCTAAACAAAGTACATGAATGGAGCTCCAAAAACCTCATGACTATCAATGTGGAAAAAAAAATTATGAATTATTTATACTAAAATACAAACCAGTTAATATTAACATAAATTATAATGGTAAAGCAGTTGATGATGCCAAATACTTAGGCATCACTTTTGACAGAAAGCTAAGTTGGAAAAAACATATAACAAACATCTCAGAAAAGGTTGAAAAGAAACTGCAAATCCTGAAAAGGTTAGCTGGTGCTAAATGGGGCTGCTCAAGGAGAGTTATACAAAATGTATGTTAAACCAAACCTCTTGTACTGTTCTGAAGCTTTAATAACAGCAGCAAATGCTAACATCAATAAACAAACAAATACAAAATCAGGCTCTTCGCCTAATCACTGGAGCAGTTAAATCCACACCTATTGATGCCATGCTTGCCTTAACAATAACAACAAAAATAGAAGAACAAGCATTGCTCCAACATGAGAAAATGTTACGACTGCCAAACTCTAAATGGACAGAAGAGAACCTCCCCACTTCAATCCTTAAAACTCAGTAGTTTCCTAGAAAAGGTAACACAGATTAAATCCAAATTGAACATTCCTAACACCAGAGAAAATCTACTTATAAGAGAAAATCCATTGGAATTATTGCAACCTACCTTCAGTTTGGAATTAATAGAGGAGATAAGTAAATCAGACACATCAAAAGAAATACAAAAACTTCTAGCTCTGGAAACAATCAATACTAGGTATCCCACAGAAGAATGGCTGCACACATATACTGATGGATCCTCCACGGAAAACCTTACTGGAGCTGGAGTTCTGTGTTCACATTTTTCCTTTTATCATTCTGTTGGCAGAGACACAACAAATTATGATGGAGAAATAGAGGCTGTACACATTGCTCTCCAACAATTATTAAATCTTCTCTTAAATAAATTTAACAAGGCAGTAATTCTTTCAGATTCTAAAGCTGCAGTTCAGGGAATATGTTCAAATACTACAAAGAAGTCAACAAAAATTAGAGAATGCTACAAAATGTTAACACAACTCCAAAAAGTTAATAAGACTGTTCATCTCCAATGGATTCCAGCACACTGTGGAGTCATGGGGAATGAAGCTGCAGACTCACTTGCAAAGAAAGGCACAACAATAAAACAAGTGTCTTAAATTCAGTTTCTCATATTCCTCAATAAAACGCTTGATCATTAAAAAATTTTCTCATTCATACCTACAAGAAATAGAAACACATGCCAAAGATAAAAAATGGATTACACTACTTTCCAACCCAGATATAATCCCCCAGAGACCAAGGAAAACAGCGGTTGCAGCCTTCCGGCTACTGACATCACGACTGCTTAGCAAGTCATCTCTACAGAATAGGTATCTCAGCTTCACCAATATGTGTCTGGTGTAACGATCCAGCAGAAATGAATGAAGACCACTTGAAGACCTGTGAAGCATTAAGATCAGAAGAAACTACAGTTCAAAAGTATTGGAAAGCATGAATGCTAATGGCTTCATTGCCAGATGCAAGGCACTAGAAAACAACAACTTTCAGGGTGCAAGGTTCTAGATTGTGACAAGCTCCTTTCTCAGCAGTGTACTATTTGCTGGTACTTACAGCTTTGAACTTACATTTCCTGCGATCATAAGATAGAGTCTACGATGCAGTGTTATATGAGAGGACAGCTACTCCAGATTGTTGCTCCATAGAATTGGTTTACAGTAAAAGCAGATTTTCACCAGTCAAAAAGATCACACTGGCATGAGCAAAACTTTTAGTGATGCTTGGTGCACACCTTACAATATTTTTTCCATCCTAATGGAAGACCGTGTGTAACTATCAGTGAAATACAGGTCTCACTAGCCTTCACAGTGGAGGCATTGCCTTGAGGAGAATAACCCTGCTGATGAAACAACAGACAAATTAGAAATTTCTTAAAATGTTGACATAGTCCCAAATGGTTGTAGTACTGTAGAAAAACTGGCCTTGCAGCACAACCTCTACAAATGTTCTATCTGTAAGGCCACAGCAGATCCAGCAGATCATCAAAACTCCAGCCTCAATTTTAGGTAGTACATGGTCCAACTCATATTGGAAATGATGTACTTTACAGATGGTTACTCAGCATGCAGTCATTGCATTAGTATTGTTCAATATGAATATTTAGGCATGGAATGTGACATGATCCTCAGCAATTTACCTCTTCCAACTGGCTCCAAGATAATGCACCTTATAATCCTTTCTTGGGCACAATACTTACTCATCTTGGAGGAAGTTTGGATATGTCATTTGAATGTCCTTGATGGATCCATTACTCTGTATATCTACTTGTTCAACACACTTATAGTAGATTATATCACCGAGGCATGCAGATTGTTCTTTCAGAACTCTGATTTTAATTTGGATATTTGGAGCTTAGCAAGCAATGAAAAAAGTGGTGTTTGCCTATATGCCCTGCAAGATAAACACACAACCAGTTTAATCAAACTGTAGATGCTACACTAAGCTGACCATGTGAAACCGCCATGCGAGTTAACTGACATTGACTTTGGAGCCTTCCTTTATGTAAATGTGGAGAGTACAAGAAGAGAATGCTACACAACACTCAAACTGCACATCAACTTTGGTGGTAAATCTTTTGTATTCTCACATGACGAATGGCACATTCCTGGTAACTCTTCTAAGGTTTGTTGAGAGACAAGGATTGCCTCACACCATTTATACTGGCAACTCACAGATTTTCATGCTGCCAGTGCAAAACTTACATCACTTTGGAAACACCTCACTGTCTTCTTCAGTATCAGTACCTGGCATATTAGATTATTTAGAAATTCATTTTGCCAAGGACAGTTCGGCAGGGAGGATGGTGGGGGAAAAATGGTTGGCACCACTAATAAATACCTATAAAATCTGTTGGACCAGGTACTGATAACTAAGGAATGGCCGAACAAGACACAACATTGTCAACACATAAGGTGCCATAAATAGTTCAACACCAATCTTTCCTAACAAAGAGACTTCAGATGCATTGGCAACTATTTCTTGGTTGAAGAACTCCTTATATCCTTAGCTACCAGATCCAAACTGGTTCAATATGCCACCCCAACAACTGTCAAGGTGACTGAAGACAGCAGATATACTCTGTAGGCTTTGGACTAAAGAATACCCTCTGGAGCTTAAAAATTGCTCAAACTCTGGTTCATATGAGGCAGTACTCCAAGACTGAGGGTTGGAGACATTGTTCATCTCCAAGAGTACCTGTGACCCAGACATGCGTAAAAGGAAGACCAAACTGAAGAACTTTGAGCCAGTTAAGAAGGTGATTACCACCACAGGACCTAAGAATCTCAATTGGAGAGGAGATAATGTGTTCAATTAAACTGGTTATTCCCATGGAGAGAGAGTTAAGAATCACCTATTTCCTGGCATGAATGACCTGTTATTGATGATGTTATTGTTTTGTTTTATAACCATGCTCTGGTTGCTGTAAACAAGAAAATAAAGAGCCTGAAAAATCTGAGAAAATCTTAACCAAATTAGAAGTCATACTTATGGTGGAGTAGTATAATAAAATTCTTTTTTGAACACGTTAAAAGCACATATACTCAAACTTACATCAATAAGTTGAAAAACAAGAGACATTTTGGGAAGCTTCCCTCCCCTTATCATTTGGATGACTGGGGCCCATAGCTGAATGAATGGTGGTCAGCTGAGTCAATAGGAGCATGCTGCCATCTGTGTTCTATGATAAGCCTGATGATCATGAGCGTCTGCAGACATTTTTCTGGGGGGGGGGGGGGCACATGTTTGAAATTTGCAATCAGATAATATCAATTCACTATTTTATTGTCAAAATTTATAATATTCGTTGCATATAACCATGTTAATTTGTGTTAAATAGAAATTGATCTTTTAAAATAGTAGTTTAATAGTCAGTAATTGATTGCACATTAAGTTGACCAACTTCCAGGGAGGGGCCGCGACCCCCCCCCCCCCCCCCTTGCCACCCCTTTGCGACGCCCATGCTGATGATGTCATCCACTGATGAGATATCAATATTCATGAGTGGTTTGATCTTGATGATGAATATTTTCTCATAAATATCAAGTGCTAATGGTTTCTTGCTGTATTTCGGCAGTTCTAATTCCTAATTAATCGTGTGCTGAAGTTTCAGGAGTGGTGGGATATGGCATTGTCAACATAGTCCAGCACAACCTGGATGGTGTGATGTCACATCAAGCTAAGATGATGCATTCCCTGAGGTGTTTATAAATCATTAACCTCTCATGCTACACAATATGTTTAACCCATTGGTGCCATAAAAACTTTATAAGAAGGATGTAGTTGGTTTGTGTGCAAATAAGTACAACAAATTCATTCATATTTAAATAACCTCACAGCTATCATAAAAATCTGATTTAAATTCAGTAAAGCTTCATGAGTGTGTGTTAAAGCTCAAAAACCCACATAAAATCAACCAACATAATTTTTTTCATGAATTTTTGTGTGTGTGACACTGGAAGCATTGAGTCAGTAATTTTGATGACCTGATATGAATGTAAAGTGTGGTAGATTTCAAAGCAGTTCTCCAAATGAACTATACAAAACATTTTGCATTACCAAGCACTTTTACTTCTTTTTCCCTTACTGTAGCATAAAATGTCTTTTTGTTGCATATTTTCTGGTCTGTGGATGGATTTTGTTGTCTTAAGCTTGCAGTCTTAATGGGGTATCCCCAGCTGAAGGCAATGTCCAACATTTGTACTCTGGCTTTGTTACACTTTGAAGCAGATGAGTATCCATGTAGTTAGTCATTTCCTTACCAGTGATTTTGTGAAACACAATGAGACAATTGAATACACATGTCAAGCAGTGTTTCACATTAGAGGAAATAAAACTGTCATCTGATCTTGCAGATCAACACATTCCATTTCCTTGTGGTACACAATGGAACACCTTGGTTTCTGTGCCTCCTCTCTGGATGTGCGAGGTTTCCTTCTCAGCTTGCCTGTTGCTGTATATCATGTGGTATAATAGTAGCTTCATATTTCAGCAATAGGAATATCTCTTTGGTTCACACACAACACATTCTTTGCATGTTTGAGTTAGACTTTGTGAGTCACTTTTTTACACTCACTTTCACTTTAAAATGTTGAAAATACTGTAACGTTTTTGAGGTCATTTGACTTCATCCTCAGCTATCTCCTTGCTTACTTTGCTGTGAAAGTTCTGTTGCCATCAGATGTTAGGAGTGCAAAGTATTAACACTTAATTTAATGCTGGAATTTTGAAATTTATTACCTTATCCTTGGTTTTGATTATGTATATTTTTTCCCAAATGTTCAATTCTGTTGATGAAGTAAATGATTTTAACAATGTTAAATTTTGGCTAATTTTGTGTTTTTTTTCTATCTAGAAATGGTGTGACACAACAGACGTTTTTGTTTGTTTTAGTTTTTATGTTTCTCTGGGTTTCTTTAGTCTAATTTACAAGTTTACTTTTGTTTTGCATGTATAGCTTTTCTCACATTCCTCACAGCTGATCTGATAGATACTGAATTTTAATGTGTTTGGGATTGTATTTTTAAGAGGCTTGTTTAGGAGGTTCTTCAGGCAGAATTTATTTTGTGGTGCTAGTCTTATGTTTAACTTTTTGAAGGTTTGTTCAAATTTCCTTAAAGTCTTACATTTATGAAGAAAGATACAAAATGCATCAAGTCATTTCCAAACTCATGTACGATAGTTAATTCTACAAACAGTACAGTTTTAGTGACTGCTGTTATGATTCAAAATACAAGTAAATTTTGCATAATTTAAACCTGCAGGTCACAAAAACTATGGATGTTTTATATTGAAAACACAACTCCTGCATATGCACAGCATAGCGGTTAAACTGGCATACTACTGAGATTTTGTAAGACCTGGGTTTTAACACAGTAGACAGCTGAAACATCCCTTATTTGATGAGATGTACCATCTACCTCTTTCATATAATTGATCCACTTATAATTTTTTAATATGTAGCAAAATATTTATTAGAAACTTGTGGTGAAAAGTTTTCATTCCATAAATTTATTTTGAAACTAGTTTTATTTATAGAATAAGTGAAGTGTAATGAGTGTATATGTGGTCGGCAAGAGCTAACATGGCACTTGACAGCTAGCTGATTCACTTACCTGCGAACGAGGCTAGTGCTATGTTGTCCAATTGACTAATCGTTGCATGATGTGTTTGTAACACGATTGGACAAGATAGCACTAGCCTCGTTCGCAGGCCTCATTGCCAGATTATTTCTTGCCAACTATAGTAATGATTTTCTTAACAAGTTTGTCTTTCTTGCTATAACAGGTTGCCAGATGTACAAAAATAATAAATGCAGATTCAGATGACCCAAAATACATCATAAATGTCAAACAGTTTGCTAAATTTGTGGTGGATTTGGCAGACTCAGTGGCTCCAACAGATATTGAGGAGGGAATGAGAGTTGGGTAAATATGAACTTTGTACTGTGAATTAACTCACTCAATGAACAAGGATGCATCTTAATTTTAACTCATGGAATGCAAGTAACATTACTACATTTTCTCTATGTATGCTTGAGTATAACTCATAAGTATCACATTGCTGAAGAACCAGAGTATTTATAAATTATTTGATAATATTTTAAAAATACTATTTGTTTTCTTTGCAACTGCATTTGGCATCCAGGTCATGTGTTGACGTGTATAAAAATGAAAGGTACCCAGGCACACAGCCTTCATTATCCTGACATGTCATTGGTTTCCTGTTACGCTTCTTCTCTGAATGAATTTTTTGTCAGCCAACTTGCTGATAGTGTGATTGTCCATTTTTCACTGTCACTTGACTAATGTGACCTAGTTTAATTTTACTATGACCTCACACTTAGTTCACACAGTCACTTCTCTAATATGATCTATTTGATTTTTTATCACTTCACTTTTTTCATGACATAGTGCCGTAATGAAATATGCATGATGTAGCCTCTTCTTCTCAATGGGTCACCTACAAGGGAATCCTCAAACACAAAATGTCTACTTTTCTACATTAGCAGCACTCACTCCATGTCACACCAGCCATCACAAACTTTCTTCCTTTCATAGAAGTTTGAAAACTGTTGTTATAATTAATTTAAAAGGTGAGTCAATTAACACTAAACAACACTTACAACATAATTTTCCGGAATGCGTTTCGAAGGTTAACTTTCTTCCATTATCCATTATAGTCCGGTTGATAATGGAGGAAAGTTAATCTTCGAAACGCGTTCCGGAAAATTATGTTGTAAGTGTTGTTTAGTGTTATTAATTGACTCACCTTTTAAATTACATCACAAACTTGCTCAGAAAAGAGCACTTATTGCACCAGAAACATGCTATCTCACTCACAAAATCATTCTGTAATTTTTAAGAGCGCTAGCTTATATAGACAATGGAAGTTTCCATAGACTGTACTGGAGGATGGGAATGAGAAACTTTCTGAAGATTCTGATGATAGTGCTTTTAGTGTTTACGCTGGGCAAGAACTCTGTTTATCTCTCCAACTGCCCAGTGGCAACCTCCCAAAGCTTGGCCCTTAGCCACTGTATCACAGTGTGGTGGCCAAAACTTAGTCCCCCAGTGGGGGTCCCAGCAAGCTTTGTCCTGTGACTGTGCACCACAAGGCAAATCATTCAACCTAAAATGATTATCTTCTGTGGTGGAATGGTCGTATGAGGCCATGACTGGTATGCTAAAGGCTGTTATACCCTGAGGACACAAGAGCATTTATTTTGTGTGCGCTTTAGACCTGTAATATTTCCACAGCTTAGCGCAGGGGAAGACAGGTAACGCTGCTGCGACGTCAGCTCACTCAGCTCACATGCTCCCAATGTGTGACGTCACAGCGGGCAAGAGAAAATGGCATACAGGACATCGTAATTTTAATGCTGTTTCAATTACGGAATAGTGACAGATTATAAATTACATTTAGGCTTTATCCATATATATAATTCTAGCTTATGTGAACAATCATGTTATAACGCCAATAGAACAGAAATTATAACTATTTTGCCTGAGCTGGAGGAGAGCTATTCAGAACAATTAGTGGACATTTTCAGACATTTGCTGTTTTGCTTTTCTTTAACTAGTTTGTCAATGTTAGGGCGTAATGTACGGCACATTTGTAACTGAAGACTGCATGTTAGATTGTGATCTGACAATATGCTTTGGGATTTTGACTTAGAAAGGTTCATAACCGAAAAGAATTGTTTGCACACATACGTAGAACCAAACATACATAATACCCATGCAACAAGGGCATATAACCTCAGAAATCTGGTTTGAGGAACATTCTCATAACAATCAGCCAAGTCCTTCAGCAAATCGTCGCATTGTAAATTTATCAATTCAATTTGCTACCTGCTAGAAACATTGTTAACATCCAATGAATACTGGATCGCAAAACCTGAAACGTAGTTGACAGTGTTTCTACATCTTGAAGTCTGGTCTCAAACTAGTGTGAAACACGGGGAACTGAACACAAGCGCCTCTGATCTAGGCAGCATAGTAATACACTGCTTTCACCTGACGTCACACGAACGTACAAGCTGGCTCTTCGTTTAAATACGTCACATGGCCCGAAGTTGTCTTCCCCTGGCTTAGCGTCACTAGCCATCTAATGGAACAGTACACATGCTCAGCACGTAATGAAGGTCACAAAATCAAAGTGCACATAAACATGTCTTAGTGGGTAGGAGATTTGAAATGCTAGAACGTGCATAATCTGCAAGCTGTGTGCGCATTCAACTCACTAGCATAACCAGAGAACAAATGAAACACTTCACATTCAGTGCATTTCGTTTGTGTTCTGCATCTCCAGGAGCCTCTGCAATTGCATGTATAGAGAGTGATTAATAAATTAGGTTGAAATTCGTCCTGTGTTATGGGATACTGCTTGTGACAAATACAAGGGCATATTTGAAAGAAATTCATTAAATGAAGAAGCTGACGTTGGAAGATAATTAAAAAGGTGGTCACTATCTTCATAAAGTGCAGGATACAGTGTGTAAAAATTGCTGTGCAAATGCCTCTCGCTGTTGATGGGATGCACCCTCCACCTTCTTCCTTTTTTCCTTCTTTTTAATATGAGATAGGCAAGACCCACAACAGCAATAACTTAATCAGCTTCCAGCTTGGAGAACTGAACGGACGATAGAACGTGAGTATTTCAGCCATGTGTGATTAGGTCTCTTACGCGTGCAAATATTACATGTGTAAAAGCTTATGCAAAAATTACACTCGTGTGTCCCCAGTATTCAAGAAATATATTCCTAACAACATGGAAACACACAGCACTTAGAATAGATTTGGCCTTTTGTTAGATATTCAGATATCCTTAACCAGTCCTGTCTAAGGAAGCTGCCCTGCAGTGTCACCCGTTGCTTGAGGGCTGAAAGAAAGTGAAAGGGAGCATGAAGGTAAGGGCACAGTTCAATGCTACTGTGGTATGTTTTATGTGAAACTACATTTCAGTTTGTATTTTCCAGTTTTAATTTGACATGTTTCTTAAGTGTACTGATGTTAAGGTATGCCTTATATGTATCCTCCAAATCTTTAAAGGAATGTACATTTTCTTTGTAAAGCAGAAAAAAATCTGAAATTACAAGGGTAGCATATACAAGTCTAACACGCATGCGAACGTGCTCACACATGCACACAATCAGTGGAGTCATTACTGCTGTTACTAGACTGTTTCACAAAAGACACATCCATAACAGTTTCTAGAAGTTTCAGAATTTAAAATATTTCTAAGAACTTCACAACCCAGCTCACAGTGCACTCGTAATTCAGTTGATATATTTCCACTGCCATTATAAATTTGCTCTTGAATATCACTGTTTCCTGCTTCTTCATACACTGTCTGGAAAATTCAGCAGACGCTTATTGATGAATTTGCTACTGCTTCTTGGCAATGTTCTTCTTCACATAGGTACTACACGCTCTCTGAGAAAATGTTTACCTGGTTTCAATTGTAGAAAGGCAAGTGCGGTTTTCTTTAAAATCTATTTGTTTTGATATCCAGAAGTTCATTTTTAAGCTGAGAGGTAATTCTGAAGTCATCTGGAATGATTTTCTTCGTGTAGGTTAGAAAATGCGCCAATTTCTATTCAACAATGCTTTGAGTCTGGCTGGTGATCTATCTTGATTTGAACACTTATGGGCATCTATTCCTAAACTAGATTTGTGGTGCTGGAGCACCCAAAAATACATCTAGGCATTTCTGACACATTGGCATTGGTGAAGTCACTGCGTAGGAAGCCTCATTAGTTTTTCTTCAAATTTGCGAGAATGAAGCATTATAGAAATTTGAGGGTTTCTCTGTCATATTTTACTAAATGAAATTTGTATTCTAAAAGTTGCTTCATTTTAAATTAATAGAGCCATTAAGATAGTTAAAAAGGAAGTTAACATTGTTCATCCATGTTGATACTCTTTGACTTTTCTCTTTTCTTTTTTAGAAGTGTACTTAGATTTACTTTGTAACAAAAAAGTTTGTGCCTATCTAATTTAATTAAATTGATTTCAGACATATGAAAGTACCTCCACCTTTAGATTTAGCCAAAACAGGGATTACATTTTGTTAACTACTTTGATATAATAAATATTACAGCAGAGTGTGTTTTAAACACTGCTAACCACTATACTCTACCACAGTGGCTATCTCCACAATGTAAGGAGAGACAGTAGGCTAAGCCTTCGTGTTTAGCAATCAGGACTAATGGAGTGAAAGGTTCAATGACTGAGCAGGTAAATTGGTTTGTCTAGGCAATTGCTCTGAGTCACATTGCTCGAACTGATGCATTGTCTGAGCAAGTTTGTGCTCAGCACAGTACATATTATCTTCATGGCTGTATGTTGGTTTCTGAAGATAAATTGAATTCAGAGTGGCATACCATTACTGTAGCATTGACAACCTACATCAATATTCACAATTTAATAAGATTTCTGAGACTGATAATATTATGAGTATACCTGTTTGTGTATACAATAAAAAATATCACTTAAGTAAAAGGTAAATGTACATAACACATGAAAGGAATGACTAAAATGTGGCTGCTGATTAGCCAGAATTTCTTCAGCACACATGTGTTCTTCTAGATGAGAATTCCCACTAAATATTGACCCAAGCAGTTTATTGCAATTTGAGATTAAAACCCAGGCCACCAAAGAGCAGGAAGTTGCTCTATTGCTTTTTCTGCATTTTGGACAGTTTGATATTTAGTATTGGATTGAAACAAATAGAACATTAAGGCTTTATTGGAAATATGTAGTGTAAATCAGCATAAAGGCATGGGTACTTGTACGAAAATTAACACTTTCTGTAGGAATAGCTGTACATAGTGTATATGCAGTAGTATGAGATGCAGTATACTGACAAATGGATTCAAATGGTATTGCATATGATGTCAATAGAGCACTATATAATAAAACAACAGTTCAAATTGTGGTAGAAAATAGGTATAAAGGCAGTCATCTCTATGTGGTGTTAGTGTGTGCATACTTCCTTTACTGCAGATAGGAAACAGATACCATTAGTAACAGTGCTTGTTGTGTACATAAACCACTGCTGTGACAATGTCACACGGAAAACAGTTATGTGATGAAAAAGCAAAAATCAGTGTCATCAAACTGCCAAGAAGTTGATCAAGTTCAGTGATTGATAATTTCATTAGATTGGGTACACAATATGGATATAAAGGAAAATATGGGCAAAGTATAAAATTATCTGACACATTGAAATGGTTACTTTTGAGTCACACAATGCATATACATTTGTCACATTTCTCAATTTGTTGCTGATTTACAGTTGCCAGTTACTGCCAGACATGTATGACAAATTTTGCCAAGTGACAAACTTTTTCCTTTCAAGAAAAGACTGAATAAATCAGCTCTAACACCCAAACATAAACAGCCTAGATTGGAATTTGCTGAAGAAATGTCGTGGATTTCAGAATGGTATAAAGCAGATTTGGCGAACTGCACTCACTTGGTGTGAAGACATTCCCCTATTTCCCCTCGCTTTGTGACCACAAAGGTGGAAAACTGGGGAAAACCAAAGGGAAAACCGGTTCCTTCTAATGCGTGTGTATGTAAGTACTCTAAGAAGAAGGATTACTCTATTCGCACTTCCAGAGTAAGGTTAATCAGGCCTGGTATAAAATGATCTTCAGTGATGAGAAGTAGTTCAATTTAAATGGGCTGGATGGATTTCAATATTATTGGCATGATTTGAGAATAGAGCAACAGGTAAGAATAAGCAAAAACTTTGGTGGCAAAAGTGTTATGATTCGGGCGGCCTACTGCTCTAATAGTAAATCATGCATTTCTTGGCTGAGCACTAGAATTAACCCTAACTGTACACTGAGATGCTAGAGAGAATTGATTAGAATGTACATATGAGACCCTAGGGGATGAAGTTCTGATTTTTCAACAAGATAATGCATCTGTGCATTTGTCTACTACAACCATAAAGTGGTTTGAAGATAAAAATATTGACGTTTTGCCCTGGCCTGCACATAGCACAGATTTGAACCACCCTTTGTGGAGTACTTGCTAGGTGTGTTTATCACAATGGAAGGAAACTTGAGGCCATATGTGAGCTGAAAAGAGCGATACGAGTAGTGTGGGTAACAATTTCACTGCAAGAACTACAAACCCTAACAAAATCAATCCTTAAGACTTTTTAGGTAATTAAGAAGAATGGAGGTTCAACAAAGTACTAACGATGAAATAACACAACAGGAAATTTGAGTGCCTTTAGAGTGCCTTTATGCCAATTCCCATCCAGGAAATGCATATGCCTTATTTTGTTATTCATATTATGAAAAACTAACCATGATTTTTGTATGTCTTATATGTATTATTTTCATAATAAATTTGATACATGTGTACTTGAGACATTGTACCTATTACTTTCAGTAGGAAACATTGTCTTTATACTGATTTCCTCTACTGTATTACCAGCATAATGTAAAGCATATTTCTGCTTGTGCTTTTGCAGTGTGGATCGCAACAAGTACCAGATCCACATTCCACTCCCACCCAAAATAGATCCAACAGTGACTATGATGCAGGTGGAAGAGAAACCAGATGTAACATATAGTGATGTGGGAGGATGCAAAGAGCAAATAGAAAAGCTAAGGGAAGTTGTGGAGACTCCTTTGTTACATGTAAGTTATATTAAACTTGTTGCTGAGTTACATGGGTATATTTTTTAGGAGTGTGTAACCTATTTGCTTCATTCCTTGTTAATCTGTATTCACTCCTCAGAACCAAGTTATAACTCAATTCTAGAACATTTTTCAATAGGAACAACAAAGTTTTGTGTTATTGGTGGAATTGAGTTAATAAACAAAACTACCAATATTATGTAGAATGCATATTGTGAGTGTAACTGCCCGCCTCGGTAGCATGATGGTTAGCATGTCTGCATCTCATTCAAGAGGTCGCGAGTTCGAATCTCGCATAGGGTAAGTTATACGGGTAAGGTTTTTTCAGAGGTTTTCCCTTATCCTGAGAAGACAAATGTCAGGTAACTTAAAGCTCCATGTACCTCGGGCTCATTTGAGCATCATTTCACCCATTCCAGTCATTCACCGTCTGATATGGCATTACGTTGTAGGACGTTAATTTAAAAAAAGAAGTGAGTTTAACCGCACTTTTTCATAGTATCCAACACTAAAAACACATATTACAATTAAAAAGGAAAATTGAAAGTATGCACTGCCACTCAAAAGTTTCTGAACACTCAGTGTAGTAAGTGTAATACAGAGTTTATTTAAAGGAAGAATAGGAAAATGAACATGAAGAAGCAACATTTTTGACATGGTTTATTGTTTCATCAAAATTGAATGATTATAACAATATGATCACAAAATACTGACAATGTTGTTCAAAGTTTGATATCCTTAGAGGAAGTATTTTGAACTTTTTTTCTTACTGAAAAAATGTCCTTTCACTGAAATCACTTTCTTCACTATTCTTGGCATTCTCTCTAAGTTTTTGAATTGTAGATGCTGGAATGTCATTCCAAGCGACTTTCACAATACATTTTGTGATGTAGCGCAAGTTTTCTTTACCTGACAAGCCAGTTCATCCCAAAGTAACTCAATGGGTTAAAATCTTAAGACCGAGCTTGCCACTCCATAATTTTCAGTTCTCTGCCCTCTGCTGATTCTCCAGGTATTTCCTGCACATTTTTTAAGTATGTTTTGGGTCATTATTCTGCTGAAATATGAAGCCCTGATCTGTCAGATGTTTACCTGATGGGACTGCATATTTGCTCAAGATGTTGTGGTAGCCCCATTGAATGTAAAAGAGCCCCCTTACATTACATACCCTCCTACATGTTTCACTGTTGGGATTACATAGTCTGGATGCATCTGTTCAATTGGTGATCATCTTACATAGGTCCGTTGTCTGTTTCCAAAAACCTCAAATTTTTATTCATCAGTCCAAAGCAGCCTTTTCCAGTCGTCAGTAGTCCAATTTTCTTGTTCCAAAGCCCACTGAAGTCTTTCTTCTTTGTTCACATTCCTGAGAAGTTTCCTCACAACTACTCTCCCTAACAGATTGGCTGCTTTAAGTCTTCTTATGACAATACTGATATTTCCTTATTGTGACAAATTAAATTCAACCTGAATTTCATCTGCTGCCAGCTTTCTATTTCACTTGCTTTTTAGCACTGTAGTGTTACCCTCATTTTTATTTGTAACTGCGGGTCTCCCACTTCTTTTTCTGTCCCTATTTGGTCCAGTCTCTTAATTCCTGTATGGCATCAGCAACTGTTGTCCTGGGAATCTTAAGCTTTTTTGATATTTGTCAAATTGAATGATCGTCATTTCAAAGGATGTAAGATTTGAAGCTTTCACGGCGAACGTTAGTGATCAGAGCTGATCATTTCAAAGGATATTCACTGCTGACCAATTTCCAATACTTGTCTGCCTACGGTCCATATCCTGGAATTAAATTAATATATTTTGCTTAAGAGGTAGAATCGCAACTGAGAAATTCAATACCGCTGCTGGGATTTGAACCACAGCTGTAGCATTGAATTTTTCAGTTCCGATTCTACCTCTCAAACATTGTCCACATATGGCTTATGTGTTTAACAAGACGAACAGTAAGTTTTTTGGTGTACATAAATAATAATTATTTTGCTTAATTTTGTGAAATACTATGAAATTGATTAAATTTTGAAAATACTATGTTGGACTATGATTCCATAAATCATGTAATAATTGTGTAATAACTGGAAATACACATTAACTCACCCTTTTACAGACACAGGAATCACTGTACTGTTATGAGCTGCTCTTAGATGGGCAAAATGATTCACAACTGAGAATGTCCAACTTACTGTGTCAGCAGAATTATTCTCACTCTACACCTGTGCACAAATGACTCAGCTTGAGTGTCATGTATAACAGTAACATGGAGTATCAGTTTCTGTTTACAATGCTGAAACAAGTTTATGCTGATCATGCAATAAGATAATCTTGCCTAAGATTTCTAAACAGAGGTTGTTATTCAAGTTAAATGCTGAATGGCATCACTTTCACTGGATGTCTGGAAACTTTTGAGCAACAGTGTATATTGGGAATTAAAACAAAAATTGAATTAATTATGTTTTGCTACTAAACTTTTGTTTTGCTGTTTAACACTGTTTTAACTCCTTCAAATTAACCAAATGGCAACAGATATTACTTCAAAAATGTTATTTCTAGGGCTTGGAAGTTCATGCCCTAAAAAACACTGAAATATGCATGCAAATATGCTCTTAAAACCTTGAAAATAGGCCAAGAAATATGGGCTAATTAATTAAATCCACTAATGTCCCTCTGCAGTAGACAAGGCGAGTTAGTATAAATAATAAATAAAGTTACCTTATTCCTTAGAGGTTGAAGCAGAAGTGGTCCTGCTCCTAGTATTAACTGCTAAATTGCAGTTCACAACCAATACTTTGCACAAATTTTCAACTGTAAAACATTGTCTGTTGTCTTGCAAAACACTTTTGTAACGTGAAAAACTTCTCTCCACGTCACAAGGTGTTATCAGGGTATATTTAAACGATATGTTAACTGCTTCACAGAGAGAGTCAAATCTCTTGGTGTGACATATGGTTTTTTTTTCCCCTCGATGTCTCGAATATCGCACATCTGTTTATAACCAGAATTTTTCGAAAATACATAATTTACTTTCTGTTTCACTTTTTGCCCTATGCTACCAGGAGCCGAACTTAGATCACATATTGTTTTTTCAAAGACAGTAAGTGATTCATGCAAGGGAGATCCTACAGCTTCCAATGCCATTATGGCTGTTGGTAAGAAAGAAAAATGAGCAGATATGAAACGAAGATCCTCTTTTAACCCAGTGCCTGACAGAATATTTTGCACAGTTTCTATTGATGAAGCATCTTTTGAGTCCAATGAATTAACAACCTCTTCGACTATTTCTATGTGCTCAGCATAATATAAAGCTGCATCGATCCATGTTCCCCATCGAGTTAACACTGGTGCAAGAGGAAGTCGGATATTATGTGCTGTTGATCTAAACAACTTAACTGTTTTAGGAGATTTAACAAACATTCTCTTTGTGCTGGACATAAATCTATCTACCAATGGGAAAGAATCACATATTGTCTCAGAAATGTGATCAAGAGCGTGTGCCAAACAAGTTATATGAATTAAGTTGGGAAAAATACCTTTCAGAGTTTGTCCTGATTTTACCATATAAGACCTGCATCAGTAACAAATAAAAGTAACCGGTCGTATTTGATTCCACATTGCCATAGTAATTTCAAAGAGTCCATCACAAACTGGGTCACAGTTACATTGCCAGTGGCCGACAATTCGCTCAATTAAGAAGATAAGGTGTAGTCTTTTGTTCATTATTTAAAGCACCCACAATTATATTAGCAATAGAAAGGCGCTCAGAATCTGGGGTTTCATCAACAGACAACCACACAAACTGATCCGCTAATTCATTTTGTAGATTTGACAATACGTTATTGTAACAATGTCCTACGTAAGTCTTATGCAGTGTACTTCCTTCAGGCACATGTTGTCGAGTGTACTTGGCAAGAAAGTTTTTAAATGTTGGATTATTAATTTTGAACAAGGGAATATCAGCAGCTAAAAATGCTTGGCACAAGTCATAGGAAACTTTAGTAACCTTACTTCCTAAACACTCTACTAGCCGTTTTTGAACAGGTTCCTTGTTTGCGAGCTTTCTGATTAATTTCTTTTTATGTTTTGCTGTGTTTATGTGCTGAACTATTTGAAATCTTTTCTCACTCCCTACATTTTTCTCATACGCTCCACAAAACAGTACAATATTATATGTAGATCTTAAGTCACCCGAAAACTCTTTCTGTAAATTAATTAATCTAGCACTCGAAGTTGGTTTTATTTTCGGCATTTGAAGAGCTTTTTAACATTTTATATGCCTAATTTAATTTGATGGGAACCAGTTCACAATACACGTTTGAAGACCAAAATACAACTGCTGGGGTGCAGGCAAGCGTTGCTATAATTGTGCTGCTCAAAACGTTGACCTACACTTTATATTTATTAAGATAAACCTCTCAGATAACACACTGATTATTCTCTACGCACATATAATAAAAGGGTGGAAACAGGGGATTCACTGCATGATAACATGACTCAGCATTCGTTCTCGCCAACTTGCGAATTGCATCATATGCAATATTACCAATATGAAAAATATTATATAGATGGCAAAAATAATAATTGCATTAAAATATGCAATATAGGGGCTATAATATTGAAATCTTCGTGAGTTGCATCATCATGTACAATACTGCCAATATGACAAATATTATCCAGATGAAAAAAATAATAAAAAACCATAAAAATCATTAAAATATGCAATATAGGGGCTATAATATTGAAATAATATGTATTTATCAAAATCAAGAAAATATGCAGTTATACGCACCATAAAATCATGTCCAAATAACTGAAAATTCCATAATTCGTGCACATAATGTAAAAGCATACATTTATAACCTCGATGAAAAAATATGCAAATGCATGAACTTCCTAGCCCTAGTTATTTCACTTGGTTGGTACAAATACTTTTGACATTTAGTTATAAAATTAAGCTTTACCTCTGTCGCTGAACTTGTATGTAATTTATTTTAAAAACTTAATTCTCTATTACACTAATGCAAAATTGTGAATTAACATTAATTTCTTTTCCAGATTTCCGTTTGGATAATTACATATCCTGCTTAGTCTTGTTGCATTTACTAAACAAAATTGTGCTAAAATATTTGTGTTGATGCCTTTAAGAATCCCACTAGGTATTTGACATGATTTTTGGGGGACTCAATAAGTAAATAAGATATATTTTAAATCCAGAAATTTGGAAATATTTCAGATGACCTGATATACATTAGCTACAAGTAAATAATTACATCTAACTCTGTTATCCCTATGGTGGTTGTTATTCAGCTTTCTGTGAAAATTCCCTTGCATTACATCACATTAAAGAACTATTAATGTTCTGTTTAATATGTAAATTACATGTCCTGCAGATGTACATTATCAAAGCTCCAAAAGGGATATGTTTTTAGTTCTGAAAAACTTATATTGTGGATATATTGTGTTATAAATCTGCAATAAAATACCAAATCTGACTCCTTTTAAATATTTTTGAAACTCAAACTGTTGTTACATAAATTCAATCATTCAATAATTGTCGTGATGGATAAAACAAACATTCACATTTTCAACTTTTTTAACAAATGACAACTGAAGTCGTAACTAAACCTGTGTGATTGCTAACTAGATTTCTAACATTCCTCCCATCCTGAAATTGTGGGAATAATTTCAGTCAAAATAAGACAATATAATATAACAAAGGTCACATGTCACTTGTTCACACAAACACAACTATCCAATATCCTTTTCTTATAAATGTTAATATAGTCTACTCAGTTAAGGGGAATACTTTGGATTGGGAACCACTCTGCGACCACTGCAGGTTTTGTAACCCTGGGGTATCTCCTTAGTCAAACAGTTCCTAGAAACAGACACCTTCATGTGTGTCTGTCTTTAGAGGGTACAGTCTTTCAATCAGTTAACTTGGCTACCTGAGAAACACCGTCCTTGCCAGGAAAGAGTGATACAATCCTTGCCAGTGGTCACCCTACTCTCTTCTGCTGCTTGGAGCCTAATAGTACTACATCCCCTTCTTTCAAGTTTGATCTCTTTTTATCCTTTGAACGTTGGATAAGTTCAGATAGATACTCTTTTCTGAAGTGTTGTTTCAACTCTTGCATTAGATGTCTGTAGCGTAAGTGTGCCTGGAACTTAACCTTCTCTACATGATCAATGTCCTGTACAGAAATCTCTCCAGTATCATGAAGAAACAAGGCGGTGTCAATGGAGTTAGACCCTCAGGATCCTCTGATATGTATATCAGTGGGCATCCATTGATTACCACTTCCACGTCACAGAGTGAAGTCAATAGTTCTTCATAGGTTAATACAGATTTTCCTAACATTTGTCTAAGCAATTCTTTTATAGAGCATACTAACCGCTCCCACCATCCCCCACCAGCTGGCAGTAGGAGGATTAAATTTCCACTCTATTTATTGGAACCTAGATTGTTGTTGAAGTTTCTGAATGTCTAGAGTCCTCAATGGGTTGCAAGTTCCAACAAAATTTGTGCCATTATTTGAGTAGATGATAGAAGGATGACCTGTTGCTATAAATCTTCTCAATGACATAATGAATGCTTCCATATTTAATGATTACACAAGTTTCAAATGAATTACTCGAAAGACTGCGTAAGTGTAGAGAACTATCCATACCTTTGAATGGTCCTTCAAAATCTATGATCCAGCCAGATCAATACCAACCACTTCGAACACATTGGCAGCCTTGACACGATCGTTATGTAGAGCAGCAGAACCTGATTCTGCATTTTAGCTTTATGCCATCTACATTGCAGACACTTTGCTATAGCCTTCTTAACTGTTCTTCTGACTTGTGTTATCCAGTATCTTTTTCTTAAATGGATCATTAAAAACTGCACACCAGCATGACAATGAAGTTGATGCTGCTTGAAAATCAAGGCTTGCACTATTTAACTATTTCATGCTAACAGCAACGGGTACATTAGGTCACCTCTAATCACAATCGATCTTCACTCGAATAAGACCATCTTCATCCCTAACAACATTGATACCATTGACTGTGTTACCCTCAGGCGGAAATAAATCAGATTGAATCCCTTTAATGACTTTCAATTGTGCTGTCGTGACTTCTGAATATTGTAATGGACCCACAGGACAATTATTCCTCCTTGCATTATTATAGAACCTGAGAATCCAGGCTACTACCTGTACTCGAGAAAAACTCCAGTTTCTTGTCATGTCTACAGTTATCATTGTTATAGCGTGGTTCAGTTTCTTTTTCCTTTTCTCAAAGATTACAGTTTCATTCTCAACATTTTCTGTTTGTTGAAATGCCCATTTTATCTCAGATCGTTTTAACCATTCAGGTCCCTTCCACCATTCTGAGTCTTGCAGCTGTCTAGGATAACATCCTCTTGATATCAGATCAGCTGGATTATGAATTCCTGGTATATATTTCCGGTCTTCAGGGTGTGTTAAGCTTGTAATTTCTGTTACTCTATTACCCCAAATGTAGCCCATTGTTCATCTCTTCTTATCCAAGCCAATGCAATCAAAGAGTCACTCCAGAAATATTCTTTTACATTTTGCAAATGAAAGGCTGATTTAACTGAAGATGCAGTTCTACTTCCAACTAGGCATCCTAGTAATTCTAGCCTGAAAATTGTAATTGATTGAGCGGAGCTACCTGGCCTTGGCTAACAGCAGTTGCACCTAGATTCCCTTCAACTCTCAAAAAGACTGCATCATATGCGTGTTGACTAGCATCCACAAAAGCATATATGCAGTGTCCACTGGCTCTTTTCTAACACCGTGATTAGTCATGGAACTTCCTTTAAGCAACTAATTTCCTGATACTGCTTTTTGAATTCATAAGCTACACTCTAAGACAGGGGAAGACAACTTCGGGCCGTGTGATGTATTTAAACGAAAAGCCAGCTTGTACGTTCGTGTGACGTCAGACAAGAGCATGTTGTAAACATGCCTGGGCTGTTTAGGGAGAACCCTCTTCAGCCTAGTCTGAGGGGTTTTATTTGTTGTGTGAGGGATCTTAACGGCATTAATGCAAATTTTGTTTTATTTTGTGCTTTTGTTGACGTTGTGTAGTGGTTTTGTGTTTGTGTTCAGTTCCCTGTGTTTCACACCAGTTTGAGACCAGGCTTCAAGATGTAGAAACATTGTCAACTACGTTTCAGGTCTTTGTATTGGATGTTAATGTTTCTAGCAGGTAGCAAATTGAATTGATAAATTTACAGTGCGACGATTTGCTGAAGGACAAATATAAACACAAGGAAGACTTGGCTGATTTTTATAAGAATGTTCCTCAAACCAGATTTCTGAGGTTGTATGCCCTTGTTGCATGGATATTATGTATGTTTGGTTCTATGTATGTGTACGAATAATTCTCTTCTGTTATGAACCTTTCTAAGTCAAAATCCCGAAGCATATTGTCAGTCTTCGGTTACAAATGTGCCAACATTGACAAACTAGTTAAGGAAAAGCGAAACGGCAAATGTCGGAAAATGTCCACCTAATTGTTCTGTATAGCTCTCCTCTAGCTCAGGCAAAATAGTTCTTTCTGTTCTATTTGTGTGATAACATGACTGTTCACATAAACTAGAATTTATATATATATATATATATGACATAAAGGCGAAATGTAATTATTTATAATCTGTGACTATTCCGTAATTGAATCAGCATTAAAATTACGATGTCCTGCATGCTATTTCCTCTTCCCCACTTTATTACATAATGACCATCGAGCTTTCTTTTCAGAGTTCTAAGAAGATTCTGTCTTGCCTCCTCAGTCGATCTGGATTCTGCATGTTCGTAGATGTCAATAGTCTCGAGGTTCCAAAGTTCAGATATGGTTTGTACATCATCATAAGCCATTGAAATTAAATTATATTGTTGTTTAACGATGCTGTCAATTGCCAGGATCACATCAGCATCACCGGTGTGCTGGAATTTTGTCCCACAGGAGTTCTTTTACATGCCAGTAAATCTGACATGGAGCTGTTGTTTTTAAGCACATTTAAAAACCATTGATCTGGGCCAGATTTGAACCCATGACCTTGGGATCAGTTGGCCAGTGTCTCACCAATTGAGCCACCCAGACCGACAGCCATTGAAATGGTAAGGTTACTCAAATTGTTACCAAGAGATTGGCTGTGCCTTTTGCCAGCCAAAGTTTTGTTTCTACTGCCAAGAGCCCACCTTTCAAGTGAATAACATGTCCTATAAGAATCTTGGCATCACATCCATTCCAATGAGAAGCTCAATCTCTGGAGAATTATCACCGATGTCACTGATCCATATCTTCTTCTTTTTCTACTTTTGTAGTAAATCAGTTGTTCTAGAAACTCAAGGAATAAAGTGACAAATTCTTGGATGGTCTCGTACCTCAATTTCACAGGTGTATCTTCCAGCCTTTCTTCCTATGTCAATTTTATTGGTAGCTTGTATTTGGTAGCAGAAGTCTGATTTTCCCCAAACAGGACATGGGACTGTTTCTTCTGCCCAAGATTCTAGTCCCAATTCATCAGCTGTACTCTGGAGGAGGTAGGATCGTTGTGAGCCGCAGTCTATGAAAGCTCTTGCAGTTTTCCATTTAATCTTCCCCTGTAATGCGACCATCAACGTTTACAGGACCACATGACTTCCAGATATATTATAAGCTAGGATGGATGTAATCTGGGTTTGTGGTATTTCATCCTTTGTCTCACTTTTTTCTGTTTCCATTAGTTCTGGACACATGACTGTAACATGCTTCTTTCCACAAAATAAACATTGAATGAAAGATTTGCAGTTCTTAGCTTTATGGTTGGGTCTTGTACACAAAGAACATTGTCCCTTCTCCTTCACCTTCGATCTTCTTTCTTCTATGGTTATTTTTCCTGTCATTTTTCTCACTTTCATGATGTTTACTGCAAAAAATACATGACAGTGATGAACTATTATTGTAAAGTGCAGCAACAGTAAGAGTGGATTTACACACATAGTGTTTGGTGTTCTCTGTTTTGAAAGAACTGAAATTCTTCTCGGTTTTACTTTTCATAACGAGACTGGAAAATCCTGATTGAGCTAGCAAGATCTGTTGTTCATTTTATATTTCAGTATGTAAAAATTCCATAAGACATTCAAGTCGAGATGACTTTTTACCATCCTTGCTTTCATTTCATTTTGAGAATTGACTTCTTTGCCATGCACGTGAAGTTTCTTCTGGTAGGCTGGATTCTACTAATGGAAACAACCAAGTACTTGGACCTGTTGATGCTAGATTCAAACTGCTGAGAAACCTTAGATGAGATTCTAACTTGATTAACAAGGTAGGAAGTTTTTCCTCTTGTGTTGCATTAGAGATCACCAATTTTAATAGTTCACTTATGTTCACTTGTAGTAGAAGATCTCTTCCAAAACATTCCTGTAAAGCTTGAATAACATTTGGATAATTTTCTGTAGTCTGGGGATAGCTAAGTACGAGCTTGTGAGGTTCAGTTCTGATTTCCATCACTTGCGTTAAATACTGAAATTTGGCACTACCTTGCAAATTGTCTTCATGAATCTTATAAAACTGCGACCAAAAACTTAACCATTCCCGTAGATCCCCATTAAATTTCTTAATTTCTATTTTAGGAAGTCTATAAGTCTTCTGCTTACAATCCTGACTACATACTGTTCCTTCATGTTTGATGCTTAATGGGCTGTCTACTATGTGCGGTGTCAATACATTATTTACTCATACCTGCATAATCTCAAATTCATTGTTGTACTTTTCTGTGCTTTCTTTCTCCGATACAAGCACTGCCACTTAATCACTGTTATCTAAAAGTGCATACATTATTTTACTATCTAATGCACTAAGTTCCACCATGAATGCTTCTAAATGACCGAAATTTGCCATAAGTGAATCATGAAACACGGGAGACGTATCTATTGCAAAAATTCCTTTTAAATCGTTGATCTGCTTTGTGAAGCACTGTCTCACGGGTATCCTAGCTTTCTTCAATTTATCCATTTGTTTTCTTTTCGTCAGAATTTAGTGATTAAATCAGGCACAGTATTTGAGTTGTGAATACACTGTTTCTTTCGTGAATATATTATTCCTTCTCTTCTAGGATAGGAATTAACATGGTTCCATCATGTTGGGATCACCAAATGTTATAAATCTACAATAAAATACCAAATCTGACTCATTTAATATATTGTTGGAATGCAGAACTCTTGTTACATAAATTCAGGAATTCAATCATTGTCGTGATGGTTAAAACAACGTTCTCATTTTCAACTTTTTTTAACAAATGACAACTGAAGTCATAACTAAACCTGTGCCATTGCTAACTAGATTTCTAACAGTTTGTTTATAATGGTGGTTACATCATCTACCCACATAAAAATAAAATTGAGTGAAAGGCTGTACCTGTTGTTGGTCAATGGGTCCATCACACATAGTCAGAAGAGTTTCCTGGGTTCACCACCATTACTTGGTCTCCAGAGCATCATTTGTAAAAGCAGATTGCACCATGATCAGTTTGAGAATGGAATTTGTTTATAAGAGGTTATGGAGTGCAGATCACTATCCTTGCAACTCGCAAATACTTGGAGTTTAATGTATGTTTTATGATTTGTGCTTTCAGCCAGAGAAGTTTATTAATCTTGGGATAGAGCCGCCTAAAGGAGTCCTCCTCTTTGGTCCACCAGGTACTGGTAAAACACTCTGTGCAAGAGCTGTTGCCAACAGAACTGATGCCTGCTTCATAAGAGTAATTGGCTCAGAGCTCGTGCAGAAATATGTGGGAGAGGTATGTTTATGTATGCTATGTTAATATTACTACATTACAAAATATGTTTGGATATAAACTTAAAATATTTAGATTATTGAAAGTTGATTTTTTCGTACCCTGAAAATGTTGGCACTTAATGCCCATATTATATGTATCATTGTGTAATACTACATATATAAATTATACTTGCAAAACACACAAAGTTATTGTTCCCAATGGACCACCTCTTTCTATCAAAAAACAAAATGTGACTTCCTTCAGGCAAGAATGTTCTCTCTCTCTCTCTCTCTCTCTCTCTCTCTCTCTCTCTCTCTCTCATGTACATGGACACGGACAGCATGCTTGGTCTCATTTTCATTGATATAAAGGCATTATATAAAAATGAAAATATTGTATAATAAAAGAAACCTAACTGGTGATACAATCAGAGGTACTTAATTCAAGCGAATAAAACTAAAGAAAATGCTCAATTTATAGTTAAAGCACACACATATAGGAACTGAATTACTGATGCAGAAATTTATATGCTGTGTGCATTACATAAGATAAGATTTTTATCATTTTGCACATAGCCAAAGACATGGGAATAATTTATTACAATTGCAATATTCATATGCAGAACATGTAATTGTGTAGCATTCACACATTAATATAAAGTTAAAGGTTATTTTAATAAGCAAAAATGAAAGTTATTTGTATTGGTTTAGGTATAGAAAGCTCTAATTTATTAGCCAATTAATCCCTTTTTATGTGAAGCATAATGGTTACAAACACTGATTTTATATATTTGCCAACATGTATAGTGCAACATACTGTAATGATGTTTACGCTTGCTGTTATGTATACAGTATGCAGTAGGATGATACGGTGAAAATGTTGATGTGAGGAAACTACAGCAGTAAATGAATGTTGTATTACTAAAAGTTCCAAAGGTTTATGAAAAGCAGGATATTCGTGGTATAATTTAATCTGGAATGTTCTTTCAGTTAGTGCCAACTACTAGATTTTGTAGAGGATACAGTTAAAAAAAGTAAATAGTCTGACAATTCTGTTATTTCTGTTTTGTAACACTGGCATTTATTATTTCTGTTCTTTGAAGGGGAATATGTATAACCCTGAAGCTTACATGGGTGTTTCTTCTGCACTCATTGACAAGGAAAATTGGTTTATTAGTGAGCAGGACTAATATCTTTCATTCATATTTTAAGGCAAACTAGACAGACATTCAGACTCATTCATCACTGCTGATTAAGCCTGATCTGCAGCAAATGTCACTGATATTATGACAGTGTGTATATTATCTAATTTAATATTCCTTCTTTTGGTTGATTTCAGTTGAACTTTTTAGATTAAATTCCAAGTATGAGAAGTGAATTTTGCTTGTTTTGTTCGGTATTATGGTTTGTCAATTATAAGTATACCATGGCATTAGTTGATCTTTACAGTAAATCCCTACCCATCCACAAAATCTGGGGTCCAAATGACCAAGTTGTCGATGGGCCCTTAAACATCACTAACTCACTCCACAAAATCTCCCTACTCTCTCTGTCAATAGGTGTTTTTCATTTTTTTAATAGTGTTTTAATGCCTACTCTTATGTTTCCTATGACACTGCAGATGGTGACACTGGTGATACATGAAATTAAATAATCAGGAAAGGAAATTTGGGAAGGAAACAGTCCAGGCCTAAGTTAAGGGTACCTCCCTGGCATTTGCCAGTTATGGGGACTAAGGTAAACCTGTAAATAAATCTTGATCAGGGAGTATGGTGCTGGCAGGATTTCAACAGTAGACCTCCCATTCACGAATCTGTGCCTTAATAACTTCATCTAGTCATTTTTTCATGGTGTATGAAAACTGTCTCAGTAGTCGCAACTTGAGATATGAAGCTAACTCAAATATAGTAAATATTTAGAGACTAAGCTTCACTTGTCTTTGCTGTAAGTTGTGAATATTAAAGACAGACCAAGGTTTAGTGAATCATTCATTCACATTGTCAATGTAACTTACATGGCTTTCACAACTTACACCAAAGATAAGTAAAACTTATCTCTAAATATCTGTTACATTTGTTGATTTATATTGCTTCACTATCAATAGCTTCAGTTTTTTCATTGATTTATGAAGCTAATGTTTATAGCTCCACATTGGTGCGACAGTTTGAAGCCGTCCATTTATTCCAAATGACGATTGTTGGGACAGTAACTTTATTGCTTCATGGTCTCATAGAAATAGTTAAGCGCCAGTGAAGACATGATGGTGTACGAATCAGGCAGTGGACATGCAGTGAAGGAAGCTCCCACATAAGCGGAAAAAGGAGTTAGTGACATGGTGGCTAAAGAGCAGATCAACGAAACAGTTTTAGTATGTGATGAAGGACTGACAGATTCATACAAGAGTGGATGTAGTACAAAAGGGGAAACAAAGAAATGGAGATGTTAAAATTGGAAATTCAAAACTTAAAAAACAAGACTGGAAAGTATGGAAAACAAAAGCAGAAGATACAACATGATGATTTTAGGAGTTGAGGAACATTGGGGAGTGGGAGTATATCAGGATTTAAGAAATGTGCTAGTGAATAGATTAGAAATACATCTGAGAAGCAATGAGATTTGCAACACATTTAGAATCAACAAACACCAAGGGAAAAAACGTTCTTGTGAAGTTCTCAAACATGTATACGGATATAGAAGTACTAAAACAGGCCAAAAATTATTGAGAGGATCGACTATTTAAACTTCAAGCTGCACACAGTTTACCAAGCAGCAGAGAGAACAAAATGGACTAAATGACAGGCAGAAGCAGCAGTCATTGAACCCAGAAAGGCAGGAAAAGATCAAGCAGCAACAAGAAGTGAGTTTCCAAATGAATTGCCTTATGAAGAGATGGCTAGTCAGCATACTGCGGCATGTGTGAATCCAGTTACAAGTGTGGTGTCAAAGGAAGGAAGTGTAAGACAGATACAAAATGGTGTAGCTAACAAAAAGCAAGGTGGAGAAATGGTGACCTGTGGGGTGCGAATGAACAGAAAAGAACCAAGGTGGGAGATAAGAGTAAACAGTCTGGAAGAAGTGAAAAATAATAGGAAAAAAAAAAGTTAACTCAGATGGATCAAAGAGGGAGAGGGAGAAGGAAGAGCTAAGCAGGAGAGAAAGAAAGGGATATTTTGCTGAGCGTGACAAGGTTAAGAACATGTTTGGATGCACCATTAGTGGAGTAGAGGAGATGGATATGCAGTGTAAGTGAAGTTATAGTGAAATAGAGATAGTGAAGTGTGTAATGAAAATTGATTAATTTGAGTTACAAGAGTGGGGCAAGCGGGAAAGTGAATAATGAGCGGAAGTGAAAATAAGTCAGGAAATATAAATTAAAGGGAGAGTGGGAGCAGGATAAGATCAGTGGAAAGAAGAAAGCAAACATTCACAATTTAATATTGGAAACAAGGGAAGGATTACAATACACAATATAACCAGGGTGTTCAGCTGTATGGGACCCTAGGTTAAATTCTAAGTACTCCAAGTATAGGAAAGTTGTAATATGTGTAATGTTTATGTAAACAAATGAAGTTAATAAATTCAAATAACCAATAACCTACACAATGTCTAGAATATAACTATTATATATAGTACTAATATTTTTTATTTATATATATACACATACACACAAGGTGTTAGGGGAATGAGTGCGCAGACTTCAAAGGCAACTTCCTGGCGTTAAACTGGAACATAAGTTCCTGTACCATTTTCCTCTATAGTGCATGGTTTCATAAATAAAAATTAAAACTGGTCATAAGTGTGATTGCAAATATGTCCCCCACTCCATTATCGTCTACTTCTGCAATTAGAACAGCGAGATAGAGCTACAAAAGATGTGTTATTTATGTCTTTACCATATGTTGCTAAAATGATTCGTTTAGCCACAAAATGATATGAAAGGACTGGATTCCAGCGTGTCTATTGGAATAAAGTCGTGGGCATACGCTTGGCAACCCTGCAACATTAGCACGTGAGAAGAACGGAAGATGGGGGAATGTTGACAGTACCACTACACCCGCGACATCCGTGTACAACAGCAGGTTCCGTCAGTGCTTCAGGTGTGTTAAATGCATTCAGAAGTATTTAGATATGCTTCTTGCTTAGGGCAAAACCGATTGCAACACACGTGAAGCACAACGCTTGATGATCTTCACACACGTGTGTTTGAAGCAGCCTTAGAGATTGAGCAGAACACAGAAGCTCTAACGAGGGTAGGGCAAAAGATGCGATGCCTGCATAGATTCTCATGGAGCACATTTTGAACATCTACTGTAAAAGGCATCTTGTTGAGTTTGCACTTATTGACCATTAATAATCTTCTTCTTCTTCTTCTTCTTCTTCTTCTTCTTCTTCTTCTTCTTCTTCTTCTTCTTCTTCTTCTTCTTCTTCTTCTTCTCCTCCTCCTCCTCCTCCTCCTCCTCCTCCACCTCCTCCTTCTTCTTCTCCTCCTCCTTCTTCTTCTCCTCCTCCTCCTCCTTCTTCTCCTCCTCCTCCTCCTCACCCTCCTTCTCCTCCTCCTCCTGCTGCTCCTCCCCCTTCTTCTGCTTCTCCCCCTTCTTCTGCTCCTTCCCCTTCTTCTGCTCCTGCTCTTTCTTCTGCTCCTCCCCCTTCTTCTGCTCCTCCCCCTTCTGCTCCTCCCCCTTCTTCTGCTCCTCCCCCTTCTTCTGCTCCTCCCCCTTCTTCTGCTCCTCCTACTTCTTCTGCTCCTCCTTCTTCCCCTTCTTCGGCCATCTACGCTGTTCCGGCTCCAAAGTCACGTTCTTTATAATAGATTTTCCTGTTTAGCAAAAGGTGACTGTTTTTAATTACACAATTACACCAATGAGGTATTTCCATACTTAACATTTGAAGTTGCTATCTTTGATCATCCGACTACACCTTATGCGTAGCCTCTGAGGCAGCTTTTAGTTTAGTTCTCGTAAATACGATTGAATATCTTAAAAGCAAACACCCCATCCCTCATTACTGGTATTAGCTGACAAGAAACACACAGGCACGTATCGAACCGGATTTCGAGCGCTAGCCTAGTTTAGACCTTCACCCGTTGCAGGTGTGAACGCATGCCTGGCCGCAAACCAAAACAAAACATTCGACCTGTGTTGCCACTCTGTGCAGATAATGTATTCAATAATGTTGGATTATCTCCTTTAACTTTCAAGATAGATGAAGTTGTTATTGGACTTAATTATTAGTCATATTTGGATCTCCCAGCACGCGAAGCCTGCGCACTCATACCCCTAACACCCGGTATATATATATTGTATTGTGTGTGGGTGTGGGGGTGGGTGGGGGTGTGGGTGGGTGTGGGGGTGGGGGTGGGGGTGGGTGGGTGGGGTTGTGGGCGTGTGTGTGTGTTTGTGTGTGTGACTGCATTTACTAATTCCCTTTTAAATGATAATTTATTTATTTGACCCATAATTTTGGTATCGGATGTGAATAAAAAGTGAGCTGCAACATGAGTTTAGTGTCCTGAAAATGCATTAATGCCCTTCACATGAACTTCCATTGTGCTGTTCTTTGATAGTCAAAGTAGTAGGTAAAAGTTGTACATTTAGAAACTTATAAAGTTATTTAATACATCAGAAGAGTAAGTTACAGTCAAGCCACTGTTGGCAGGCAATAGTTTGCATTCTGACAGATGATACTCCTCCTTTATAGCTAATTACATGTGGGTATTCTGTCTTCTTAGCCTATATAGTGAAACTAAGAATGAAAACTTCTGCAGACTGTGTCTCTTTGTTGCCTGTTTGTGAGGTACGTCTGAAAGTTGTCTTACAATGTTATTGTCAGTTATTGAACATCAAAATTTTGTTGATTCCACCCTTCCCATTGTATTATTTTTATTTTTTTAAATTTTAAGGTAAAGATATGTGTTTGTAGTTTAATAATGTGAAGTGCAGCTTTTCTTGTGGTTCGGAGCAGTAATATGTTCATCTGTGTTGTTTACAGGAATTTGTTTACTTTTAACGTCAATGATTATTTTATTACTACAGGGAGCAAGAATGGTTCGTGAGCTATTTGAAATGGCACGGAGCAAAAAGGCATGCCTTATTTTCTTTGATGAAATTGATGCTATTGGTGGTGCCAGGTTTGATGATGGAGCAGGAGGAGACAATGAAGTACAAAGGACCATGCTTGAACTCATCAACCAATTGGATGGATTTGATCCTCGAGGTAACATTAAGGTAGGTATTTAATTTATATTCTTGGAAGAGAATTCAGCTTGCGATCATCAAATTTTTAATAGTTTGAATTGAATTTACTAAGTACTAAAGCATTTATATCTTGGTTTGGGCTGTGGCCCTTTTCTCATTGGACAGCCTCTAAGATTTCTTACATATGTTTACATTTTGATGTGTGCTGTTGTTACCACTTTTTCTTATGTGTGTAACCATCTTCAATTTTACTATTATATGTTGCACAACTTTTCTCACCTGCTCTCTATATGTTTTCCTTTTCCTTAAAATTCTTTATTATTTTTAAATCACTCACTTTAACCTTCTTCTTAACCCCCCTCTTATTTCTTTCCTAAATTTCCCAGCCATTTGCTAATAACACCCTCCACCATAATAATTCACTTTCTTCTTAGCCTTTTGTTATTCACTTCCACTTCCTTTCCACACTTAACCTTTGCTTTTTTTCTATTTTCCCACATACCTTTAACCCTAAACTTTTCATTCTATCCTCCCTTCTAACCCTGACTAAGTACACTAAAGTCACTTGTTCTTCCTTGTCACATGGCACAGGATAGCAGTTTTACCTCTTTTCTTTGGTTTCTTATGTATTAGCACATTTTTATTATCTGATATACTCTTGCCTGTGATGTCATTCTTCCAAACACGTGCAACGGTTTGTTTTTCACCTTTCAAACCCATTTTTAATAGATATTGCAGTTTCTAGTAAAGATTAGTATATTTTGAGCTCAATAATAACAGAACTTTTTAATTGGAAAGGGCAGAGTGAAACTGAAAAATTGAATGCCATGACCAGGATTTGAACCACGGATCTATCGGTTACCGTCCGGCTGCTCTAACCACTAAGCTATCATGGCCAACGTGCTGATATGACATGTAATAATAGCTTAGTGGTTAGAGCTGCCGTACGTAACAGGTAGATCCGTGGTTCAAATCCTGGTCATGGCATTCAATTTTTTAGTTTCACTGTACCCTTTCCAATTATGTCCTACACACGGCTATTGTGTGGAAAAACAATAATTACAGAAGTTTTTAACTTTGGATTTAGCTGTATTGAGTTGATTTTTGACACTATATCACTTATTTTTCTTAACCTCTTGAGGGATATCGACATGAAATAACGTCCATTTAAAATGATGGATGAGCAATATGGGCATCATGTGCATCTAAGCATTTAACCCTTATTTATCCCTTATCCAACTCAACTTATTATAACTTTCCCTTTATGAAACATTTTAGTAAGGTCTATATACTTTATTGGCTTACCTTAATATGTTCGTTCTGCAGTGATTTACCTCAAAACAGAGATAAACACACAAGGGTACGTACATCTCCACATTCGCGAATTCCCTTCTTGCGGCACACGAAACACTTTGGAGATGGGCGGGACTTCTTTGCTGTTGGTGGTATCCTTTCAGGATAATGTTTTCCTTGAAGTCTGAGGGATGCAGGGGTTTTGGATTTTCAACCCCCAACGTGGTATTGTTCAATTAGGCTGCAAACTATTTAAAGTTGGCAGTCAAGGTCGGTCATTGTCCTGTGTGGGTTTAGAGAGCTGTCCAAATCCCCAAACAATTGTATATGGTTATATCCAGTTGGTGCAAAAACACCTTTTTATACCACTTCTCCCTTCAGCTACAAGCAGGAAAAAATACGTATGTATTTCAACAAAGAAAGACACAAACTCTACTAAGTTACGAAACTCGCGTAAGCAAAAGTTGCAATGTTGATCTATTCTGATGACTCAAGAGACCACGCATGCAGTAGTGCTTTATTACACAGTATGCCGACGCATAAGCCACACATACAATGGGTGTTTCTTTACTGTATCTTTCCGAGAACTTATATTAGATGTGTTCAACAGAGCAAAGTTGACTTTTCACCACAGTGAAACAAAATTGTGCCATTTCAACGTTTTGTAAATACAACTCAACTTTGCTGATGACGTACATTTATACTGCAAATAACGAGTTTTATACCAGTTTTTGTTTCATTAAAATAACTTAATATTTACACAAAATACAGCTGTGTATATACGAAGCGCATTTAACAATTTAAATGCTAGCAGTTCTCGGCTCGCGGACGTTTTAAATGGCCATCGCTCAAGAGGTTAAAAAAAAAAAGAAAAGAAAAAAAAAAAGGAAATGTTTCAGGAGCTATGCTCCCATAGTTCCTTATTGACTGTTCGCATCATTCATCTAATTTTAGACATGCTTGCATATGTGATAAATTGTACATTATTAATACTGTAGGGAAGAAATCGGTTATTATCGGCGCCGAACAAGTAAGGTATTGACAGTTCTCTGTGAAAGAGAGCCAACATTGCCGCTTTGCGACCACGTGGAGAGTGCATGAGCATTATGGTAAGAAAACGGTTGGATTGCGTTTGGTATGTAGAGCAGGTATAATTTATATTCATATTCGAAGACAATATTAAAAGAGTGAATCTACATGCAAAGGATAGAACATGCTACATATATATATAGAAACATACCTGTGAAATATTGAAATGGGAAAATGCCGCTGATATCTGAATTGCTTGCATCATGCTATTGTTGCTATTATTACCCAAGAAAATGACACTGCTCTATCCTTTCTTCTAAAACTCATTTCCTATGTTGCAATTACTACGCCCTTTGTATCAGTAACCACTTGTCCACAGTTTTCAGCTTTTTATTGAAGTAGCTTTATTACAGCTGACACAGTGAAATCTTTGTTGTTTCACCCAACATAACCGTTTACTTAAGCCCAAATTAATTAAATCAGGTTACACTAGGAAAGTGAGAAACCAAGCAGTTTTGCAACCATGTTCTTCAGCAATACCTTCGATTGCATAATCCTTTAACCTCTTCAGCGATATGGGCATGAAATCACGTCCATTTAAAATGACAGATGAGCGATATGGGTGTGTATACATGTCCTGTGTGTTTAAGCATTTAACCCTTATTTATCCCTTATCTAACTCAACTAATTTTAATTTTCCCTTTATGAAACATTTTAGTAAAGTCTATATACTTTACTGGCTTACCTTAATATGTTCGTTCTGCAGTGATTTACCTCAAAACAGGGATAAACACACAAGAGTACATCTCCACATTCGCGAATAATTCCCTTCTTGCAGCACACGAAACACTTTTGAGATGGGCGGGACTTCTTTGCTGTTGGTGGTATCCTTTTAGGATAATGTTTTCCTTGAAGTCTGAGGGATGCAGGGGTTTTGGATTTTCAACCCCCAACGTGGTATTGTTCAATTAGGCTGCAAACTATTTAAAGTTGGCAGTCAAGGTCGGTCATTGTCCTGTGTGGGTTTAGAGAGCTGTCCAAATCCCCAAACAATTGTATATGGTTATATCCAGTTGGTGCAAAAACACCTTTTTATACCACTTCTCCCTTCAGCTACAAGCAGGAAAAAATACGTATGTATTTCAACAAAGAAAGACACAAACTCTACTAAGTTACGAAACTCGCGTAAGCAAAAGTTGCAATGTTGGTCTATTCTGATGACTCAAGAGACCACGCATGCAGTAGTGCTTTATTACACAGTATGCTGACGCATAAGCCACACATACAATGGGTGTTTCTTTACTGTATCTTTCCTAGAACTTATATTAGATGCGTTCGACAGAGCAAAGTTGACTTTTCACCACAGTGAAACAAAATTGTGCCATTTCAACGTTTTGGAAATACAACTCAACTTTGCTGATGACGTACATTTATACTGCATATAACGAGTTTTATACTAGTTTTTGTTTCATTAAAGTAACTTAATATTTACACAAAATACAGCTGTATACACGAAGCACTTTAAATGCCCTGCGCTGGATATTGGGTAGCAGTTCTCGGCTCGCAGACATTTTATATGGCCATCGCTCAAGAGGTTAATTGTAATGTGTAACAAACAAAATTTTATCCGCTTCTGGAGTACGTAAAGTTTTTCGTTTACTACGCTGTCTTTGTCAATATATTTGGACATAGTTAAATATTCCTTAAAAGAGACAATTGTAAATGCTGACAACATACACACAGATTCAGACACACATAAACATAAGGCAAATAACTACATAAAGAGGATGATGCAAACAAATTTGTCAGCACACAGGCAATCTGTAACCAATGCAAGCTGCAGCTGGAGGGAGGCATTGTATATTAGAGGCCTGAACGGATCGACATTCTTAGGTTCGGCCCGGCCCGGACTCAACCAAGCCCAGCCCGGCCCGATTATTTAATTTTATCATCATCGTCATTGTTATTATTGTTATTGTTTTGTTGTTGTTGTTATTATTATTATTATTATTATTATTATTATTATTATTATTATTATTAGTAGTAGTAGTAGTAGTAGTAGTAGTAGTAGTAGTAGTAGTAGTAGTAGTAGTAGTAGTAGTATTATTATTATTAGTATTATTATTATTATTATTAGTATTATTATTATTAGTATTAGTATTTCAGCAGAATAATCATATAGATTTCCTAGTAAAGGAATGCTGTGTTAATTGTGCTATTCTTGGAGAAATATATAATACATTATTTTATATCTCTTAATTTTCAAGCCCGGGCCCGGGCCGAGCTCAACAATTTTTCAAATTAGGCCCAAGCCCATGCAGACCTGTATCGTATATATTGCAGGGAAAACAGAAGATAAGATGCACAGTTTATGTTACTGCTGGGTTGCAAGTCAGGCACATGTTAATCACGTGTTAAATATCGAAAACTGCCGACTACACTGGTTTAGTGTTTAGCGTTGCTTGAAAACATCTTAGTTCTAATTTGTTCTTCTTTCCATTGCTATGATGATCGCCATGGCACATTTATTCCCTCCTGTTCATTTTGACCTCATCACCACATGGTGAGCAACTGTCAATCCCCTTCTTGTTTGGCGCTGAGTATAAAATATCCAATCAAGCACTTATCTGTATTTTGTTTCTCTTCTCTGTTATTGTTTAGTGACACATTCCTCCCTCATTTTATTTATTTTATTTCAGCCTCTCAACTATGAATGTATGTTAGTGAAGTTAGTTACAGTAGCACAGCTGTATGCCCCCACCTCTGCCCATTGCAGGCGTCATGAGTAGGGTGGGACGTTGTCAGTAACCTGATCTTTCCTGGCCGGTTACGTGGTGTTTGCAACCAGGGGCTGCTACTTTCTAATCAAGTAGCTCCTCAATTGGTCTAACGAGACTGACTGCACTCTGGACCAAATCTCCCAGTGGGAGAAAGTCCCCACTTCGATACCAGGAATTGAACTTGGGTCTCCCACTTTGTAATCAGCAGCATTACCATCATGCTAGGGAGACGACTCCCATAGTGTTAGTGGTAACAAATAGTTTATGGGTATGATAGCTGCATAAATTCCTCAAATGAAAGAAGAGTAATTTTTTTGAAAGGTTCTTCCGTGCCCTTTAACCTATTTTAAGAATTTAAATGTACTAAGTCTATATAAGTGTGCATATGTGTAAATGAAAGAAGTAGAATAGAATATTTATTTCTCATCTTTCTTCGTACATACATGATACATTACTTAATACCTTACCATTAACAGAATTCCTATCACATAACTCATTTTCATATTCACACCTAATACACCCTTCCTACCTGCTTGCCTTAAATTTCAGTCTCAATACACACAACCCCAGGTTTTCTGTGTAGTGATGACCCTCTGCTCTCTTATGTCCCTTGTTCCAGTTTCTCCAACCTTGATTATTGATTATTCTTAATCATTCTTAACCATTTCTCCCTGACTTTCCCCAAATAATTGCCTAAACTTCTTTATTTTCTCCTTTTACGAACAACATTTCCCCACCATGTTCCACTTTTGTTGCCAAATATGTTCTCTACAAACCCTCGTTTGTTTGCAGTATAGTGTACCACAGGGGGAGACAACTTCGGGCCGTGTGACGTATTTAAACGAAGAGCCAGCCTGAACGTTCGTGTGACGTCAGGCGAGAGCGTTGTATTGCTATGCTGCATAGATCAGCGACACTACTTGCACGAAACTGAATGAATATGAAAAATGTTATTTGGACATGTTTAGGGAGAACCCTCTTCAGCCTAGTCTGAGGTTTTTTATTTGTTGTGTGAGGAATCTCAACCGCATTAGTGCGAACTTTGTTTTTATTTTGTGCTTTTGTTGACGTTGTGTAGTGGTTTTGTGTTTGTGTTCAGTTCCCTGTGTTTCACACCAGTTTGAGACCAGGCTTCAAGATATAGAAACATTGTCAACTACGTTTCAGGTCTTTGTATTGGATGTTAATGTTTCTAGCAGGTAGCAAATTGAATTGATAAATTTACAGTGCGACGATTCGCTGAAGGACAAATATAAACACAAGGAAGACTTGGCTGATTTTTATAAGAATGTTCCTCAAACCAGATTTCTGAGGTTGTATGCCGTTGTTGCACGGATATTATGTATGTTTGGCTCTATGTGTACGAATAATTCTTTTCTGTTATGAACCTTTCTAAGTCAAAATCCCGAAGCATATTGTCAGATCAGTCTTCGGTTACAAATGTGCCGTACATTATGCCCCAACATTAACAAACTAGTTAAAGAAAAGCGAAACGGCAAATGTCGGAAAATGTCCACCTAATTGTTCTGCATAGCTCTCCTCTAGCTCAGGCAAAATAGTTATAATTTCTGTTCTATTTGCGTTATAACATGACTGTTCACATAAACTAGAATTTATATATATGGCATAAAGCCGAAATGTAATTATTTATAATCTGTGTTTATTCCGTAATTGAAACAGCATTAAAATTACGATGTACCGTATGCCATTTCCTCTTTCCCGCTGTGATGTCACACGTTCAACTAGCCATCGATGAGAGCATGCGAGCTCAGTGAGCTGACGTCACAGCAGCGATACCTGTCTTCCCCTGGTGTACCATGCCAGTCTGAATCATCTTCTCCACACATTGGGCATTTTTCTTTATCCTTATCATGTCTAATACCTTTCAGATTTCTAACTCCTGTCCTTGTCCAATCAAATCCTTCTCTGCCCTAGTTTATTACACACATCTATGTGCTTTTCCCTTCCCCACACTTTTTATTTCCCTATATATTCTCAATGAGCTTTTTTCCCTTATACTAGCAAAAATAGCTATCAATATCTTATACTCTTGATTCTACTTCTTTCCAAAGGCCTCTATAACAATACTCCCCATTACTCCAAATATGTCCTACACCTATCTGTTCCATCAATTCCCTTACTTTTTGTGTCCAAGACACTTCCCATTTGCTTCTCATTTGCATAACAAAACATTCCTTAATAATATTGCTTTCCTGTAATTGTATGTGTGGCTTGTGCGTCAGCATACTGTGTAATAAAGCACTACTGTATGCGTTTTCTTACGTGAGTTTCGTAACTTAGTAGACTCCGTTTCTTTCTTTGTTGAAATACATACGTATTCTTTCCTGCTTGTAGCTGAAGGGAGAAGTGGTATAAAAAGGTATTTTTGCACCAACTGGATATAACCATATACAATTGTTTGGTAATTTGGAGAGCTCTAAACCCACACAAGACAATGACCTACCTTGACTTCCGACTATCAATAGTTTGCAGCTTAATTGAACAATACCACGTTGGGGGTTGAAAATCCGAAACCCCTGCATCCCTCAGACTTCAAGGAAAACATTATCCTAAAAGGATACCACCAACAGCAAAGAAGTCCCGCCCATCTCAAAAGTGTTTCGTGTGCTGCAAGAAGGGAATTATTCGCGAATGTGGAGATGTACCCTTGTGTGTTTATCCCTGTTTTGAGGTAAATCACTGCAGAACGAACATATTAAGGTAAGCCAGTAAAGTATATAGACTTTACTAAAATGTTTCATAAAGGGAAAATTAAAATTAGTTGAGTTAGATAAGGGATAAATAAGGGTTAAATGCTTAAACACACAGGACATGTATACACACCCATATCGCTCATCTGTCATTTTAAATGGACGTGATTTCATGCCCATATCGCTGAAGAGGTTAAAGGATTATGCAATCGAAGGTATTGCTGAAGAACATGGTTGCAAAACTGCTTGGTTTCTCACTTTCCTAGTGTAACCTGATTTAATTAATTTGGGCTTAAGTAAACGGTTATGTTGGGTGAAACAACAAAGATTTCACTGTGTCAGCTGTAATAAAGCTACTTCAATAAAAAGCTGAAAACTGTGGACAAGTGGTTACTGATACAAAGGGCGTAGTAATTGCAACATAGGAAATGAGTTTTAGAAGAAAGGATAGAGCAGTGTCATTTTCTTGGGTAATAATAGCAACAATAGCATGATGCAAGCAATTCAGATATCAGCGGCATTTTCCCATTTCAATATTTCACAGGTATGTTTCTATATATATATATATGTAGCATGTTCTATCCTTTGCATGTAGATTCACTCTTTTAATATTGTCTTCGAATATGAATATAAATTATACCTGCTTTATATACCAAACGCAATCCAACAGTTTTCTTATCATGATGCTCATGCACTCTCCACGTGGTCGCAAAGCGGCAATGTTGCCTCTCTTTCACAGAGAACTGTCAATACCTTTCTTGTTCGGCGTCGATAATAACTGATTTATTCCCTACAGTATTAATAATGTACAATTTATCACATATGCAAGCATGTCTAAAATTAGATGAATGATGCAGTCAGTCAATAAGGAACTATGGGAGCATAGCTCCTGAAACATTTCCTTTTCTTTTTTTTTTTTTTTTTTTTTTTTTTTTTTTTTCTTTTCTTTTTTTTTTAAGAAAAATAAGTGAAATAGTGTCAAAAATCAACTCAATATACCTAAATCCAAAGTAAAAAACTTCTGTAATTATTGTTTTTCCACACAATAGCCATGTGTAGGACATAATTGGAAAGGGTACAGTGAGACTAAAAAATTGAATGCCATGGCCAGGATTTGAACCACGGATCTACCTGTTACCGTACGGCAGCTCTAACCACTAAGCTATTATTGCATGTCATATCAGCACGTTGGCCATGATAGCTTAGTGGTTAGAGCAGCCAGACGGTAACCGATAGATCCGTGGTTCAAATCCTGGTCATGGCATTCAATTTTTCAGTTTCACTCTGCCCTTTCCAATTAAAAAGTTCTGTTATTATTGAGCTCAAAATATACTAATCTTTACTAGAAACTGCAATATCTATTAAAAATGGGTTTGAAAGGTGAAAAACAAACCGTTGCACGTGTTTGGAAGAATGACGTCACAGGCAAGAGTATATCAGATAATAAAAATGTGCTAATACATAGGAAACCAAAGAAAAGAGGTAAAACTGCTATCCTGTGCCATGTGACAAGGAAGAACAAGTGACTTTAGTGTACTTAGTCAGGGTTAGAAGGGAGGATAGAATGAAAAGTTTAGGGTCAAAGGTATGTGGGAAAATAGAAAAAAAGCAAAGGTTAAGTGTGGAAAGGAAGTGGGAGCAATAAAAGCACCCGCCAAGACAGGGCATGCTTATTGGTGGAAAGTCGAATGTCACGGACGTAACATGGATTTCCACCAATGAGGGCAACCATATGGCCATGAAGAACTGGTAATATGAGGGGAAGATTGAATTAATAAAACCAGCGAACAGCGGTAGCGATACACACTTCACACTCACAAGTTCACGTTCACACATGCACTTACAAACACAAACATACACACTCACTTACACATGTAATCACGAGCTGGCACTTACACACTCACTTATGTGCATGTATCCTGCCATCGACCGTGTGAATATCAGTGCTGGGAAACATATAGCTGTGCCGGATATATTGTTGCGAGGAAGAAAGTTGTAAATAAATGTGGACTGGAATAAAGGTTTCACAATAAGTGTGGTATTTCTTTCAACACCCACGTGATAAGAGTCTCAGCCGTGGCAATACAGTGAGACCGAAGTATATCCAACCACAAATGACGCCGTCCAACATGGGGCACGACAGAACCACACTAAGCAGCTGCAACTGACATCCACGCCGATCAAACCTTAAGGACGGAAGCTGAACCGACGACGACGGAAGAGACACAGACAAAGCGGAATGAAGGAAGACACCACACCAGGGGCCCAACACAACAATAACAACAAACGACTTCCAGAAGACACGCCGCAGTAAGTCAAACACAACAAAGGAAAAAAAAAAACTCGTAAGTGGAAGTGTGAAGGGAAAATTATATGTATTTTTTTACAGGGTAAAAAAAAATTTTGTAAAATATTGAATTAAGAATGAAGAGCTTCCATACGAGTGATTCCAAGTAAACAGCTGATAGGATAGATATACACAGTTTATGCTTTATGTCTTTGCGGAAAGAGTTACGGAAAACCCATTAGCATGGAATGTGAAAATCAGGTGTCCAGGGAAAGGTCAACTAACGCAATGAGTGAAAGTGAAAGGCAAGTAGATTTGGCAGGGCTGCTTAGACAGCTGACAGAAAGCATTAATGGGCTTAAAGGGGAAATGCAGGCAAATTTAAAGGAAGAAATAAATTGTAGTAACAAAGAGCTAAGAGAAGAAATGTCAAAGAACAATAGGGAATTGGAGAAAAAGTTAGAACGACAGCAGGAAGTGTTGGAAGACGTTAGAGTAGGCCAGAACCAGATGCAGGGGGACTTTCTATTAATTAGGGCAGAATTAAAGGGAACACAAGCAGAAGTAGAAAATCTAACGGGGAAAGTGAAAGTTCAATTGGGGATTATAGAAATAAGACAATAGGTGAGTGAAGTTCTGAGGAGGAATTGCATCACAGTAGAGAGTAAAATTAACAAAGATTTAGAATTAATAAGAAATGACATGGCTAGAGACATAGAATTGATAAACAGGAATATAGCGGGAATGCTGACACAATTAACTGAAGCCCAGAGCTCCCATGGTGACAGAATAGCCGAAACTGTGTGTGAAATGGCTGATGTAAGAACGCAAATACAACGGACCTCTATAACGGACGAATCCGCTAATAACAGCGTGCACGTAGCCATCTCACGTGCAGGATCCAATATAAGCAATAGCAGTGTAAGAGGGACACCGCTAACAGTAACACATGAGAGTGATGCAAATATTCCACATGAAAACGCAAATTACATGCAAAGCATGCAGTTTCAGTTCCTAAATGAGATAGCTATCCCATCTTTTGACGACACCCATGACAATGCCCAACAATATATGCTGGACTTAGAAGCATATATCGAAATAAAGTCTGTCCCCGATCAATTCAAATTAATGGTAATAAAGAAAGGTTTAGTGGGAAGGTGCCTGAATTGGTTTAGGCTCACACTGGGCGACCGGGTCTCCTACCAGCAGTTTAAAATGGCATTCCTCAATTATGACATTATGTTCCTCACAAAGGTCCAAAAGTTTTTTCCCTTCATTATTGATAACCTTATCCTTACTATTCCCCCTATGTGATACTCTTTATCATATTCTCCACTAGGATTGTTCAATATGACTGATTATCCCCAATCCTTGTATTTACACCCCCTAAAACTATTATTTCCACATTTCCATATTTGTTTTTCAGTTATTTGATGCCCTAACTTAATTTCTTGAACACATTTGCATCAAAATACTGTGATAAAGTTGGTACATTATACACCACAGCAATACAAGCAATTTCTCCTTTATTAAATATCTCTCTCATAGATAACCTAACACTAATTTGCTCCATAGCTCCTTTTCTGCTCTCACCTTGAACCCCTTATTTTCCCTTATAGAACACCCTATACCACTTGAAGCTCTACCCCTATTAGGAGTCTTCACACCCTCTACACTATAGAAGATAAACCCTGGAATCACTATATTCACGTTACTTCCAAACCAAGTTTCCACCACCATTAACATGTCACAGTATTTCATCACATTTTGAATTTCACCGCTGCACACTTTCTCATACAGGCCCTCCACACTCCGGGCCACTACCAATATCTCGAATCCCTATATTGACCCCTTCCTTTCAAAAGCATATTTTTCTAAATTCACCTGTCTCTGTGTCTGCACCCACTCTTTCAGTTCCAAAATGCTGCCAAAGGCATTGAAACTACACTCATATCTTCCTTTTTCCAGAACTCTACTATCTCTGTTGATCCACTTGCCTCCCCTCTCCCCCCTGCCTCGGTAGCATGATGGTTAGCATGTCTGCCTCACGTTCAAGAGGTCGCGAGTTCAAATCTCGCTTAGGGTAAGTTATCTGGGTAAGGTTTTTCCTGAGGTTTTCCCTTATCCTGAGAAGACGAATGTCGGGTAACTTACAGCTCCATGGACCTCGGGCTCATTTGAGCATCATTTCACCCGTTTCATTCATTCACAGTCCAATATGACATTACGTTGGAGGACGTTAATTAAAAAAAAAACTCCTCTCTCCCAACTTCCACCAAGTGTTCTCTTGAACTATGTGTATCTTCGCTTGCACTTTGTGGAAGCTGCCTCTCCTGCCTTCCCAATGTCATCACTGGTGATGTAATTCCACTCACACTCCTGCGTTGCTCTGACGTTGTTGCCACTGGTGATGATAAAAATTATTTTAATGTCTTAGACGTGAGCCATATGCCGTGTACCATACTACTATGAAACTTCGTAATTACGCTCTTCAAATGATTCAGAATCCTCCCAAGTTTACGTCCCCCAACTCCTAGTGTACAGCAACCCAGCCATCATCAACCATTGTCATAAGGGCATTTGTTTCATAATGTGCTCTGTCTGTACTCCTCTAACAAGTAAAAAGAAAAGAAAATGAACGTGAATCAAAGAAAGTAAAGCTTTATTCTATACGGATGGACAGTAATAGCGTAATGTAATAAAATTAAGAATCTTACCTTAAAAGCTCTCACTCTCCTGAAGCAGTTGGCAGTGGTCTGAGCATTAGTTCCACCCCATGCATTCATAGCCTCCAGCAAGATTATGTGATTTTTATCCCCATTTTCAATGCACTACTTTCGATAAAACAGTTTCAGCACTTTTATTACCCTGATCCATTGCTTGAGGCTAACTGGTTGTGCTGGGAGGCAGAAATGCAAGCTCTTTGTTCTTCAGACTTACATTTTTTTGGTGAGCAGGAGAGCTGTCAATGAGAAGCAGGATTTTTTGATGGGTTTTCACAATTTTTGCTCCAATTCTTTCAGGCAAGCGACAAACAAATCACCAATCATCCAGGCACGTGACAGGTTCTTGTATTCTGTAAGGAAAATTTGCATGTTTTAGCTTGCAGTCTCACTGGGAACCTCTAACATTGAACTGTTGCAATTGGTTCTAATGTTTATGTAGTTATTCTTCCTAGAAATCTAGTTGAAATCCAATAAAACAATTGTATGTGCTCATATCTAACAGAAAGAAAAACATCATCTTGTAACCTTCAGTTATGTATTGCATCGTAGGAAATGAAGGTATAATTTCATGTTACAAATTGACACCATTCGCCTTTGGTACTCAGGAGTGCACTATAGTTTCTTTAACTCCTCTCTGGATGTGTGACTTTTCTTGTTCCTCAGTGTACCTGTTGCTGTAATGTCACGAGTTCATGGATAAGAAATGAACTTCTTTGTTATCCTTCCATATCAAACACAGTAAAGTCATTGCAATTAACACTTACCATGTTTCATATTATTATGATGAGATATATCAGGTAACATCCTTATTTGCTCTCCCAGTACCAACATCAATTTTTCTGCTCATTCCTCTAAAGAGATATGGAGTTCCTTTGAATGTCCCCTGTGCGTTAAAAATACAAATACTGTAGTTTTATGTTATTGGCCAGTACAAACTTGTGAGCTATTCTAAATTATTTAAATACCATTGCTAACTTAGGCAGCTCATATGATGTGAATTGGTTAACTAGATTATTGTTTCAAGGACTTTTGACCTCATTAACTGCAGATGGACCATTAAAACGCCAGTGGTGGTCATCCCCTTAAATTTCACTTGGAAATAATTACCTCCTTTAATTAACTAGATGTATACCTACCACCTTGGAACAAACATGTATTAATGTGGAATCACCACAGACATTGAAATTATTTCTGTAAGAATATTTATTCTTTTTAACCTGAAATGAATAGAAAAGTAAACTTGGTTTTTATAACTGTTGTGATTTGTAATTAATTGTAAATACTGTTACTTTCCTGTGTACCATATTTCTATCTTTGTCGTTGATGCCTGTCATGCTGAGCAATTTAACTGTTGTGTAAATATAGCAAAAGAAGTACATTTGTAATGTATTTTGTTATGTGAAGGTATTGATGGCCACCAATCGGCCTGATACCTTAGATCCAGCACTGATGAGACCAGGAAGACTTGACAGAAAAGTAGAATTTGGTTTGCCAGATTTGGAAGGGCGTACTCACATTTTCAAGATCCATGCACGATCAATGAGTGTGGAAAGAGATATTCGTTTTGAGTTGCTTGCCAGACTCTGTCCAAATAGTACAGGTTAGTGCTATTTGTATTTTTTTCTGAAACTAAAGAAATCGGTTTTGGTTTTGCAGTATACAGCAATCTCTTATTTCTACATTAATTTATGTATTTGTTGGTGTCTAAAATAGTAATATAAAGGTTAAAAGGTGCCTGAATAGGTGTACTAAAATCCTTGCCCGATAAACTAGCAGTGTATCTCTCATTGCTTCACTAAACAAAATTGGTTCTGTTATTTTTCTAGCATTTCGTTCAGATGAAGTGATACAAAAAGAAACATGTTCTGTATATAAGCACAAACTATTAATTAATTATGTTAAAATAGCAGAATATAATACAGTTTATTTACAGTAATGATCCTGTAATATAATAAATGTGTAATAAAAGTGTCTTTACAGTTGACCGCCTCCGTAGCACAGTTGATAGCCTGCTTGCCTCTGGTGCAGAGGACCCGGGTTCGATCCCCGGTACCAGGATGGGGATTTTATCCTCTCTGGGAGGTCTGGCACGGGATGCCTCGTTAGTCCCGGGGGTCCAATTGAGGAGCTACTTAATGGAAAAGTAGCAGCACCAGGTCGTGAGGACCACATAACTGGTCGGGAGGGATTGGGATGCTAACCACATACCACCCTCCAGTACTGCACCCCACCAATGACACCTGTAGTGGGCCAAGGTGGTGGACACAGCGGCTGGGCAGTAAGGCTTGGCTCTTCATGGGCTGTTGTGCTGGAGCTTAGTTTTTAGTCTTTACAGTATCCATTTGGTACCAGCAATGTGTAGAAATCTATAGTTAATCTACCATTTTATGCAGCTAAAAGATTAGTCAACTCTGAATTCAAAAAAATCATTGTAAAATATTACTATGAAAAATCAAAAAATAAAAGATGGGAACTACCAAACATTCAAACAATAATTCCTGAGTATCCTCGAAAAATGGCAGTTGCAACCTTCAGGTTGATTACAGGACATGATTGCCTGGCAAAACATTTAAACAGAATTGGGATATATTCTTCACCACTCTGTCCTCTATGTAATCTGCAAGAGGAAATGGACCAAGACCACCTTCAAATATGCCCACCACTTCTAGCACCCCATCCATCAGTGAAAAATATTGGAGAGCAAGAGGATTAATGACTTCATTGTCAGAAATCCAGCATTAGTTAACAACAGTATCCATTTGAGCACATATCCACCTCTTCCTCATTTTAATTTCTGAAAGTTGGCAACCCTAGTTATTTGTTAGGACAAAAAGGTCATCTGCAAACTTTTCAGAAGGGTTTCCATCTGCAGATGAAGAAAAAATAGTGGCTTCTGGTAGAGAAGTTGAATGACAATGTCTTAGTTCGAACCCATGACCTTGGGATCAGTAGGCCAGCACTAACCAATTGAGCTACCTAAACTGATTCACATAGGTTGCAAATTTATGTACCTATTTTTCATATTAAGGACATTAGCTGTGTAAGCCATAGAAGACATGTAAAAGTTATTACTAGACTAATGTAGGCCAACTACATTAAAGAATCAAGTTATTGGCATTTGTAGTGCATGTGACGGTACAATGTGGGGAACTGGTTTTGTCCATCTGCTGTACAGACAAAACATGCACAACTTCATTCTTTTGGTAGCTCACCTTCTAAGCTTAGTTATTACTAATCCATTTATATGCCAGACATTTAATATTGGCAGGTCTAGTCCAAGAGTAACTGCATTTTTAGACACTCATGGTTATCTGTTGCTATAAAATTGTGAAAACAAAATAATCTCACTTGATTCTCAACTTTCTTCAAAATTATGGCACCCAATTTCATTTGAGGAGGTGACACACAAATGCTAACTTGTCCAACATTTTTAAAAAATGCGTTAGGGTATGGAACGTGACATTGAGGATGAGCAGAATGTATATACATTGTGAAATTCTAGCAAACTTGATCCATTCTGCCAAAATAAACATACAAAAATACAGGATACACAGCAAGCACGAACCTGTCCATGTATACATTTCAAGCAAATAAGAATAAGTCCATATGGCCAATAGGAAGCATATGTTCAAGTCACATGATACTCAAGTAATATCATTCTGCTGCATAATTTATTACAGTGCATGTCGTGTTCTCCAGCATAACTGTTGACACCTTTGTTAATTGTAGCAATAAAATGTAGAAAATGGATGAGTAAGGAGGTGGTGTTGTGAAATCTCTGTGTAAAGTTCTAATAAATTTAGAATATATTAATGAAATGAAGAGAAGTTTCATTCTTAAAAAGGAATTAATGAGAAACAATAGCATTGAAGTGCTGGCAACCAACCACATTCTACAGAACCTGTCAAGATCAGGAAGAGTTAGAATGTCACTATCAGGACCAGCAGCCTGTAAAACTTGTATTTTTATAAAGTACATAAATTATATAACATTTAAACTGAATATATTAAGAATAAACCAGATACTGACCTCCTGAAAATTGTTCAAATCTGAAAATATTTAAGTTATTCATGCAAAAGCGAACGTGTCCATATTTAACAATGTATTTTAAAGAAATATTTTCTTACTAGATTTAATTTCAGAATCAAAATGACTTTTATATACTAAAATTAATGTTTCCATTTTAACAGTTCGTCTTCATACTCAGATTTAGACCAGATACGTTTTATGCCAATCCTGAAAATTCATTTTTGGTGGACATGTTCGCTTTTGCATGTCAGCTCCTCATTTGTTTGTGGATGGTAAACGAAAGTAAATGAGAATCCTTTCCATTTTGTTAAATTAGGTATACTTATATGGGTGTTAAATTTATTGGTGATACAGAATTAGTATTAATACTGTCTAGGGCAGTGTTTCTCAAACTATGGGTCCCAATGCACTAATGGGTCGTGGGTGATGCTTTGGTGGGTCGCGGAACAACCTGTCAGATCTACAAAACACTTACTGAATTAGAATATGATCGTATTATTATCATGCATATAATCATACTATATTTACTTTTTCATGAGTGGTTAGTATGTACTAATTTAATTTATGGGTCAGGTGAAGTTTAATATCCTTAAAGCTGGGTCCTGAACTTGCAAAGTTTAAGAACCACTGGTCTAGGGAATTGTGTTCTTGGAATAATTTGAACATATTCTGAAGTTTCATCCCCATAGGTGATTTATCCTGCCCCACACTATGCTGAAACTCTGGGAATGATCAGTGGAAACCATCCATTATATTACCATTGTATTCTGTTCAAAAATGTTTTCCTAGTTACATTTTTTCCTATGAAGTTCTTGTTCTTTAGTAGAGAAGCTATTGTGCGTAAAGAGGGCCTTTATTAAGAATCTGAGAGTTATCTATGACTTAAAAATTTCACCAGGCAACACTAGTTATAGTCACATATTTCAGATTTTCTAACGTGCTGGATATTTTTCGAATGCAAGTCCAGCTAAAGTCATAAAAATGTTAAGTAATAAATAATAAGTATGCACTTTAGTCTGTAAGGTATATTAACAAGCAAGTTTGAATATTAATGTTGTGTTATGTGATGTGGATAACAGAATTACCTTATTTCTTCTTTATTATAGGTGCTGAAATTAGATCAGTGTGTACAGAAGCTGGAATGTTTGCTATAAGAGCTAGAAGAAAGGTTGCAACAGAGAAAGACTTCCTTGAAGCAGTCAATAAAGTAATCAAATCATATGCCAAATTCTCTGCTACACCACGCTACATGACTTATAACTAATTTGTGAAAAATGTATTTCAATTGTCTAAAGGAAACTAACACTTGTTCTTTTTAAATCAGTCACTCGATAGTCCCGGGAAGTAACACTGTAGCTCACAAATTTTACAGTCTTAGGACTATTGAAGTACAGAGTTTATTAATATAAAAGGTGAGTCAGTTAATATCACTAAACAACACTGTTTTCAAACTTCTAAGAAAGGAAGACCGAGTTTATTGTTTGATTTAAATTTGTATTTGAAAATGTCTTGATTAAAATCTTGAGAATTTAAATGTTGTTTTAGCTGTTATTTACTTTATTATTGCCAATTTATTCCTTCAGCTTTTATTAAGCGACATGGGGACTAAAATTTCAAAGTTCTATAATATGTAATCTACTGATTTATAATTTTGTGTAGGTTATAAGTAGGCCACTAGTAAGCTGTGCAACAAGTTTCACATTTTTATGATTGTTACTTATAAAGCTATTAATAATTTTATCAATCAATAATATAAAATATTGCTCATTTTCAAAACACACCTGGTGCCACTATTTTTTAAGTAGGTTTATAATGTTATGTGCTTTTTATTTGTTATAATTATGAGTACAAAATCAGTTATTACTTTAGTAATCATAGTACTATTTGCTAAGGTAAAAATTTATTTCTATTTGCACATATTCTTATATAAAAATTAAAGATGGTGGCAGGGAATTGAAAATGTTATGAGCAATCCTAGATAGAGCAAGTGGAGAACAACAAGCTAGTGCAAGTTACTTAAACGACGATGGGCAATTCCAAAGTGGAGTAGAAATAAACCGAGTAAACAAGAAGAAGTGGTCTCTGACCAAGTAGAATGGGAGGACAGTGAGACAGACGTTACATATGTGGGTAGATTGAAATTACAGAAGGAACAGCAGAAAAGCCCAGCTTGAATTTGGAAGGATATTAAATAAAAAAGTGGATATCAGATGAGCATGTGTTAATGTATAGGAAGCAGAAGATAAAAAAGGGAGGAAAATGGTGCTTCACGCAGTGTGACAAGGAACAATAAGTGATCAAGGGAACTGTATTCAGGGGTAGTAGAAGGGATGGAAATAAGAGTTTAGGGTTAATGTCGGGTAAGCACTTTAAAAAAGTGAAAGTTAAGTGAGGAAAGAAAGTGAAAGTGATATAGAGCTAAGAAGAAAGTGAATAAGTGAAGAGTCGGAAATTATTAACCAGGAAACAAGAAAACTGAGTGCCAAAATAAATTTTAGAATGGAATGGGTAATCTAAAATAGTAATGATCTTAGGGAAAAGAAAGTATAAGAGAATTTGGTGAAAATAAGAGAATCAAAAAGACGAAAGTTAAAAAGACAGGTTTGAATAAGGTTAATTAACTTGTCAAGGAATAAACACCACACATCAAAAATTATATGTAGAGAATCACAGAGGGCTGTCACGTGGCAGGGGTTAGCCAAATATCTGAACTTTTTTCTTATTTATTAGTTTTTGTTACAAAAACTATTTGCTGGAAAATAATAACTAGGTTTGTAGGAGTGTCTTTGTACAACATGCATGTAACTTTTTACTACAATTGGATCAAAACTATTTCACCAGTCTCATTTTGTGTGTTGAAAAATGTTAATTTGAGAAAAATTTAGTTTTCTGAAAACATGCATTTCAAATATATTTACAGGCTACCTGTATTCTCAGAACTGGCTTGTAGTGTTACAATACGATCTCAGATAGTGAAACTCGACCCAAACAAGGCTCGCAGTGTTACGATACATACTGTAAAGCAATATTTGTTTAAAAAAAGGAGTATAGTAATGTTTCCAAAACTGTTTCATAATGGGTATCACTGGGTGCTTTCCACCTGCCCTGTCAACTGCACTCCTAAGTATTTAAACATGCTCTGGCACCTTAAAAATTGTGGAACTTAATATTTTATTTTTGCAGCTGATTACTGAAGTTCCTAGGTACATGAAAATCTGAAGTTCCTAAATTTCATCATTTTTGGTCGAAACTTCAGTCCCTAAAGGAGCATTCTCTTCACATGATCCTCCACTGACTTGGCCTACACTAGATTCTGTTTTGTATCTAGTGTCCATGAATCTGTAATTGATACCTTAGAAGGATACAGATGCAGTTTTGTTCTTTGGTTTTCCCTTATCTTAAACTGATTAATGTTAAGTAGATCAGCATACCTTTTGACTCCAGGCTCATTTTGATCTTGCATTCGTTTCACTCATCTATCTGAGAAAATGTTGGTAGCATGAGAGATTTCTTTAGTCTTCTTTTAAAAAAAATGTGCTTGCTCTTCTGAATTAGTAATAAGGTAGGAATTTGATTTACAGTCTCATTTAAATCTGAAGACAGGCACACAAATGTCTGGGAATGGAATGGAAACCCAAAGAGGAACAAAACAAAAAAGTGTAAGTGCCATGTGTAGTAGTTGAGAGTAGGATCATGAAACAGCAACCTTTATCTCAATTTGATATTTGGAATTGCTGTCTTAAATAAATTAGGAATGGGAACTGGCATGGAAGACAGTGCGAGACTTGAGCATTAAGAGTTTCTAATTCAAAATTAACTAAGGATGGAAATGGAAAGCAAGTTGATTAGTAAATCGATAACAGCCTGAAGAATACATTTTACACTTTGATATTTGTTGAGAATTGACCAATGAGATTCCTTCTAGAATGCAGGTTTGTCAACTTTAAAATTCAGTACAGTAAACATCTTTGAAAAAGGAGTATCATTAATTTATAAAGTAAATGCCACTGTCAAAAACAAACACTTAACTGAAAATGAAGCTACATGCAGCTTCTGAGAGTGGTCATTCCAGGTTTGTTCTTTTCAAGCATGATGCTATACAGAGCTGTAGTAGTAGTTGCAGGTATAACCTCCTCAACTTTCTTCTACAGTAAAGACAGCTATGCCCATTAAGCATGCAATATACATGATAGGAAACAGTAAGCATCAAACTTGACCAAAATTCCTATTGAATTCCTTGGTTCTGTTGATGGTGCATGCTTACAATTAAAAATGAATGTTTCAACCTTTTATCCTCTTCCTGGTTCCCTTTCCTGAGTAGTTATGCACAAGGCTTAAATAACATATTCTTGGGCATAGCCAAAAAACACTAGTGATTCAGTAACTCAGAGTAAAAACTTAATGTGCCTTATAAGAAAAGCACATTTTTGAGGATTATTTTTTTCTGTTGTCCTATACTTTTATAATGGTATGGCGTAATAAACATGTCAGTTTTCTTCTCTTTTATTGAAAAATTTGTATGTGCCAAATTATTCTTTCTAACTTTAGTTTTGCTTATGTGATTCCAAAGAAATGTCATGTCAAGACATAAATTTAAACTTTTAGTGACAATGTTATTTTTTTATATGCAAACCAACTTACTTCTGGTGTTTTAAAACACACAAGCCATGTGTGGGCAATGTTTGAGAGGTGGAATCAGGACTGAAAAATTCAATGCCATAGCTGAGATTTGAACCACAGATCTTCCACTTCACGTGCGGCTACTGGACCCACTAAGCTATCATGGCCAACTTGCCAGTATGACATTAAATTCCCCAGCCGATTCGTACTTTTCCCAGTAAACCACAAGGGAATCTCACAGAGATAAATACACCAAAGGCAACTTACAATTGTAAGTACTTTATGTTCCGGGATTAAGTAACCTTTAGATGGTAATTGTTATTTTTTTATTGCGGGTGTTTTTAAGACATTTTTCAGTTTTTTAATCAATGATACAAAATTTTTTATTGTTCAACACTAGAAGGAACGTACTGGTCATTTTGACTAGTTAACATTCTTTAAAAAGGTGTGTACATTGAGGTAGTGTGATTATTGCTTTAATATTTCATGACTTTTAATGAAATAGAGCAAGGGTGTTTCCCTAAAATATTCAATTTTTTATAGAAGGTTTTAAAAAAATTATATACGCTTTTTACCTTAAAGTTAGCCGGTCACTTTGACCAGTGCGATTATTTCTCATACGTCGTAACTAAATAATGGTAACAATGTATTTGAAAGTTATCCAAGGCTTTTGGTCATTGTTGTAGCCCAGTTTAATAATGTTTAGCGCTAGAGTAGACCTGTCCTAACTAACAATGTTAACAATGTGGTCTGAGAATAATCCAAGGTTTGCGATCATTGTGGAAGCTTAGTTTGAAAACATTTAGCTCCAGAGTAGACGTGTTTTAGAAGTTGTGTCAATATAGTGAATGGTAAAACATTTTTTAGACCATACTGTATCATTGCCGTGTCACATTCATAATTACCACTGTAAGTATCTTTGAGAAGATGAAATGTTGAATTATTTCCATAGTTTAACCAGACAATGAGTCAGAAGGAGAGAACATATTTAGTGATGATGAGTTATCCAATAATGATGATGTTGAATATATGACTCATCAATCGGATAAAAGCGAATTATCAGAATCAGACGGTGATAATACAATGATTGAAGAACCTGTACAGGAACAGGCGAATGACTGCACTGCTGCTGAACCACACGATGCTGTCCCGTGCAAGAGAGGCAGATTCAATCGATGACGTTGAGCTACACAAGAAATAAACTTTCCAGCTATGGGAAGTAACGAGTCTGCTGTTGATGGTACAATGTGGACAAGAATTGAACCGGGAAATACACCTGGCAGACATGGGTGTCACGATGTACTGACAGAAAGGCCAGGTCCTAAAGATTACGCAAAGAAACTGATAGTGAGTGGAAACTGCCAGCACATGACAAGTATTGATGGATGCTAACATTGTCCAGAGTATAAATAAGTGTACCAAGATAAGGGTGGAGAGGACAATTCTTGGACTCTTGAGCTAGACCAACTTGAAGCAGCTATAGCCATATTGTATGCCAGTGAATAATATGGAGGGAAGAACCTCCCCTTGATATTTCTGTGGTCAAAGGTGTGGGGACCATCATTTTTCTCTTGTGTTATGAGAAGGAACAAATTTATTGAGATCATGAGGGTCCTGAGATTTGGTGATACACACACACCCGTGACGAAAGACTGAAGACAGATGGCTTTGCAGTAGTCACACCAATCTGGAGTCCATTTGTACAAGATGGCAGATTTGACTAAATACAAAAATGAGCTGTTTGTGATCATTGTGTGTATCGCACTCTACTGTATTGTTACCAGTGTTACAAACTACTTCAGAATGCTAAAGTGATATAACTGAGTATGCATATCATTTATATGATCCATGTTTTGTAAGCAGTGTATTTCAAACTGTTCACGCTGTTTAATGAGTAAATATTCTGTAAATTCCTTTAAAATGTAAATAAAGGTACTATTTCATGTATAAAATATCCTGATTATAAATTATATTATAAATGAAATGCTGAAAACCGATTGAAAAAGGTACCGGTCAAAATGACCGATGTTGGTCCTTTTAGTGTTAAGCCACCTTATTGAATAATGACCAAGCATATAATGTATAGATATTAGTGAATGCAAAATACAGCAAAAAATGCATGAACAGGTATATTTTAGATGCTCTTTTGTGTATTAAACATTATTTTGGCTTTGTGCATAGCACTTTCAATTATGAGCCCGGGTTCGATCCCAGGCAACCACATATGGGATTTGTGGTGGATGAAGCGACGCTGGGGCGGATTTCCTCCGGGTTCTACAGTTTCCCCCACCATCTCATTCCACTGGTGCTCCATCTTCATTCCATGCATCATCAGTGTCACCGCCTGCGGTGCTGTTTGTAGTAAAAGTGGGCATTAAACACTACCAAAATAAAAGTTCAGAATATACAATTTTTAAATTGTCTTTCTGACCTTTCAGCCACTGCATATTAATACCAGTGTGCAATACTGACATGAAGTACTGTAGTAAAGTAAATAAGGGATATAAGCTTTGTTTCAGATGCTGCATTAGCATCACATTACAAATGACACAGAATCTAAACATGTCTGAAGTTTGAAGTTTTAGCAATAGCAATAGCAGTGTAACAAAGTGACATTCCATGCACTTTTTATTTCATATTATAGAACAACATGAATATAGGTGGCCTAAAAGAACATCATTATCATGAAAAGTGGAAAAATAATGTTCTTAAGAGGAAAGAAGAGTCTAAATTCAGCAAGATTAAAAGAATTAAGGCAAAGAACAGAATGTACAAACAAATCCAGCTAATCAGGGACAAGATGCATGGAAAGTGAGTAGAAAATGATATTGCCAATAGTATAACACTGGCAACAGCATTACAATTTATGTTGCATTTTGGAAAGTACAGAAGATATGTTGCAACAGGTCAAACCAGGAAAAATCCATTCAAAATACAGATTTACAGAAGATCTTACAGCATAGTCTTCAAGTTCTCTATATATCATGCTCCAGGGAGAGATACTTTCAAGAGAATCCATGCTGATAGAGATGTGAAAGAAGTCTGGATCAACTACTAGGTGGTTACCTTAAAGGAGGTATATGCATTATTCATATGAAAGTTGCAGATAGGCATATTAGTTTCTTTAAGTTTGCAGAATTACATCCGGTTAATGTACACTTAAAAGGTGTTGCTCCAGACAAAATGTGCACAGGTATTTGCATGAAAATCTTAAATTTCTTGTTGCAGGATTGCACAAAAGACAAGTACCTGTTAAACTAATGTTGTGAATTTGCATCTCAAGTGGTTTATGACTAGAATGAAGAGGAATGCATGCACTCTGGCCTAATGGAAAATATACAATACATATTACCAGGCCAGTTCACTGTCTTCAGATTCCTTGGCCAATGTGGAATGGAAGAGTGCAGATTGAAGAATAAGATGGGTCTCTTATGACTGCATTGAAATACAGAGCAAGAATGAGAGGTAGAATCGGAACTGAAAAATTCAATGCCACAGCTGGGATTTGAACCACAGACTTTCCACTTCACACGTGGCTGTTCTAACCACTGAGTTACTGTGACCACTTGCCAGTATGATATATTGTCTACCTCTCAAACATTGCCCACATGGCTTGTGTGTTTAAAAAGTTCAGTAAGTTTGTCAGCATAAATAAGTAACAGGAGTAAGTTGACAAACCTTCTAAACCATGTTTATGTCAAAGGGCAGTAAGCTGAGGTCTACAAGCATATTAAAAAATGTTCTAATTAGTGAAGCAGTGTTACAGATTGACTACTCTGAAAACTATACCTGCAAATAACAAAATGAGATTCTAGCTGCTCACTTGAACAACAGACAGTTCACTGCTATTGCTTGGTTTAAAAAAAGTAGTGGAGAGACTCTAAAAGACTTTTGCTGTGGTGTCTAATTACTTTGCACATGGTAAATGTACTGTTGACATTTACCTAGGTTGTTTATTTTCTCAACTATTGAAAATTCTGAACTATCTGCCATCAAAGTGTTTTCTGATGGAACTGCAGGCCACTTTAACTAGAAGTATAACTTGAGCAATGTAACACTGCATTCCAGATTATTTGCATTTAAAACTGAGTGGAATTTCCTTGAATTTTATCACAGGAAAAGCTATGGAAGCAAATGGAGGGAAAATAAGAAAAGTGGTATGAATGGCTGAGATATGTTGAACTAAAATGCTAAAGAGATCATTCATGCTGTGGGTAACAAACCTAAAAATTTGATGTTCAACAGATATCTCAGAGTAACATTTCAGGAGTGAAAAGCATATCTTGAAAATGTTTTGGCTATTCCAGATGCTCATACGGTTCATTATGCGAAAGTGATAGGTGAATATGTCATAAGAAATGCACACACTTCACTTGCGCAGTCCAACTAATCGAAGTCCCAATATTGAGCATTAAAATGATTAAGAATACTGTCTACTGCACTTAATGAGCTTGCCAGTGGCGGCTCGTGGGTTTAACGGATAGCATGCTCATACAGTGGTAATGTAAATGTACTCACCTGTTTCTGATTATAGTAGTAAATCAACTTGATGATTTTTCATGATGGCAAACATGTTGATGACCTTGATGTTGAAGTCTTTGATGCTCGAAACTAGATTCTCTTCTACAGAGAGCAGGACAAGAACCGAGTGTCAATCCTACTTCATTGTGTGCTTTAGTGAAGAGAAGCAATGCTGCGGTTCTGCTGTAGCCACAGGGATCGTAACGATAATCCTCAGGAAATTTGCTGTTTCATCAAAAGCTTAAACCAGATTGTTTGAATAGAGCATCTTAAGTAGTGGTAATGCCCCCACTCCCATGATGAAATTCTGGCCGTTCATAAATGATTGAAAGGTCTGATTTTAGTTTGTTCCTCTTTGGCATGGGATATGTCATTACAACCAAGTGTAGAGTACCCACTGGAAAATTTCTCACATATTCTTCAAAATTTTCTGTGTCTAAGAGGTTACAAATATCACGATAAGATATTGACTCAAACCGGCACTTCATTTCTATTCTGATGCGATCGCACACCTCTTTAACATTAGCAATTTTGTTGCAATCCCTTCCACTTAAACCCATGTTGATCTTCGTCGGGAGTGGCAGTATCCAAGTTCTTATGTAGTCCATCGATCACCTGCAGAAAGCTTTTCACTGAATGGCTAGCTGTAATGCTATCAGTTTTCCTAATTGTAGTTGGTTGTAGAGGATAGTAACTTTTCTTTTTAATTAACGTCCTCCAACGTAATGTCATATCAAACGGTGAGTGAATGAAACGGGTGAAATGATGCTCAAATGAGCCTGAGGTCCATGGAGCCTTAAGTTACCTGACATTTGTCATCTCAGGATAAGGGAAAACCTCTGAAAAAAACCTTACCCAGATAACTTACCCTAAGCAAGATTTGAACTTGCGACCTCTTGAATGTGAGGCAGACACGTTAACCATCACGCTACTGAGGCGGGCGAGGCATGAGGCATTAAACGCTGAAAGAAATCTTACCAGAAGAGAAATTCGCTGTCTTGCAAGTTGTGTCTTAGCCCTCTTGCTTTTCTTCCCGTGTCTTGTGAAAATGAATCCTCAAGTTCAAGAAAACATTCAATATGTTCTTCTCTATTTTCAAACACACAATTCACTATCTGGGACTTAAAATTTCATCTAGTGGCAGAACCGGCAGCGATACGACGTTCACATATTTTTTCAGAACCGACATTGGGGCGAGCGTGAGAAGAAAGCAGGAAATCCTGTCAGAATGGAGAAACACTCTTGCTGATTTGTTTTGCGAAGCAGGTTTCTCCATTAAGAGATGTAGCTGATGGGCATAACAGTATACATAGTGTGCCAGAGGATAATGTCCTCTTATTTTAGATTGTACACTATTTTTATTCCCCTCATGACAGTGGCGCCATCAAATGTTTGTGCAATGATTTTGTTTGGTGTTGATTTGAAATGACTGTTTAACTCTGTAAGCAGACACTCGGATAATTCTGTGGCAGTCTGTCCATTAGGCACAAAAAATAAAAGAACCAAAACCTTTCGTAGATGTCACCATTAATTTTGTATTGATAATCACTGTACAACACTGAAATTTGCACCTGACCAAAAATAGGCAATTCTAATATATTTTTAAGCACAAAATTCAGAACTGAAATCCGTTTTGTGATATCACCTAACGTTTTTTAGATATTGCCCTTCTTAAGATTTGCAAAGATCCACTGTACTATGCCATTCCCATCACCACAACCTTTATCCTCTCAACATCTGTGTTGACATTCAAGGCTGGTAGGAGTTCTATTGCAGGGGAGGTAACTTCAGCATTTTGACAAGGGGCTTAAATATGACTTCTTTGAAAGGTCTTCTTTGTTAATGGGCTCATGGAACAACTGGGTGACAATTACAAGCCATATGAATGGCATCTGTTCATTGACTTGTCAAAGTTAAGTTTAAAGGCAGTTTTATTACTTAATGGTGTCTCTTATCCTTCCGTCCCTATAGCTCATGCTGTCCAGATGAAAAACATATGAGAATTTGAAGAGTTTTGAAAGCTATAAACTATGCAAAGTATGAATGGCAAATCTGTGGAGATTTAAAGGTCATAGGGTTACTCCTGGGAATGCAGAGTTGTTGTTGTTGTTAGCTAATGCTGGATTTCTGACAATGAAGTCATTAATCCTCTTGCTCTCCAATTTTTTTCACTGATGATACTGAATGCAGAGTGGTTTCACAAAGTTTTGTTTTTTTATATGTGAGTGGGACAGTCGGGCTAAAGAAAAACATGAAGTAACTTAAGAAGTGCTTTAATACCGGGTGGAAAAAGTGTTAAGCATGAAGCATTAGTTAGCAAAGACAAAACTTTGCTACCGCCGCTTCACATTAAGTTAGGCTTAATGAAACATTTTGTAAAGGCTTTGAACAGAGAGAGTAGGGGTTTTCAGTATTTGAAACAAAAGTTCCCAAGAATAAGCAAAGCAAAATTAAAAGAAGGTATTTTTATTGCCCACAAATATGCAAATTGATGGAAGACCGGCAGTTTGAAAACAAGAAAGCAGCATGGGTGGGATTCAAGACAGTATACAAAAATTTCCTGGGAAATACAAAAGCTGAGAACTAGAAGGAAATTGAGAGCATGCTAAAGCCATATAAAAATTTAGCGTGCAATATGTCCTTAAAAATATATTTTCTGCACTCGCACTTTGACTTCTTCCCACCCAACCTGCGGGCTGTGAGTGATTAATTAAATTAAATTATTTTGTTGTTTAACGACGCTGTCAATTGCCAGGATCACATCAGCGTCGCCGGTGTGCCGGAATTTTGTCCCACAGGAGTTCTTTTACATGCCAGTAAATCTACTGACATGGAGCTGTCGTTTTTAAGCACACTTAAAAACCATCAGGCTGGGCCAGATTTGAACCCACGACCTTGGGATCAGTAGGCCAGCGTCTAACCAACTGAGCCACCCAGACCGAGTGTGAGTGATGAGCACGGAGAACGGTTTCATCAGGGTATAAGTGCCATGGAGAAGCGATACAGCAGAAAGTGATCACCTAGTATGTCAGCTGACTATTGTTGGCAGCTCAGGGGGTTTCCTTATGTCAGCTACCAGCGGAAGTCTTCTCGGAAGCTTTTTTTAAAAAAAAAAGTGAAACCCAATTAATATTTTTAAGTTTTTGCATGAAAGTTACCTAAATATGGGTTGTTAGTTCACTTCAAACATAATGTAAGGATTCTGCATAACGTTTTCATTATATGAAATAATTTCACCTCAGGATTGATTACAATATTTTAATTGCATCTGTTGTCTGCGTTATTTCTTTATAACATTGAAACCGATTTCTCTAAAAAACGATACATGATAGAGAATTTTGGATTTCAGATTTGAGTTCAGCATAGCAAATATGTACAAAGTCAACTATCTTCATTTGAGTGCAAAAACAAAAGTTGAAATTTGTTGTTCAGTGTAACACGAGAACCAGTTGCTGATGCTCTGACACATCTGTAGTGTCTTCTGCCATTAAGGCTACAAATTTTGTCCACTTCAGTTCTTTTATTTTGTCATGGCAGACATCCAGCATATATTGTAACAGTTCTTTTTGTGTTGTTTTTGACATCCATTTAACAATGGTACTTGTCTCCGTGTGACTTTCTACAGCTCTGTTGACCTAAAAATATTCCAGAATTTTCAGATTCTTTTGTCTCATTGTGTCCCTGTAATGCCAATTCAAATGCACCACACAGCTTAATGCAGTCTATTATTTTTTATAAAATATACATATTTCTTTCAATTTCCTCCTTTTTTAGTTTGAGACTCAATATATGCAGAACTGAGCTGTACTTCCGAACAACAAGCAAAGAAACAGAAAAGAGCATTTCAAATTTTACAACCACTTCAAGACCTGTACCTAACCCCACTCTGCCTGCATACTCTCTTGTATGCAGGTGCCTTTTTAGAGTTACCCACTAACATCAGGTTTGCTTCGGCGGTACCTGACATAACAGCACCCGACTTTCCCTTCCATCCTCGTAGAGTAGACGTAGTGCATGGTAGGGGAGGCGATGTATATCCCTTTCGGATGATCGTCACCTGGGCTGGCGGAGGCGGGGCCAGTCCAAAAAAAGAAATTAAAAAAAAAAAACAGGTAAAAGGGATTGATATTCAATAAATGGTCAATTAAATTTCAATTATGTCAAATTGATTAAGTACTATCAAGCTTACCACTTCTCCAAAGTATCCAAGAAGATTTCAAATTTAATACATTTTTTGACATGTCACTTTCAGGCCTTTATTTGCTGGAAAACATTTTAATATCCTTGCATGGAACAGGAGTTGAAGCAAACACCAAATTTATCTTTCCTTTTACAAATCACTTAGATCAAGAACATGCAATTTTACTAGTTTTACTACCTTAAAGCTGTGTGACACTATTCTCTTCAGTTAAAGGACCTATGTAGCATCCTATTTAGTCTTCTAGCTTGAAACCACAAAGCAGTATGTATATAGCTATTGGCCCAAGCACTTGTAATTTTTAAGCTTTCATACACACAATAAATACTAATGAGAAGTTGAAGTCACTGGAATGGATGTCAAGAGTACCTTGCACAGCTATCATGCATCTTGGTTGTCTCAATTTACTCACTGCTCAGTAAATGCTCTATTCCTTCAGTGACTAACAATTCATGAAAGGTATGTTTTGAATTCTTAAGAGTACCTGTCAAAGTTTGTCCTCAAAGTGTCCAAGAATTGATTACTTAAGGAAATGCAATAATTGGATTGTCTAAGGTTCCGGAAATATTATAGAATGCAAAGTGTCCTGATATCACTGTTGTTGTTAGCTAATGCTGGATTTCTGACAATGAAGTCATTAATCCTCTTGCTCTCCAATATTTTTCACTGATGGATGCGGTGCTAGAAGTGGCCGGGCATATTTGAAGGTGGTCTCGGTCCATTTCCTCTTGTAGATCACATAGAGGACAGAGTGGTGAAGAATATATCCCAATTTTGTTTAAACGTTTTGCCAGACAATCGTGTCCTGTAATCAACCTGAATGTTGCAACCGCCATTTTTTGAGGATACTCAGGAATTTCTGTTTGAGTGTTTGGTAGTTCCCATCTTTTATTTTTTGATTTTTCATAGTAATATTTTGCAATAATTTTTTTGAATTCACAGTTGACTAATCTTTTAGCTGCATAAAATGGTAGATTAACTATAGATTTCTGCACATTGCTGCTACCCTTTTTGGCAAGAAAATCAGCTTTCTCATTACCACTCAGTCCACAGTGAGCTGGTATCCAATGGAAGACTAGGTGTTTTTGAAGTGCGGTTAGATGGGTAAGGATTTTCCAACATTCTATAATTGTTTGGTTTTTTGGTGACAACTTGAAAGTAATTGCTATAGTTGCTGCCCCGGAATCTGAGAGAATAACTGCTTGCTGAAAATGTGAAATTCTATACAAAAGATTTTGTAGGGCCGTTCGAATTGCTTCAATTTCTCCATCAAAGTTTGTTGTTCCATAACTTAAAGATTTGTAATAGGAAACGAGGTGACACGTGACTCCAGCCCCTGCTCCATCTCGGTTTGATATCAATGATCCATCAGTATAAATATGGAGCCATTTGTGTTCTGGAAATCTAGTATGGATTGTCTCTAATGCCAATAATTTTAGAACACTAGTTGGAGTATCACTTTTCTTAACTTCTTCTGTCAGGTGTAAATAATATGTGATGTCTAATGTTTGTGTCGGATTGACTTTAGATATGAAGTTTTCCTTTGAATTAGGAAGGTATACATTCTTCTTGATGTCTTGAATTTTGGAAAGAAAGCTCTCCTGAGTCTTTAGTGTATGTGTAAAATTTCTCTTGTGCCATGTATTGAATGGGAGTCTGATCAACTTTTCGTGTTGAATAAGAGCCGCTTTTTCTATTTCATATTCAATGGGGTATTGGTTGGTTAGTATTTCCATAGCTGCTATTGGTGTGGTTTTGATAGCACCTGTAATTAGTCTCAGACTTTGGTTTTGAAAGATTTGAATTTTTTTTTGTGTTTGCTGTTACAAGAACTTTGCTGCAGCAAGTAAATAATGGCTTTATATATACATTGTATGTTGTGTTAAGAGTTGCTCTTGAACATCCCCACTTCATTCCTGTTAGACGTTTTAACAGTGAAAGGCGCCTGTCTGCTGTTTGTATTACATTATCTATTTGTTTGGTCCATGTAAGTTTGGTATCAAATGTAACTCCTAAATACTTTGCTTCCTTTGTTTGTGGTAATTGTTGACCCTCAAAATTTAGTTTTATTTTTAGTGGTTTTTTTTCTTAGTGAAAGGATTTGGTAGTTTGATTTTGTTGTATTAACAGCCATTAAATTTTCTTTGGTCCACTTTTGTAGGTTGTTTAAGGATTGTTGCATGGTTTTTTATAGTTCTGTACTTTTGTTTTTTGGGATATCACTGTTGTTGAGATGGGACAGTGTATGGCCACCTTCAGTTTGTAAGTGTAGGTGAATGTGAATGTACAAGAGAAAACTTAAACCCATCGAGTGCAAAACATGTAAAATAACCAATAGGAGAGGCATGAATATTATTATCAAACTTTAGAGCCGGTCTGGGTGGCTCAGTTGGTTAGATGCTGGCCTACTGATCCCAAGGTTGTGAGTTCAAATCCGGCCCAGACCGATGGTTTTTAAGTATGCTTAAAAATGACAGCTCCATGTCAGTAGATTTACTGGCATGTAAAAGAACTCCTGCAGGACAAAATTTCAGCACACCGGTGACGCTGGCGTGATCCAGGCAATTGACAGCATCGTTAAACAACAAAATAATTTTTAATTTATCAACCTTTAGACTGTGAGGATAAATGTGGTTGAAAAACTAATTGTTTTAGAAGTCCTGAAAATGTTGTCTCCTCCACAATATTGAAACAATTGTGGAGGAGCTACACATGCCAAGGATCACAGGCAACTATGCACTTAAGATGATATTGCAGGCAAATAGTGTGGCATTAAAGTGTTTAGTTGTGTAATTGCATGTACAGGGAGCAAAAGTTTTCAACCTGACTGTAATGTCCTAAAGATGGCCTAAATTACTTTGATATTTGTTAAACTATCATTAGACTTTGAATCTTTAGGCCCTAAAAATGTGATTTTTGGTGCCTAAAGAGGTCCTAAAAAGTAGGGAAATAGGTCTTTAATAGGCACAATAAATAAATAAATTTTATGCATCACGCCATCCAAACACAGTGATTAATGTTTTATTTCAAACACAAATAGATAAGATAATATAGTAATTGAGCAATCGCATAAAAAAATCTGTGTCACTGTCAGTTAATAAAAATGGATAAAATTATGTCATACATGAATTTTAAAAATTAATGCAACATTGTTATTTTTTAAATGACAGATTCTTCAATTTCACTTTTGGCTGTAATTTTGTCTACAATAGATAATAAGAAGCATTTTCAGATGATGATGTAGGGTAAATTTGCTTTTTGTTAGTCAGAATTAGCTTAAGTGCTGAAAAAGATGTCTCAACATCTGCGGTGGTGATTAGAACATATTTGAAAAGAGAAACCATATGCTGATTAAATCCTGAAGGGAGATCTGCCTCACATCCTTTTAAAATATCTGGTACTTCTTTCAGAACCATATATCCAGGATTTTTGGTGAGCACCATTTGTAGTTTTTTTGGAAACAATTTTCCCAACCTCACCAACAGCTTTGTTTAACTGACTTTCTGCTCTTGTAAATAATGTGAGTGATTCAGTGAGACAGCTTTGATGATTCTAATTGCTCTATAGTATATGCTAAAAATTTGAAATTAGCATTAATATATGACAGATCCTATCTCAAACCTTTCTCTCGTAGTTCATTCTGGGCAACTGCAATTCTTCTTCCGAAAAACTATTTACCTCTCAACACTGTCAATGTTCTCACTTTAATACTTCATGGCCTGCAGCCACTTACTCCATCTTGTCAAAATAGGCGCTGGTGGCAAAGGCAGATTGGGACATCTTTCTTTGAAAGCTGCTATTCTAGAACTTGACTTTAAAAATACTTTGTTTATGGAGGACGTTACATCAATGATTTTTGGGGACCTGTTCCGAACTTCCTCTGTTACTTGATGAAGTGCATGAGCCAGACAACGTATGTTAAATTCTAGAAAAATACCTTCAAAAGTTTCCCAGCTGCTATCATATATGGTGCTGCATCAGTGTACAGTAACAACACCCTTTCATCCTTTACAACATTCGAATACAGTATTTTTAGTCTGGAGTTTACGAAGTAGGCAACTAATTGAGCATTAGTTTTCTCCAACATTTTCGATCAAATCAAATGCAAATTTTCATAATTTTCTTCGTCTGATTTCCCTACAATCAAATTTGATATACTTAGCCCCAGGGCATCTGTGGTTTCATCTATGGAAATCCAGATGTAGTAATTTCCTATTTCTGATCTTATTTCATTCAGCTGTGATTCATATACTATCTCAAATAGTTTCTTCTAAGTGTCGATTTGGAGGGTATTCTTTCTCTACAATACTTTTCTAAAAGTGACGTCATTGTTGTATTTTCAACTACATTCCAAGGAATGTTGGCTACAGCAAATACTTTACACATATCAAAATAGAACTGGGATTTTATTTTTGAGGGCATGAGCTGTGCAAGTGAAGTTTGCTTCTGCGAATTTTTCTTTTTAGAATTTGCTTGATGCATTGAAGTTTTCTCATGCTGTACCAAGTGACTCTTTTTGGCAGAAGTCTTAAATAGTAGAATATATTTATAAATATATATTTGAATGTCAGTAAATCATATTTTGTTAAAATAATTAAAATTTTAAATGAATAATCAATATAATTTACATAAAAATTAGTACAACTTAAAAAAATTTTTGTTTTACAAAATTAGTATTGTCTTGATCTGTTGTAGTATTAGACCCCAGTATTGGACTCAAAATGTGTCAAACAAGCTTGAGATAGAAGAAAATGTCATATGGTACAATTAATCATGGTAGTTAACGAACATGGTCTCATGTGAATAACAAAAATGACAGAAAATACAGTGAAAAGCTTACATCTATATTGCAGACCTGAAGATTATTTTCCCATCTGTTGTATAAGACTGGAAATTTGAAATCCATGTTCTTATTAATGCACTTTTGGTAGATTTGTTCTTAGGCATTTTGCAGCACTAGCACAAAAATTATCACAGCAATGAAAGACTTTAATATAGTTACTTGACACAAACTGACACTTTGCCTTATTTCCAAATAACCATTTCTGAGAACCAGACATGGGCCCATGGGCGTCGCAAAGGGCGAGCAAGGGGGCAGCTCCCCCTTGGAAGTTGGTGAACTTAATGTGCAGCCAATTACTGACTATTAAACTATTATTTTAATTTTGATTTAAAGAACAATTTTTATTTAGCACAATTTAATACGGTTATCTGCAACAAATATTTTGACAGTAAAATAATGGTTTAATATTATTTGATTGCAAACTTCCAACATGTGGCCCCCCACCCCCCCCCCCCCCCCCACCCTTGGAAAAATGTCTGCTGATACTCTTGCATGGGCCAATTGTTATTGTATTCCATTGCTGAAGTTCTGATTTTGCATGTGGCACCTTAAGATTTCACTAATTGTTGCTTTATTTATTGTGCTAAACTTTTTAAAAATGACACCATACCACAGTTTATCAAACAGAAAGCAAATAAGTATCGGTCAATGAAAGGTTCGTTGTTGATTAAATAATTATTTATTGAATACAACAGTGTGGTGAATAAATTCGTTGGAATTTTAAAAAAAGGCATTTATAGGTACCAAAAGACAGAAATATTCATTTATGTTGAAATACATGCCTAAGTTGGTCAATACCTTTTTAGGTAAGTTACACTGGTCTACAATGAAAAATTTTCAAGAATGGAAATGGGTGTTTCTTATGTATTTTGATTGCCCAAGCACAAATATGTTTCTGTTTTCTTTTTTTTTTTCTTTTTTTATTATATAAGAATGGTTATAAAAAGCAATTAGGTAGATTTCTGAAGAATCAGCCAATAAACTTTTGCTACATCTGTGGGGAGTGGAGTATTAAATCACGCAGATGACATATGACACCTGCAGTGAAAAATTGTATGATCTTCATTTTGGGTGCAAGTTAGGTGATCAGGATTGAAAATGGACACCACATATTGTCTGTGTGAACTGTTCATCTCATCTTAATGGTTGGGTGAAGAAAAAAGTTAAAGTTATAAAGCCTTTTGCTATTCTGATGATATGGAGGGAACTGATCAATAACATAGATAATTGCTATTTCTGCATGGTTAAAATATCAGGGAAGAAGGCAATTATAGAAAGAAGATCACATGTCTCTACATCAAGTCAGTTATTTGACCCATATCACACAGTTCCTCCTTACCTGTACCTGGTCCTCCACACCTGGTGAAGATGAAACCCAGGTAGAAGCAGTATGGACACGGAAAGTGCAAGCTCTGATTTCAATTATGAAGAAATTATGCCATATCTCCCGACACAAACTTATTTGAATGATCTAGTTAGGAACCTGAATCCTTCTAAGGCACAAACTGAACTTTTTGGTTTGTGTCTGAAACAGTGGAATTTACTAGACAAAGATGCTAGAGTTTGTTGCTTTTGACATCGTCAGCCTGCCTTTGCACAATTCTTTGTCATGAAAGACTCACTCTGTTACTACAATGATGTTAATGGTCTTTTTAGTGCTATGGAAATGAAACATTTACCAGTGCAATGGCACTATTCGTTGATGGTTCCAAAACTAGCCTCAAAGCAGTACTCCCTCACAATAGCAATGTATACCTTCCTGTTCCCATAGCTTATGCCACTAAAATGAAGGAAGCATACAGCAGCATGGAATTTTTGTTGCATAAAATTCAATATAACCTCCACAAGTGGTAACACTGTGCTGACTTCAAAGTAAGTGGGATACTTGCAAGATTAGAATCTGGTTATACAAAGCTTTACTATTTTCTTTATGAATGGGATAACTGTGATCGGAACAGTAACTAGAACAGAAGGATTTGACCTGCTCATACACAAATGGAACCTGGTTGTAGAATGTAGCAAACGTTCCATTGTGAAATTGAAAGACTTTGTTACCACCACTTCACATAAAACTTGGACTTATGAACTCATTTGTTGTTATGATGGACAAAGCTTTGAGCCCTCTTGAACTGGACTGGAATTCTTTCAAGAAACTGTCTTCTGATTTGTTTTGAAACAAGAGAGCAGACAATAGTGATGTGTTAGTCAAAGAACCACTGCAGTCTTACCACAGTCTTGGTAAAAATGTTCATGTTGTTAAAAATGCATGTTCTTCACTCACACTTGAATTCTTTTCCTACTGATGCTCTTGGATACGTCTCTGATGAACATGGGGAAAGGTTTCATCAGACCATATCTATGTTGGAGCAACTCTATCAGGGGCAATGTAGAAGTATGGCGGCTGACTACTGTTGGACACTACTGCAGGATAGTAGTGGAACACATAAGAGGCACAGTAAACATCCAAATATAATTTAGGTATATATGAAAACATTCCAATAGCATTTCATTGTCTTTGTGTTGATATATTAGCATTTACAGATGTAATTATGTTGTTTAAGCATCACAAAGGCCAAATAGAATTAGATAGTGACTAGTGCCGTTTACACAAACACTGTGGGTGCTGTAGAAAAACCAATGACAGATTTGTGTTCAGCAGGTCGAAATACATAAGAATAACTCATTTTGGTGCTCGAAAATTTTACAAAGTTGAATTTTGTCAAACAGTGTTATATGTATAATTATCTGTAAAGGAAAACAATAGTTAAAAGCCCTAAATATCCATGCACTGTAAAGTTTCAGATATTTGTGATCATGTGTGAACTAACTGTGTTAACATTATGTACAAAATGGATAAAAGTTAAATATGAGCTGTAATGAAGCACTTCATTTTCAGGGTTTAATCCAAAAAGAACTACAAATAGAGTTAAATTCAACATCAGAGGATTCTTCCCCTTCATTTTTGATGGTTAATAAGTGGGCTCTTGAAGATGGTCATGCATCCATCCATTCTAGACAAGTGCTCGGTATACCCCAAAACTACTGTGACCAATGACATTCTGACAAAACTTCACCATACCATAGTCAGTGATCATTGTACACAAGTTGGCCAATATGCAGAGTCTTGATAGGCCATGTCCACTACATTTTACACAAAGTTTTGGGCATGAGAAAACTTTCTGCTCTATGAGTGCTGCTTTTAGCAATGGACCCAAAATGTTTAGGGTGAACATTTCTCAATGATTATACTAGTTAAAATGCAATTCCAACAAGTTTCTCTGATGTTTACAGTTTGTGAGAAATAAATCAAGAATACTACCCTCTCCAGTAAAACAGCCAAGGATAATTATTATTTATTTATGCCAACAAACTTACTGCTGGTCAAGGGTGTTGCTAATGTGCCATCTAACAATAGGTGGGACAGTGTGGAGGATCCCACTCATGTCAGTCAAACCCTCATGATTGTCAGAGTCGGCCACAGTGTTACTTAATGTTGTGGTGCACTCTGTTTTAATACATTTGTTGGAGCCAAATAGCTATGTTGGTTTAAAATATTGCATTACTTGCACATATTTGCATATTCACTCACTGTGTCCTTTATGTGCAGAGTTGTGTGTAGTAGTGATTACATTCTTGTTTACACTCTATATTTGGTTCATGAAAGGAGTATTGTTGCAGATAAGGTGGTGGAAGCCATGAACTGCTATTCTTATGAAGACATGTCTCATCTTGAAATTTCCTTTTGTCCATGATGAAACTATTATTGCTCCTATGCCATAAAATTCTGGGCATATTGCTTCTCTTTTGGTTCAGTGTTGCCAGTAATTTTTCTGATGTGCTACTATTGGGTAGAAGCAGGTTTCTCCACAGGCCTTTGATGAGAAAAGTTTCCTTCACCAGGATATATACGAGCGTCGATTGCATAGTCTTTGACACTCCCATTGCTTTGTTTATATGGACTACTTTTACTCTTTCTAGTGTGGGTAGGTTCTTAACCATAAGATGTGGTCATACAATTTCTATGCCAATATCGGTAGCATTTTGGCTTTGAATAATAACATTGTTATTTCAGGGCTGAGGGTTTTTATTTATTTTATGCATTACCATTATTGCTTGTGTTGCTCTCTCTGTTATGTATTTTATGAAGCATTTTGCACTTTTTTGGTGTGACACCTAAGTATTTGAAGTCTGATATGATGTTTAGTTTTCCTCCCAGTGTGAAGAATTTGGCTAAGGCAAATGCCTTTTTCCATTTCTGTGTTTTGTTTTACTGTTATTGAAGTTTGTTTTAAATTTATATTGTTGTATAGTGTCAAGTTGTTTTTTTATCATAATAGTAACCACATAATAATGGAAGTGGAAAGGATTACTCCACAGTAAAATTAACATTACAAAATGCTGAGCTGAGGAGTTTTGAATTTTATTCTATATTTGATAATATTTGTTCTTGTGTTAACTGTTATTTGAGCTGGTGTTGGAAACTGGGGAAAGTCATTGCAGTCACCGGGTAGAAAATTGTAATCAATATTCATAGATTCTTTAAAGATGAATTTCAGGCACATGGAGAGAGTACAATATTTGTCAAAGATGTTAGATGAACAGCTGCTGCCACTGGAGTATCTTGTACAGCTATGTAAACAATGACTGAGCACATCATGAGAGCAGAATATATCTAAGACACATTTAGTGTTGCAGTGAGATTTACACAAGTTGATATTTCCAACATGCAGCTTAGCTTGTTAATAGTCTTTGTTCCATATGTTATAGTATATTGGACACAAAATAGGCTGTGTGAAGCACAACTTGAAGCACACCATCTAAGGGACGTTACTTAACAGTGTCGGAATGTTTTATCTCTTGCTGATTTCAGCACATCTGGGTTTGAATTACTTCCCTAACCAGTGCTTTCCTGGTTGATAATGTATTTATTTGACACTGCTGTTACATATGTAAAGAAATTTGTAAATGTTCAGTATTAAATACTGAATAGTTACAGAAGAGACAACAGCATCACATTTATGCCGTGGAAATGAATGTGTCAAGATTAATTGTAATAAATGCAGGTTTAAAAATACTAATCATCAATACATTTATACTTAAATTACTTTTGCTTTTTATTCTCAAATCTGCTTTGAATTTATTCTTCATATTATATTTTCCAAAAAATTTGAGCTGCACACTAGTAATGTAAGTATTGGTGTTTTTATCAAAATGAATGCATGATGTTCACTCTTATTTGTACCTTCACTTTCCAGTTTATGACATCACTCTTTGGAGCAAGTCTTCAGTTACTTAGAAACATACTTCCGCTTTGCACCATCTAACGATGTATAGTTGTGGTGCTTGTATCAACGCCGGCAGCTGAATCGATGAGTATTCTTCACTTGGAACCGCCTCCTAGTGACTGTTTGCGGAATTTACACGACTATACCATGAGTGTGTCCTTTGAACCTGTCCGCATGATATGAAAACAAAGTCTTCTGATCTTTGAGTACAATGAAACATGTCGCTTGTAGAGGATAATATGCAGCTGACAGTACAGCACCGTGTCTTCATGTTATGTGCTACTTTTGAACCAAATTAGCCATCCAGGCCGACACAACACAAATCAGAGGTCGTATTCTAAAACCGTAAAATCAAATGCCAAGGAATAAAAAGCTAGTCAATTTCGGCGACGAACCGCAGCACCGTAACGACGGAGACCGGGTCGTCGCCCAGAATTGACTTGAGTAGGTACGATGCAACATGTCGTCGCTAGTAGAGGGCAATATGAAACTGACAATACAGCACCGTGTCTACATGTTTGTGGTGTTTTTGAACCGGACTGCTGAATGAAGGGAAATTTCAACACAATAATAACTGCTGCATTGATCATCTTCACAGGCATGAGGAATTCCAAGAGACACTTCGCAGAATTCTGAAATAAATGTTAAATGGTAACCACGATTATTTTACGGTAGGTACTTTATTGTGACATAGAGTACATAAATGACACACAGGTATACTGTATCTTTGAGATACCTACAGTGGCGGCTCGTGACTTACAAAATAGGTGAAGAAGTTCACTTAAGCATGCTGAAAATACAAGGCAAAGCCGGTGTACCACGGTCCAACATCTTTTACCAAACTTTTTGTATCCAATGGAGCTGTACACAAAAGAAACAGTGTCTGTCACACTATGATTCATTTTGGTCCAATACAAATGACAGTTCTCGTAGTAAGCGAGGGAAATAAACATGGCGGATGCCGTGCAGCTTTGTTTTAAAATAAAATTTAATCGGTAAGCCAAACAATGTACAAAAACTGCCTGAGGAGCATTGTTCTTGATTCTTTTTTGAAGTCCATTCAAATGTCCTAACATAACACTCGCTCCATCGTAACATTGTGCAACTAATTTACGTTCATAATTAAATTCTTTAAGAACATCATGCAGCAAAAGGAACAATGTTTCTGCGGACCTAGCAGCACTCACATTATGAAATCCGAAAAATCGTTCAACCAATGTGCTCCCTGTATTCACGTATCTTACAATGATGAGACTGTTGACAAACATCTGTAGTGTCGTCAACTTCAACAGAAAAAAAATCTGATATATTAATTTCAGGTCTGTAAGTATTCCGAAATACATCCACTCACCTCATTTTGTACAGATTTAGAATCACAGCTGAATATACTTTTAATTGTATTATAGTGGTTTTGGATTTCTAATGGACTTTCAGCACACAAGCTCCTTGAAATGTCCCGACTTAGCGAAAGCGCACCCTCATCATGACCTCTGAATGCAAGCTCTTGTTTACCTAAATGCAATGTTGCTTTAATGATCAACGGCAGGAAAAGCCTATTTAAAGTCACATTTTCATTGAAATGCACATGAAAAAGTCTGCTGTTTTCTTGAAGAGCGTCAGATATTGTGTCTCCTTTTTTTTTTTTTTTTTTTTTTTTTTTTTCCCAAAAGCGTTTATTTGTAATTTACATTTTTAATGTCCCGGCGAATCATTGTGCTTGTGAAGGGAACGGGTTATATTAATGAAATCTGTGAATCTCTCTTTGTCCCACACGTTACTTTTGTTGCTAAAAAGTAAACAAGGCAAACAGAATAGCGATTGCAAACTACGGCTACTGCATAACCAAGAATAGTTATCGAGCAAAGAGCTTTTGAATTTAATATAATGTCTTCCCTATTTTCTTATCATCCCTTTTAAGGGCTATATCAATGATATCAGTGGGCCACCCAAAGTTTAAAACATCCTTCTTGTCTTCATCTTTCCACCTGGAAAATGGGGTTTCTAACAAATTGCAAACTGTATCGTTCACTAGATTCGTAACAAAAGACTTATATTCCGTAATTTAAATATAAAGAGCACTGGAGTCTAGCAAACTCGTAAATTATACTGTTCACAATTGTCTAAAACACTACTTTTAAGTTTACCACCAGCTCTTCCTCGAGTTAGACGACTATCTTCTAAGCGCGCGAAAACGGAACCATCCCCTCTACCGTGTTCTGTACCTTTACCCAAGTGAAAATATTTCTTGTTTGCCTGAAACATGTGCATGCACATGTTATTTCCCCGTAGTAAAACGTTTCGTGACGTCATGTTGCCACGGCAACCAAGCTGTTTGGTGCAACAGTTTCTTCCACAATTCTGACTGTTTCACTTGGTCTTGCAACTGATCTGAAGACCCGCTCCCACCAATTTTCCCTGCCGGCTGCCTGGCTGTAAGTTCCAAACAAAAGAAGGGTTGATCACTGACCCTGCTACGGCTGCTAGCAGTGGAAATTTGCGATTAAACTGTCAGAATGGCAGTAATAATGCCAACATTAACAAAAATAGAATACTGCTATATTCAGGTGAAAACTTATTCACCTGCTTCACCTGAATAGCCGCCACTGGATGCCTAACCAAAAATAATGTTGAACGTTCCTTACTTCCAAAACATGTCTCAGTGTGGAAGAGACATGTTTGAACGCATATTCATTGAAATCTCTCCAGACGTTGCCACACTTCACGTTTTTAAAACTTTACCGACGACCAAGCCACTGCTCTAATATACCTATCCTCACATGTTCTTTACTTCTCAATTTCGCTGTTAGGTCTCCCATTAAACCGACGCGCGCCAGGAGAAACTAGTGTTCCGTGGTCTATAGCAAGCATCGGCAAACATGTACTCAATGAGGCCTCACAACTATGGCGTGTCAGGGGCAGCGCTTACTCTGCCTCACCCTCCCTCCCTCCCTCGCAGCCTTAACTGGCACTGCAAACACACCGATCGCGGGCGAACTGTCCTCTCGTATTTACCTGCACTTCTAAACATGTCTGTCAAAATGTAATTTAATACTAAGACTTTGTGGCGGCGGCGACGACGGTTTGCATCGGGCGCCGGGCATCTTCGTCTTCGTTCCTCGGCTGCTCGCATTCGGCGTCTCGTGCTTATCGCCGGCCACACATACTAAAGGTCAATGTAGGGATGTGGGGAAACAGGTTGGTTCGATCTCAGGGTGTAATAAAGGTCACAGAGGACCTTCGTGTGTCCAACAAGGAAGACGACAATATTTTCTGTACCGCACTTCTGATTTATTGTGTTTGTCGTGACATCTGCCCAAAATGCACCAGAATTCTCGGAGAACAATTTCCGAGGTTGTATATAATTTCTTGTCCCTTGTAACCGGTATTTCCCTGATGAAACTCTAATCCCCGAGGTAACTAATTTGCGCACTACCTGTTCGCGGATTCTTCCTACCACACATCTTTTCACGTCTGCCTCCTCCAAGTCACATCGCTCAAGTCCCCCAATTCTAGCTCTGGTGCCTCCTCCGCACCTTCCCATTTGGACCACACAGATTTCTGCCCTTTTAGTTTCGAAAACATCCACCCTCGTTAAAATTAACGACCTAAGGGGACAAATATGTTTTCGAAACGCCTACTCCGAGAATCCTGGCTGTTTTTCTTCGAGCATATGGTTTTCGGGATAAGTTCCGGTCACAAAATGCCCCTTCATTGACATGTCAAGTTTACAACGTGAATCTTACATGGCAATGAAAGTCCTACTAAGCTAAACCTAAGAGAAAAACATAAGAATGAATACAATTATATACCTTATAAACTAACATTTTACATGAATCAATTGCATACACCTGTAATTATTCTACTTTGGAGTTTCTGTTATCCACTTTAGTCCTCATCGTCTTTAACAGCCTCCGCAAGCAGCAGTCATACAAGCTAAGCGATACTTATTCACTTCTTCTGCACTAAACAAAAACACCACTTTCACTTTTCAACGATCTTTTATTCCCTTTTTTTTTTTTTTTTTTCCACTTTGTCTTTTATCTCGTGTCTTTGACCTTTGTACCTTTTACCATGATCTGTACAATACTTGTTTTACTACATGTTTACTCAATCATATATTAGTACAATTGATCTTCGTTACATAGCCTCACTGCTTGAAATGTGTATTGCAGTTACTCCTACCATCCAGGTTCGACTGTGGGCGATACTCCCTACTACTGATTGGCATCCCCACATTTTAGTTCAAAAGTTTACTTGCCAAACTACTCACTTCTTAACTTGAAACTGTCCGGCGCATTCGTATAGTACGATAGTATAGTTCAAGGCTATCTCAGTATTATTTCGGAATTTAAATAAGGACGACTGACGTTACGTTCCACCGTCAACAGGTTTTGCGATGTTTTCTCCCGGGTCCACTGTGCCCTTAACATACGGTTTTAATAAGGACTTATGGTATTTGCCCAGTAGTTTACCGCTCTTTACCTCTCGGACTAGATAGGTGTGTGCTCCAATTTTTTCGAGAATCTCAGCGGGACCTATATATAGCAATTCCATCCTATGATAGCGTTTATTTAACGCACTTGACCTTTTATGGTCTCTTATTAAATCTAAATCAGTCTTGCGGAGTTCCCATTTCGTTTTACTCCTTCTAGCTTTCGTTTTCCTCTTCTCCGCCTTTCCCCCGAATACTTTTCCGTGCCCTTTCGCACTTTGAACTTCTGTAGCTTCCAACCCGTGAGGAATATAGGTCGGTAAGTTCGGGATGATTTTCCGCGAGTTTTGCGCGCTCATCAAGACTGCGGGCGGGTAAGAGGTAACAGGGTGCACCAAATTGTTTATTACAAACTCGATATACTGGCATGAATCGACCCAGCTGCTATGCTTATTGTGATTCATAATTCTAAAATATAAAGTCAGATCGCGCATAACCCTTTCGCAAGGATTTCCTTGAGGGTAATACGCAGAACTGTGGTATAGCTTTATGCCGTTATCGTTCAAAGCCTGCCTAAATTTTCTGCTGGAATGCACTGTAGCATTGTCTGAAAGAATAGCCTTCATTTTTCCATATTTCGGGATATATTCTTTTAATATCTTCTTTAAGCACACCGCCGTAGATATGCTCCGCGACGGATAAATTTTCACGAACGAACTGAAGACGTCGGTTAGTACAAATATGTACTTGAACCCGAATCTGCCCGACGGCATCTCGCCATGCGTATCCACACATACGAGTTCATTCGGCGCGTCCCGTATTATTACTTGCGGTTCGGTATCATATCGCACATTTAATGGTTTCGCCTTTAAGCACGTGTCACAACTCGAAACTATTTTTCTAACCTTCTTATGGAGGTGTTTAACGTAAAAATCCTCGGCTATATTCAGGGCTGTCCTCTCACTACCTGCATGAATGAGGGCTTCGTGATGCGTTCTGATTAACTGATCTGTGAGACTCTTAGGAATATATATCTTCCATCTCTTTTCTTCCCGACCATGTAATTTGTATAATATGTTATTTCTGCGCCCTAGGGTTCCCGGCGCATTTTCATTTATTTCCGGCGCTGACTCTAGCTTCAATTTCAAATCTTCATCCTCGTTTTGCCGATCTGCTATTTGCTTAAGACTTTTTGCTAATTTCTTGTTGCCGGATAAATCTAATTTCATTAACGATACGGTCTATCACTGTTTTCTGGCACTTGATTTGTTTTCTTGAGTCTGGAGAGCATGTCGCTAAAAATATTCATCTTCCTGGGTATGTGCTTAATTTGAACATCATAAGATATTATCTCGTGAATATATCGCGATATTCGGGTACTAGTCAATTTAGCCCCATATGCCACAACAGAAGCATCCGTCATTATGTGACAGTCTAAGTCATCCCTTGGTCTCTCCAAATTCTATGGAATTTGCAAATAATTCCTTGACTTGTTTAAAAGCTTTTTATTCCTTGTCTGTCCATTTCCATTTTTATCCTTCCTTAGCAGTTCCCGAAGGGGCGCAACTTCTTAAGCATAATTTATTAAGAATTTTGCTTGGTATTGAAATATACCTAGAAGACGTTTCAACTGCTTTACGTTCTTAGGGCTAGGGATTTTCAAAATGCTTTTCACCCTATCGGGGTGTGGTCTAACTCCCTCCGCCGAAAATATATATCCTAAGAATTCTACTTCCTTAACTAAAAATTGCGATTTCTTGAGATTAATAGTCATGCCGTTCTCCATAAATTTTCTGAGAATGTAATCTATGTGTGTTAAATGCGATTCAAAATCTTCATCAAAAATTAATGTCATCCACGTATTGCACCGCAAAATCTTCGATAGTCTCTCCAAAAATAGCATGAATCGCCCTAAGTAACGCCGAGCTACTCGTCGATAACCCATACGGGCAGGTTCTGAAGGAATACGATTTTCCATTATGCAAAAAAGCTGTGTAGTGCCTCACTTTTTCATTCAATGGTATTTGCCAGAAGGCTGACTCTAGGTCGATTTTAGAAAAATATTTACCTTTATTTACTCAAAATATTAGCGTTTCAATTCCTTCAGATCTGAAATTGTCGGACACGATATATGAATTTAACTTCCTCGCGTCAATGGTCATGCGCAGTTTGTCTGGTTTCCTATACACCCAACATAGAGCATTTGAGTATGGAGAATCACTCAATACTATAATTCCCTGTTTGTACATTTTATCAATTACTTCGTCTGCTTGCTTCCTAATTGCGATTGGTATGTTCCTACATTTATGGGAGAAGGGACGAATACCCTGGACCTTCAAATCGTGGGTGTAAACTTTACACAACCCTGGCTGCTCTGAAAACGCCCCTCGGTTTTTCAGAAGTACCTGCATAGGCTCTTTGACTGTTCCTCTGACAATACATTAGCGCGCCCCGCCTTTTGTTGCAGAATCTGTTCTAGCTCAACATTCTTTCGGTCAACCTGTCTACTCCCCTCTCGCCAGCTTGAGGTTGTAAATTTGTCATTTGCCTCTGTTATGGTCGCCCCGGTCTCATTGACCCACCAATTATCGGCATTCGCTTCGTTTTCTTTACGGGCCATTTCTTTATTCTCAGATTCGTACGCTAATTCTTCGTCTTCATATCCGTATTCATAGATACCATTTTCATTTGCTGGGACGCTAATTCTTCGTCTTCATATCCGTATTCATAGATACCATTTTCATTTGCTGGGACGCTTCTTAACTCTGATATGACACAATTTTCACCTAACCTCAAATTTTCTATGAAAAAATGCTCATCCTGCAATGGTAAATCTGGCTGCGCCCGATCTAAAAGTCCTTGGTTCGTTCCGTTACTAAAAGGTACCTCTATTTTCTCACCATTCTCCATCTGTATCGTAAGTCTTCTAGTTTCAAAATTTACAATCGCATTCCACAAATCTAAAATGTCTGCCCCCAAAATTAAGTCATGCGCCAGACGCGGAATAACAAGGAATATTACTTCAAAGTTTTTGTTCTTGACTTCGATATCGAGCATGACCTGGAATTTAACTCGTTCCTTCTTTCTTCCAATGGCCACACTACAAAATGTATTCTTTACCGGCAGTGACATGACCCTAACTATTATTCAGCAAATGACGATAATAATTCTCGCTGCAAACTGACGCGTTAGCTCCCGTGTCAATCATGGCTTCCGTAGCCCTGTTCATTGCCATTAATTTTACGAAAGGGGATTCAGTTATAATTTCGAACTTTTTATTTTCGCTGTTTCGTTCATGTTTATCGGTATCACTCTATCTTTCCTCCGCAAACGTGAGTGGCCCTGGTATGCCTTGTACCTGGGACGGTTCAGAGACCTTTACTCGGACCTCGTAAAGGCCGAAGCTTGGTTTTCCGAGGGTCCGGGTTCCTGATAGTTCGCGTCCTGTGGGGATTCTTGTAACTGACGCTGACCGCCATCCTGAATTTCTATCGAGTGGTCCTCTCAACCTTCCCTATTAGATGAATCACGCCCCTCAAGGTTACTCTGCCTATCATTTCTGGTGCCCCTATGGAACCATTGTCCCGAGAAGTTACGGATTTGGATTTGGATTTGGTTTAAGGGCGCTCAACTTCTAGGTCATCAGCGCCCTGAGAAGTTACGGTCTCGACCATATTCTCTAAACCGTAATCCTCTGCCTCCAGAACCAGGTCTCTCACATTGCATAATATTGACTTGCGCGTTTCGTCTAGGTGGGTTAACGTTATCTCTATCTTCCCGCCTATGCCTAAATTCGCTGTTCATTCCAAAACGTTCATTTCCTTCAAATCTAGGCATGTCATTTTGATACCTATTCCGAACCTGGTCCCGCCGGTGGTTAAAAAATCTTGGGCTACCTGCCCCCCGTCCTACTTGATGACGTCTATCTTCAAAATTTCGGTTCCCGTCGTATGCACACACATCTCTACCTGGCGAAAATCCCTGAAATCTCCGCCCGTGATCATGAATATTGCCCTCAAAAGCGGAGATCAGTTCTATAAATTGCGCAAATGTAGTTGGTTTCGCCACTATCAAATGATTGCGTATATTTTCAGGGAAATGTCCGCTAACTAAGCTTATTAACTCGTGTTCAGAAACCGGCGGTTCAATTAATTTTCTCCGCTGAGCCAACTGTAAAAGGTAATCCACCATACTCACTCCAGACCGCGGGTCATATCTTCCATTGTTGATTTCTAAACGTACTTTATTTTGTTGTGCCATTCCCCAATATCTAGCCATAAATGCGCGCTTGAAGGTCTCGTAATCGGCGTCTTCACCAAGCGTCAACCTCAACCAATTTAGAGCACGCCCCTTTAACCCCTTTCTGACCACAATCATTTTCACCTGGTTTGGGATTCGTTTTACGTCTAGTTCCATATAAACTGTCTAGGATTATCATCCGACTCCTCGTGAAGAATGGGGGAACTTAACTCACTAATCAGATGATTTGCATAAGTAGCATATTGCGCATCTGCCGAACCTGGAGTAGTTGGACAAACTGGCACATTTACAAACTTTGCATTTGTCGAAACCGGTGCTTCCGCGTGGGGAGACTGGCCTCCAGACGCTTCACACTGGCTTCTACCATTATCTTGCGTGCTTAAACTTAATGTTCTAGGGTTTACTACTTCTAACCTATCCAAGGCTAACCTTATTTCTCTAATATCTTTATCAGTATTTTCTGATAATTTCGCTAATTTAGCCTCGCTACGCACCTGAGATGCGCTGATAGACAATGTGATAGTTTTTACATTATTAATCTCCTCCGTGTGGTCCTTATTCTGCTTACTTATCTCGTCATGCGCGGACTTCAATTCGTCATGTACCCTGTTTTCCAACTCGTCCTGCTTTTCTTTTGTATTGTTTTGAACTACGCGCATCTCAGATGTTAGCTGAGCTTCACAATCCTTTTGTCTTCGTTCTAGGTTTCCTAATTCAGTATTTACCCTTTCTCTTACTGCGCTCAATTCTTCCCTAGTAACAGCAGCTTCGTTTCTAATTCTACCTATTTCTCCTCTAATATTTTCTTGCCCCAATCTAAGTTCTTCCTGTCTAGCCTGTACAATTCGGATTTCTGCTTTTATGCTCTCCTGCATTTGCTCATTAATCTTTTGAATGTCCTCCTGCATTTGCTCATTATTCTTTTGAATGCTCTCCTGCATTTGCTCATTATTCTTTTGAATGCTTTCCTGTATTTTCTCATTCTGTTTCTGTAGCAATTGCTCCATTATAGCTACGAAATTTATTTCACTAGCTTGACTTCCAGTTACTCTAAAGTTAGTCATGCCATTATCTACCATGGGTCCTTCTTTTTCGCTATTCTGGTTAACTCCCCCAACAGTTTCTCTATTCTCGGACCCTGCGCTACAATGTCATCCTCCCCTGAACTCATGCTATTTTCTAATCCCGTGCTGCCGTTACCTGCCTCTAACCTATCGCATACTTCCATTTTGAATAACCCGATAACCTTTCCACTTCTTAAGTACATTAACCTATTCGTATAAACTATTAAACTATCTTACTTGTATTTCCGGAGTTGTTATGTCTACCTGATGAGCTGCGCCGTTCTCCCTGGTATAGCTATGCGGTGGTTCAGGCGTCCCATATGCCGGGTTGATATCCTGCGACGTCAGTGCCGTCGGTGTAGCGTCGAATCGTCGTAGGCTCCTTCTAGGTCCTAGGTGCCCCGTGAGCACTTGCTGTCCCGTTGCTGTCTTCTACAGGATGAGCTCTTACCTCCTCAGGTGCGTGTCGGTTACAGAGGCGTCTAGGCGTCGTCGTCATTCCTTCTGGCGTCGGTTGCATCGAGCCCCACGTTGGGCGCCATTTGTGGCGGCGGCGACGTCGGTTTGCATCGGGCGCTGGACATTGTCGTCTTCGTTCCTCGGCTGCTCGTAATCGGCGTCTCGTGCTTATCGCCGGCCACACATACTAAGGGTCAATGCAGGGATGTGGGGAAACAGGTTGGTTCGATCTCAGGGTGTAATAAAGGTCACAGAGGACCTTCGTGTGTCCAACAAGGAAGACGATAATATTTTCTGTACCGCACTTCTGATTTATTGTGTTTATCGTGACATCTGCCCAAAATGCACCAGAATTCTCGGAGAACAATTTCCGAGGTTGTATATAATTTCTTGTCCCTTGTAACCGGTATTTCCCTGATGAAATTCTAATCCCCGAGGTAACTAATTTGCGCACTACCTGTTCGCGGATTCTTCCTACCACACACATTTTCACGTCTGCCTCCTCCAAGTCACACCGCTCAAGTCCCCCAATTCTAGCTCTGGTGCCTCCTCCGCACCTTCCCATCTGGACCACACAGATTTCTGCCCTTTTAGTTTCGAAAACATCCACCCTCGTTAAAATTAACGACCTAAGGGGACAAATATGTTTCGAAACGCCCACTCCGAGAATCCTGGCTGTTTTTCTTCGAGCATATGGTTTTCGGGAGAAGTTCCCGTCACAACTTTAAGATACATTTCTGCACTTTAGAGCGCATGTAATTACCCCTGGTCTATTAAATTTGATATCTAGAATAGCACTTTGATGATTTCTTCTCTCATCATATAAGGAACGTAAGGTGTTTGTTGTGCTCTAAAGTTCAAAAAGACACTCATCAATGGAACATCAAGCGACATTATGTTACATGTCATAAGATCACCATACAATTATAGACAAGCATGTATTCATAAATTTATACCACGATTTAAAGTAGCATAACACTGATTTAATGTCTTTTATTCATTTTATTTATTTTTTTTTTTTCAGATCTAGATCGGACGAACCAACTGCAACAGCTCAAAGAGCAATATTCAGATAATACACCTAAGATTAATTCAAATATTACAACTGATAAACAACTTCACGTCAGCTATGCTGTTGCTTTGGAGATTGCTCAGTCACTGAGGTGTTTTAGCGATGGAGATTTCATAAAAAAATGTGAGAGTATAGTTGCCAACATAATTTTCCCTGATCAATATGATATTTATAGTAATATTGCATTATGACCACGAACCACACAGAGAAAGCATATATATAAAATAGGAGAAATAGCCGAAAAAAGACTACAAACCAAGGTCCATGAATTTATAGCCCTTTCTCTCGCGTTGGATGAAAGCACTGACAACGTTGATACAGCACAATTGGTAATTTTCACTCGTGGAGTCACTAACAACCTCTCGATACAAGAATATGTGCTTGAAGTCATTCCACTTAGGGAACATACAACAGGGACAGAATTATCTCAAGCATTTAAGAAATATGTAGAAGGAAAGAAACTGAATCCAAAAAAAATCTTGTATCGCGATTAACAGATGTTAATTTGCGCGCTATGCTGAGAGTGGCTACTTGTGATATATCATTAGATTTTCATGGTACATTGCAAATAGAAGTGAACTGAAATATATTGCTCAAATATCTAGGCCTATCTAAAGTATCGTAGACCAAAATAGCTGGATTCAAGTATGTGTACTATTCCTTATTGTACTCTGTAGCGAGCGAGTCCAGCACTGACACTGAACTTAGGTCAATGCCATCCCCTGTTCTACATTACGTCATGTGTATTGCGGGTTGCATGTTGAGACGTCATACTCATCCCTCATTGAGTACGTTTGCCGATGCCTGGTCTATAGGAAGCTTCGTGAACGCCAAGCGCAGGCCTCAATAGCCGAACTAAGCACCCTTGCAACATTCGACCTGGGCGCTCTCTATGTAATCATCAGAGTTGGTTCAGGGTTTCAGTAAGTAAACAGCGGCAGGAAGCGTGACGGTTGAGGAAACGACACGCCCACCCCTACACAACAGTGTTTCTTGCGTCTGACGTGTTTCTTTTCACCGCATATGGATAGGAAGAGTAAGAGAGCCGAGACAATATGCCGAAAATAAAGAAGGTTCAAACATCAAGATCATCATCACAATTGCCATTGTTTGTGGAGGAATTTGGCAGAGAATATTTCAGCACAAATGGCGAAACCATCACGTATTAGGTGTGTCATATAGAGCTGAGAGCATGTTAAACAGCACTACAACTCAATGAAACACAAGAAATATGTTGCGGTATTGAGAAAAAACAGTGCAGAAAATGTACCCTCATCCTCCTCAGCTCCAAACTACAAATCCAAATTTTTTGAGGTTCTGTGTCGCTGTATCCTTTAAACAAAGTGCTGCAACCTTGTTTCATAGCCTTCATAAACAAGTATACTATTAGAAATATGCCTTAGAAATCACAATTACGTGAAACATATTTACCAATGGCCTATGAAAAATGTGTAAATAATATCAGAGATGAGGTAGCAGATAAAAATAACTATATATAACTAAAGACGCCGCTAATTGGTTGCTAATAGTCGTTAATGTTGTAGGAACCCTCACGCCTGACGGTTTCTTTTAACGTCCGAAGAAATGCAGAAAGTTAACCATTCTACAATGGCCAAACTGTTTAATTATTCATTGTCTTTTCTGTGGGTTATCAGTATTAAGAAAGAAAATGTTTTGCTGTTTGTTAACGAACAGCTACTACAACGATACGACAATCATTTCCAAAACTACTACATTTTACTTGTCTAGCACATGGTCTCCACCGAGTTGCGAAAGAATTTAGAACCTCTTTTCCGAATGTACGTGCCTTTATAGCCAATATGAAGAAAATATTTTGCAAGGCACCCGCCAGAATCAAGACATTTAAACAGATGACACCTGGAATTCCCTTGCCTCCACAACCAAATGTAACTCGGTGGAGGACATGGCTACAGACTGCAGTATACTATGCTCAACATTACGACAAAATAATAAACAAAATAAACGTATTTGACGAGCAGAAAAATGTCGCAATACGTGCAGTGAAGAAAGTACACCAACCTTGTTAGAAGATCTTTCATACATTCAGAGGAATTTCAGCAATATAGTAACAGCAATAACATATTTACAGTCATGTGCATTAAAATACCCGAGGCTATTAAGAAAATAGAACAAGTTTCAGAGACACTGAGTCAAATACCAGCGAGCACTGTTAGGGAAATTGTGACAAATAAACTTAAAAGTGTTCTAGAGAAGAATAATGGATACTCAGAAACGTATAAAGGAAGACATGCGTTGCTCCATTAGAAAAGCTCCAGCTTCTTCGATATATACAGAATGTTAGGGGTATGAGTGCGCAGGCTTCGCGTGCTGGGAGATCCAAATATGACTAATAATAAAGTCCAATAACAACTTCATCTATCTTGAAAGTTAAAGGAGATAACCCAACATTATTGAATACATTATCTGCACAGTGTGACAACACAGGCCGAATGTTTTGTTTTGGTTTGCGGCCAGGCATGCGTTCACACCTGCAACGGCTGAAGGTCTAAACTAGGCTAGCGCTCGAAATCCGATTCGCCAAGTGCCTGTGTGTTTCTTGTCAGCTAATACCAGTAACGAGGGATGGGGTGTTTGCTTTTAAGATATTCAATCGTATTTACGAGAACTAAACTAAAAGCTGCCTAAGAGGCTACGCATAAGGTGTAGTCGGATGATCAAAGATAGCAACTTCAAATGTTAAGTATGGAAATACCTCATTCGTATAATTGTTTAATTAAAAACAGCCACATTTTGCTAAACAGGAAAATCTATTATAAAGAACACGACTTTGGAGCCGGAACAGCCTAGATGGCCTAAGACGTGAAGAAGAAGAAGAAGAAGAAGAAGAAGAAGGAAGAAGAAGAAGGAGGAGAAGAAGAAGAAGAAGAAGAAGAAGAAGAAGAAGAAGAAGAAGAAGAAGAAGATTATTATTAATGGTCAATAACTACAAACTCAACAAGATGTCTTTTACAGTAGATGTTCAAAATGTGCTCCGTGAGAATCTATGCAGGCATCGCATCTTCTTAGCCAATTTTGCCCTACCCTCGTTAGAGCTTCTGTGTTCTGCTCAATCTCTAGGGCTGCTTCAAACACACGTGTGTGAAGATCATCAAGCGTTGTGCTTCAGGTGTGTTGCAATCGGTTTTGCCCTAACCAAGCAGCATATCTAAATACTCTTGATTTGTAAAGACTGCCATAGTTCTGAATTCTTTTAACGCACCTGAAGCATTGACAGAACCTGCTGTTGTGCACGGATGTCGCGGGGGTAGTTGTACTGTCAACATTCTCTCACTTTCCGCGCTTCTCACGGGCTAATGTTGCGGGGTTGCCAAGCGTATGCCCACGACTTTATTCCAATAGACACGCTGGTATCCAGTCCTTTCATATCATTTTGGGGCTAAACGAATCATTTTAGCAACATATGGCAAAGACATAAATAACGCATCTTTTGTAGCTCTACCTCGCTGTTCTAATTGCAGAAGTAGACGATAACGGAGAGGGGATATATTTGCAATCACACTTATGGCTAGTTTTAATTTTTATTTATGAAACTATGCACTATAGAGGAAAATGGTACAGGAACTTATGTTTCAGTTTAACTCCAGGAAGTTGCCTTTGAAGTCTGCGCACTCATTACCCCAACACCTTGTATATTTCATGGTATTGTTGTATGCTCCTGTTACGTCATGTGATGTAGAACGCAGTTCCTCAAAATACAAAAACTGTCTGCAAGCAAATCGGATGCAATTTACTCTCAATGCATTTGGGAAATACATTATTACACATTGCAATAACTGTGCTCACGATAACGTCTCTAGCTAACGTTAATAAAACGTTAATAAAACTGAAGTTTATTGCACGCTACAAATGGCTAAAAATTCATTATTTGCTGCCTAATAACGCCCCTTAATCCTCGTGTTTCTACCTTTGAAGCATAGTGTACTCTACAGTGCCTTCCACTCTTATTTGTTTACAAGAGCAAAGGTCGCCGGCGTTTCCACTTCCCGCTGTAGGTGCGCAGTTAATTTGATGGATTTCTTACTAAAAGCCTGAACCCTGGTAATCATACCTTTTTCTTCAACTCGTAACTGAAGTAACTTGTAACTAACTTCAACTTGTAACTTGTAACATATATCGGTGACATCATGTGCCACCAGTGCCGGGTGTTCATTTTTATTTGTTCCTTCGACGGTCTGCTGAGCTCTTAGTTGCAACAAAGTTGAAGAAAACAAGTATGATTACATAGAGCACCCAGATCGAATGTTGCAAGGGTGCTTAGTTCGGCAATCGAGACCTATCAGGACCTTCTAGATTAACGGACCTGACACTGCCATCTAAGTTGTACAAAAATGGCGTCGGCTGGTGGCGATGATTTCTGAGGTGTTTCCACACGCTGTTTTTCGTATTATTTTCTATGTCTTCGAGTTATTGTTTCTTATAATAATTCCTATGTAAGTTTGTCTTCATATTAGCAAAGCGAGTGTTTCAAAAGTTTTATTTGGGCAGTATAGGAACAGGAATAAATGTAGTAACGTTTTGACTGTGCCGTGTGCTATCCACGTGTTCATGTTTATTGTGTTCCATCTAGGACTATGGCTACATTAGCCGTATAGTGTGGTTAATTTATCTGTTTGCAAGTACAATTTGTGTCACGATTACAGTGGTGAGAGGTTGTTGAAGAAAAACTGTTCCAGTAGTGTATATTAATGTTGCCATACTACAACCTAACCTCAAACACGACAATGCACCGTAACTGTTGCATTCCCGGATGCAAATTAAAAATCAGAAACTTTCAGTTAAAACAAAAGGTAAATTACAACATAAAGCTTCTAAATTCAGTATTTAATTACAATAACTTGCAGCGTTATGTGTATTAGTTGCCGGTGTGTATATAACATGGTGAATAGTGTGAATAGTGAAAGACAATAATTTCGAGTGAATTCAATTAGTGGCATCTGCAACACCAACAGTTTGTTTCATGTAAGTAGTATGCTGCTCATATTTGTACATTATCTTTTGTCTAGCAAAGTTTGGTAAATATTTACAAAATCGTCCGCTCGAGAAAACGAATGAAACATAGTGCAATGGATGCAGTTTTTATTGCTGATTACGATCTTGTAAGTTTTATTGTGCGCTCAAGCTTCGTGTTTTATTTATGAGAAAATTTCGTACGGTCGATGAAGTGGTTTTATTTCGCTTATGCGGCGGATATTTAGCTAATAAATGTGCATAAACGAGTGTAATATATGCTACAATGATTGATTAATGCATTTACGTTGAAATGATTGCATAAACACTACCCAAATTGTAAATATTTCGATAACACAGGACCCTGTCACCCCACTCATTAGCAAAACTAACCTAACCTAAGCTAACACAATGTTGCTTTACAATACTGATTTAAGATTACGTATTTCATGTATTTCATTTACAGTGCTGTTTTACGGTTATTATTTTTAATATTTCATCTGCTTTTGTGGATTCCCCCTGCAAAATAAAGTGTCCTAAAGTGCTGAGTAATATGTTGTTGCAAACTGAGTAATCAAGTTCTCAGTAATAGTAAAAGCAAAATTTCACCCTAAAGGTTTTGAATTCAGTAGGTAGCTTTAGGTCATTCTAAATAGCAGTATTTGTATATCAGCCATCCAGTATAGTATGTTTTGTGTAGGTATATAACATTATGCACATTGTACAAATGTGAAAAACAGTGTAAACAATGATTAATAATTCTGAGTCAACTCACTGTCAACACTTCTGTTTTATTTAAGTAACATGCTGCTTGCAGTTTTGTCTATCTTCTTTGTAATTTGAGTGTGTAATGCAGTTACATAATGGCATGTAAACCTGTAGATTGCATGAATGATATTTGAGGTTATATATTTCATTGCCCATGGTTTATCGTTTAATATTAAATGTCATTCTTTTTTGTTTACTTGAGTTTATGTTTAAGACAGTGTTTTTGTGTTTAACACAGCCCATATTCACAAAATAGGCGTGTTATTACACCACATTTTTATTTTACTGCGTTGAAATCGTAGCCTGTAGACGAGTTGTTTACAAGTAGTTCCCACCACATAGGCCGCCATCTTGAATCACAGTGTCAGGTCCGGTATTTAGGAGGTCCTGGACCTATGGATGGCGTTCACGAAGCTTCCCAAAGAGTGCGCAACAGTAGTCTCTTTCGGCGGTTTATTGGAAGACATTCTAACAGCAAAACTAAGAAGTAAAGAGCATGTGCGTACATATTGGAATAGTGACTTGTTCGACACTAAAGTGTTAAAAACCTCTGGTGTGATAAAACCTGGAGAGATTTCAATGAATATGCGTTACATAGAAATCTTGATGGATTAGATTTCCGTAGACAAAACAGAATCATACACGAAAAAAGGAATTGAAAACATCAGCATTGTTTAGAACGGGTAGTTTTAAATTAAGCATTTGATCTTCTTGCACACTGAGACATGTTTTGGAAGTAAGGAACGAACTTATTTTTGGTTAGGCATCTCAAAGATATAGTATACCTGTGTGTCATTTATGTACTCTATGTAACTACCGTAAAATAATCGTGGTTACCATTTAACATTTATTTCAGAATTCTGCAAAGTGTCTCTTGGAATTCCTCATGCCTGTGAAGAAGATGATCAATGCAGCAGTTATTATTGTGTTGAAATCTCCCTTCATTCAGCAGTCCGGTTCAAAAACACCACAAACATGTAGACACGGTGCTGTATTGTCAGTTTCATATTGCCCTCTACTAGCGACGACATGTTGCATCGTACCTACTCAAGTCAATTCTGGGCGACGACCCGGTCTCCGTCGTTACGGTGCTGCGGTTCGTCGCCGAAATTGACTAGCTTTTTATTCCTTGGCATTTGATTTTACGGTTTTAGAATACGACCTCTGATTTGTGTTGTGTCGGCCTGGATGGCTAATTTGGTTAGACACTGGCCTACTGATCCCAAGGTCGTGAGTTCAAATCCGGCTCAGGTCGATGGATTTTAAATGTACTTGAAAACGACAGCTCTATGTCTCTAGATTTACTGGCATGTAAAAGAACACCTTCAGGATGTAATTCTGGCACACCGGCGATGCTGATGTGATCCTGGCAATTGACAGCGTCGTTAAACAACAATATATATATTTTTTAATTTTCTGTTTGTGTTGTTTTTACCATTTGTTTTTAGCGTTTTAACCCTTACTGTTTTAGCATTTTAACAATTTAACTGTTTTAATACTCACTTTTCTTTTTAATGTTTTTAATTTTAATATTTTAATCTTGTGTTTTAGCTCAAACCGTTTCACCATATCACTTTTTGAGAGTTTTAGCCTTTCAAATGACTTAGGGCCCAAATGACCTAGCTGTCGACGGGCCCTTAAACTCCTCACTCACTTACTCACTCACTCACTCACTCACTCACTCACTCACTCACTCACTCACTCACTCACTCACTCACTCACTCTTAAAACAAAAGAAAGGAAAACTAGGGGGTGTGCATGAAGAAACATGAAATTCAGAAAATAAGGACCACCCTAATGTATATATAAACAGGTATGGTAAAATTTTTCACTTTACTTAATATTTAATCAGCAACCGCTTATTTTCCGGATCTGGTAGGCCTAGTTTTCTTTTTCTATTTTTGTAGTGTTTAACGCCTGCTTTTACTACATATGGCACCGCAGGCGGTGGCACTGATTATACATGGAATGAAGATTGAGCACTGGTGGAATGTAATGGCGTAGGAAACCGGAAGACCTGGGGGAAACCCGCCCCTGCACCATTTTGTCCATAACAAATCCCGCATGCGGTCGCCTGTGATGAACCTGGGCCGCTTTGATGAGAGGTGAATGGCCTAACCACTCGGCCACGGCGCAGCGATGGTGGGCCTAGTGATAGCCCAACACACACTACTGATTTTGTTGCTTCACTTCCCCTTGCCCCCTTTAATTTGAACCGTGGTTTATCTTCAGACTCGGAAGCGTCTCATTCATACAAATTATCATCCACGGTTAAGGCATCATCATCACCATCACCATCACCACCACCACCATCATCATCATCATCATCATCACCATCATCATCACCATCATCATCATCATCACCATCACCACCATCACCACCATCATCACCATCATCATCATCACCACCATCACCACCACCATCACCACCATCATCATCATCACCACCATCACCACCATCACCATCATCATCATCACCATCACCACCATCATCATCACCATCATCATCACCATCACCACCACCATCATCATCACCACCATCACCATCACCACCATCATCATCACCATCATCATCAATCACCATCACCACCACCATCACCACCATCATCATCATCACCACCATCACCATCACCACCATCACCACCACCATCATCATCATCATCATCATCATCATCACCACCATCACCACCATCACCATCATCATCATCGTCATCATCACCACCATCACCACCATCACCACCATCATCATCATCATCACCATCACCACCACCATCACCACCATCATCATCATCACCACCATCACCACCACCACCATCACCACCATCATCATCACCACCATCACCACCATCACCATCATCATCATCATCATCATCATCACCACCATCACCACCATCATCATCATCGTCATCATCACCACCATCACCACCATCACCACCATCATCATCATCATCACCACCATCACCACCATCACCACCACCATCATCATCATCACCATCACCACCATCACCACCATCATCATCATCATCACCACCATCACCACCATCACCATCATCATCATTATCGTCATCATCATCGCAAAGTAGATGATACACTTCCGAATCCTTGGGATTTTGTAGCTCATACCTTTTACTCGTGTTTACGACGAAGCATTAAGAGTTCCTTGCAATGTCAAGAGGAAAAATAAATCTGTCAGTAATATGTAAGGAGAGTAGGCGTGCAGAGTCTTGTTGACCTGTGCGACTCGTAATTGCTGATCAGTCATTCTTGCAGCCGAACAAAGAAACAGATAAGGTTGTCCCTGCAACAAACAATCGAATAGGGTATGCATGATGTTAGATGTCCTTGTCACGCAACTGTGTGGGTGCGTTTGTTCCAAAGTTATATATAACTAGTGCCCGGATTTTGATGACCTAAAGAACAATAGAACATGACCTTAAAATGTATTAAAATGACTTAAAAGAGCAAAGACTGGCTTAAAAATTACCTTCATTTGCTGAGCTCCTTGTGCATTTCACTTATACTTCACTAAATAGTGAATTACATTTCGTTATAAATAACTTTTGTAATTCTCAAAATTGAAGGATTGTCAATTGTCAACTACAGACTTACACGAGCTTCTGTCTACGATAAAAGAAGATACAAGGGCATGCTTAAAAGATGACTTGCAACCGATTTCACCAATTCTATTTGATTTTCAGTTAGGTACGCAGAAATACTTGTTTTACTTTCGGCATGACGAAAAATACTGCTCTGTGAAGGCTACATTATAATAATACGAATGATGCGACTCTCAAAAGTAGCAGGTAAAGTCGCCCCTCATTTCTTTAGAGGACAAGTCTGCCTTATACTAGACGTGAAACGCTGCTCAAATGTTTAACAAATAGATCCACATTCCACTAGCTATATTTCCAAGAATGTTTAGAGTTTGTGGTTCTGAAACTTGATTCTATTAATACAAAAATAATGCAACCAAATTTGCAAAAAATGACAAAAAGCTGGAATTGTTCTTAAAAGTGACATTAACGCGTAAAAAATGCACCATCAACTAAAAATTTTTAAACTGCAGAAAATTACCCTTAAAATTGTTTAATTTCACTCAAAATGTTATGATCCACGCATCTTTTTTATATAACATCTCCCTAGTATCATAAGAAGAAAACATGCAAAGTCATCGAAATTCAGGCCCTGGTTATAATATTTGAATAACGCATACTTTTCTACATAGCATCTCCCTAGCATCATAAGAAGAAATCATGCAAAGTCCGGGTCCGGATACAGGCCGTGGTTATAATATTTGAATAACGCAGACCGCGAGCGACCAACGGGAAGTTGATTTTGAGCAAAACCGAATGTTGGGCATCAACAGTTTAACCTTACCTACTGTTTGTGTTGCTTTCGTATTTTTAAAATGTCACGAGTATTATTGAAATTGAATAGCAACTATATGAAACTACTGTGCGCTAAACGTGATCAATCTCTATGAAGATTAAAAAACATCCATTTCTGCTATCATCATCACCATCATCATCATCATCATCATCATCATCATCATCATCATCACCATCATCATCACCGCCACCGCCACCGCCGCCGCCATCGTCGTCATCATCACCGCCACCGCCGCCACCACCTCCACCGCCATCGTCGTCGTCATCAACGTCATCATCACCGCCGCCACCACCCCCACCGCCATCGTCGTCGTCATCATCGTCATCATCACCGCCGCCACCACCCCCTCCGCCATCGTCGTCGTCATCATCGTCATCATCACCGCCGCCACCACCCCCACCGCCATCGTCGTCGTCATCATCACCGCCACCGCCACCGCCGCCAACACCCCCACCGCCATCGTCGTCATCATCGTCATCATCACCGCCGCCACCACCGCCGCCAACACCCCCACCGCCATCGTCGTCGTCATCATCACCGCCACCGCCACCGCCGCCAACACCCCCACCGCCATCGTCGTCATCATCGTCATCATCACCGCCGCCACCACCGCCGCCAACACCCCCACCGCCATCGTCGTCGTCATCATCACCGCCACCGCCACCGCCGCCAACACCCCCACCGCCATCGTCGTCATCATCGTCATCATCACCGCCGCCACCACCGCCGCCACCACCCCCACCGCCATCGTAGTCGTCATCATCATCATCACCACCGCCACCACCCCCACCGCCATCGTAGTCGTCGTCATCATCGTCATCATCACCACCGCCACCGCCACCACCCCCACCGCCATCGTAGTCGTCGTCATCATCGTCATCATCACCGCCACCGCCACCGCCGCCACCACCCCCACCGCCATCGCCGTCGTCATCATCGCCCGCCTCTGTATCGTGATGGTTAGCGTGTCTGCCTCACGTTCAAGAGGTCGCGAGTTCGAATCTCGCTTAGGGTAAGTTATCCGGGTAAGGTTTTTTTCCGAGGTTTTCCCTACCCTGAGAAGACGAATGTCGGGTAACTTAAAGCTCCATGGACCTCGGGCTCGTTTGAGCCGTTTCATTTCATTCATTCGTCCGATATGACACAATGTTGGAGGACGTTAATTTAAAAAAAATCATCACCGCCACCGCCATCGTCATCATCGTCATCATCGTCATCATCGTCATCATCATCATCATCATCATCATCATCACCGCCACCGCCACCGTCATCGTCGTCATCATCATCATCATTATCACCGCCACCGCCACCGTCATCGTCGTCATCATCATCATCATCATTATCATCATCACCGCCACCGCCACCGCCATTGTCATCATCATCACCGCCTCCGCCGCCGCCATCGTCATCATCATCATCACCGCCACCGCCACCGTCATCATCATCATCACCGCCATCGCCACCGCCGCCGCCATCGTCGTCATCATCATCACCGCCACCGCCACCATCGTCGTTGTCATCATTATCATCACCGCCACCATCGTCGTCGTCGTCATCATCATCACCGCCACCGCCACCGCCACCATCGCCGTCATCATCATCATCATCACCGCCACCGCCACCGCCACCATCGTCGTCATCATCATCATCACCGCCACCGCCACCGCCACCGCCACCATCGTCGTCATCATCATCATCACCGCCACCGCCACCGCCACCGCCACCATCGTCGTCATCATCATCATCACCGCCACCGCCACCGCCATCGTCGTCGTCATCATCATCATCACCGCCACCGCCACCGTCACCGCCACCATCGTCGTCATCATCATCATCACCGCCGCCGCCACCGCCACCATCGTCGTCGTCATCATCATCATCACCGCCACCGCCACCGCCACCGCCACCATCGTCGTCATCATCATCATCACCGCCGCCGCCACCGCCACCATCGTCGTCGTCATCATCATCATCACCGCCACCGCCACCGCCACCGCCACCATCGTCGTCATCATCATCATCACCGCCGCCGCCACCGCCACCATCGTCGTCGTCATCATCATCATCACCGCCACCGCCACCATCGTCATCATCATCACCGCCACCGCCGCCATCGTCGTCGTCATCATCATCGTCACCGCCACCGCCACCATCGTCGTCATCGTCGTCATCATCATCATCATCACCGCCACCGCCACCATCGTCGTCGTCATCATCATCATCACCGCCACCGCCACCGCCACCATCGTCGTCATCGTCGTCATCATCATCATCATCACCGCCACCGCCGCCATCGTCGTCGTCATCATCATCATCATCGTCACCGCCACCGCCACCATCGTCGTCATCGTCGTCATCATCATCATCATCACCGCCACCGCCGCCATCGTCGTCGTCATCATCATCATCACCGCCACCGCCACCGCCGCCATCGTCGTCATCATCATCATCATCACCGCCACCGCCACCATCGTCGTTGTCATCATTATCATCACCGCCACCGCCACCGCCACCATCGTCGTCGTCATCATCATCATCACCGCCACCGCCACCGCCACCATCGTCGTCATCATCATCATCACCGCCACCGCCACCGTCACCGCCACCATCGTCGTCATCATCATCATCACCGCCAGCGCCACCGCCACCATCGTCGTCATCATCATCATCACCGCCACCGCCACCGCCACCATCGTCGTCGTCATCATCATCATCACCGCCACCGCCACCGTCACCGCCACCATCGTCGTCATCATCATCATCACCGCCACCGCCACCGCCGCCATCGTCATCATCATCATCATCATCACCGCCACCGCCACCATCGTCGTTGTCATCATTATCATCACCGCCACCGCCACCATCGTCGTCATCATCATCATCACCGCCACCGCCACCGCCACCATCGTCGTCGTCATCATCATCATCACCGCCACCGCCACCGTCACCGCCACCATCGTCGTCATCATCATCATCACCGCCACCGCCACCGCCGCCATCGTCATCATCATCATCATCATCACCGCCACCGCCACCATCGTCGTTGTCATCATTATCATCACCGCCACCGCCACCGCCGCCATCATCATCATCACCGCCACCGCCACCGTCACCGCCACCATCGTCGTCATCATCATCATCATCACCGCCACCGCCACCGCCGCCGCCGCCGTCGTCAACGTCGTCATCATCACCACCACCATCACTAAAGTTAAAAAAGAAGTGCATTATGTATGATTTACTTCTCAAGAAAATAAATGAATAATGCATCCTAAACGTCAGTAGCACCATCATAAATCGTGCTGCTTGTTTTTATACAAAATATTATGCAGAAAGAAAATACTAATTTATCTAGTTTAACTGGACCTAATAAAGAAAACCAAATATTTAATTTCTTTTTATTCCTCTTTGGAGTGAGGTCACTGTGTCATAGCTATGTATGAAGATGATGTTCCAGACGACACCGAGCAAGAAACAGACAAACGTTTATTCCCCCTTTTCTTCTACAATCCGTAGCCACCGCACCCTTTTGTACATAATGCGCTTTATTACGCATCTCCTAAACCTTATAGTAGGTAAGTGAAGCGCCTATCACATGAATGCGTCCAACTATGTAGGTATATAGATGGTAAGGCTACAGCCAACATAGAGAACGCTTATATGCTTGTGCAAAGAGGAATATTATATATTAAATGAATACTATATACCATTAGGTACGTCAAACAGAAGATATTACATTCATATTTCAATTTTGCTGTGAATTCCTCATCGTTTACTTGTTGTATAATACATCATTTGTACCATTTGATTAAGAAGTAAAACTAGTACGAAGCTTGTAGAAGCTAAATAATACTTATAGCCGAGTTGAATGTATGCCCGTCGGCAGATCTTTTTTTTTTTTTTTTTTTTCTCCCCAGGAAGGTACATATTGGAACTTTGCAATCAATATTAATTCCTTATTCTGACATGAAAAACTAAAAGATATGACACTAATACTCAGTAATAGAATGCACATTAAATACATTCATTTGTAAGGTGTCAGCGGCCCCACTTTGCGACGCCCATGCTTAAATGCCTATAACTAAGTTTGGAAATGGTAACAAAAGATCACCTAGCATTAAGCTAGATTAGAACTATTTAAGGCATGATGTGTCAAGGTTTTAAATAGCTGAGTGGTATTATTAGCACTTGTTCAGTGTTACGAAATGGCAACGCGGGAATGAATCTGAACACATTAGCTTAACTTCAGCCTCCACCCATCCTTCTTTACTGCTTTGGATTTGGAATTAGATACACACTTATATGACAACGAAATAGAGCATCAAAGTTACAAATATGTTATACTGGCTAGATTTCTAATTTATTTCAGAAAAAAATAAAGTGGTGCTCTTTTGGGTGTATGTGAGAAATAATTAGCACTAAGCAAATAAAAACGGTCCTACTGTATAACAAGATAGAATACATTATCTACAACAACAACAACAACAACAATAATACTAATAATAATAACAACAACAACAACAACAATAATAATAATAATAATAATAATAATAATAATAATAATAATAATAATAATAATAATAATAATAATAATAATAATAATAATAATAATAATAATAATAATAATAATGATAATGATAATGATAATGATAATGATAATGATAATGATAATGATAATGATAATGATGATAATGATGATAATGATGATAATGATGATAATGATGATAATGATGATAATGATGATAATGATGATAATGATGATAATGATGATGATAATGATGATGATAATGATGATGATAATGATGATGATAATGATGATAATGATGATGATGATAATGATGATGATAATGATGATGATAATGATGATGATAATGATGATGATAATGATGATGATAATGATGATGATAATGATGATGATGATGATGATGATGATGATGATGATGATGATGATGATAATAATAATTAATAATAATAATAATAATAATAATAATAATAATAATAATAATAATAATAATAATAATAATAATAATAATAATAATAATAATAATAATAATAATAATAATAATAATAATAATAATAATAATAATAATAATAATAATAATAATAATAATAACAATAACAATAACAATAACAATAACAATAACAATAACAATAACAATAACAATAACAATAACAATAATAATAATAATAATAATAATAATAATAATAATAATAATAATAATAATAATAATAATAATAATAATAATAATAATAATAATAATAATAATAATAATAATAATAATAATAATAATAATAATAATAATAATAATAATAATAATAATAATAATAATAATAATAATAATAATAATAATAATAATAATAATAATAATAATAATAATAATAATAATAATAATAATAATAATAATAATAATAATAATAATAATAATAATAATAATAATAATAATAATAATAATAATAATAATAATAATAATAATAATAATAATAATAATAATAATAATAATAATAATAATAATAATAATAATAATAATAATAATAATAATAATAATAATAATAATAATAATAAATCCTTTTCATTAAGCGAGGTTTGAGCTATCGATCAATTGAGCCTGTTTATCCATTGAGCCAAAATCAACGCTGCCGAAGTATTGTACGAGACATTTTTGTATTATTATGCTTACAACGCAATACTTACACATATGAACTGTGTGGGCTTCTTTGTGTTTCGGAATAAATAGCGCTGGTTAGGTACAGGAACAAATAAATACCTACGTTACAAGATTTGTAGCCGCAGAAATACTTTTTAATACAAAAGACTAACATTTTCATGTAAGACTAAAGAAGGTTGCATCGACACAAAATGCTGATTCACGTGGTGTTATGCTTTATCATATATCTTGTTCATTCTTGTGAATAATCCTGCTGCTTTTCCTAAGCCTTTTTCCTCTGAGCTCTCTATATTCCTGCTTTTAGGATTAAGAGTTAGTGTAAAAAATTCACTTTTCGTTTTCCGATATTTCTGGAAATAGGAGTGGTAGCAAGAGGAAGGAGTCTTGAGTAAGCGTAACATCCTCATTGTTTTTCCAAGGACATGAGCTTCCTACTTGAAATTACGCTCTCTATTGCTACACTAACCCGTGGTGCAACTTCAGAATGAGAGGAAAAGGTGGATATGTGCAATTCGTATGCTTGTTGAATGTAGAGGGGAGAGATGTCTCGTCTGCGATGCAGTACGTCAGTAGTTCCCTGATTAAACAACCAACAAATTGTCTTACTACTCAGTTCTTTTAAACGTTAAAGGGAGCAGCCTATAGACCTAGAATATGGACTCTCTGTTTCTTTAATGTAAATTGCCTCCATATCAAGGATCAAAAGAGAGCCGATTGGATGAAACAAAAGTGTATAGGATTTGAGAATGCGAAGTTGAAGGAACACATGCCTTCTAGTAGTGCGGTTCTACGCGCTTGCCGAAAAGGAGATTTGGATGCGTTGAAGCGATGCGACCTTGCAGCGCTACTGCAGTTAAGGGATTCCCGGGGTGCAAGTGCGCTACACCATGCCGCACGAGGAGGCCAGCTCGAAGTCCTCCGTTATCTTGTGAGGGAAGCTTCGCCTTTGCCGAGAACTCTAATAATAGGCGCCACGCCGCTTCATGATGCTGCCGTTTTAGGTCAGTTACCTGCTTTCAAGTGGCTTCTCCAGCATACAAGTGGTAGTCTCCTTGACAAGGACGTAGAAGGTTGCAATGTGCTTCATCTTGCTGCAAGGTAAGGCCACATCTGTCATAGTGTTTGTACATTTAAATAAAACTGGAGCCTCGGAGCTGAGCTGAGAATATTGCCAGGTGTCCTTTCAAGATCAAGCAAATCCCTGGACAAATCTCACTCCTACCGAAATTCGAGCTCACATTGTACGGTTTACAGGACAAATATATTTGCATTAAGGCACCGGTTTCATCCATATTAGGACAGGGTATACTAAATACTACAGTGATCTTTTGGACTATGAGCTAAGGAACCTATTGGTAAATCTTTAGGCACTATTAAGAAGGGCTCTGCAATAATACAATCAAAATCATGTAAAATAACAGCAACCTAGTTTTCTAAGCACACTAATTGCACAGCTTTCCTAAAAATATTCATATAAACTTTCATTTTCTATCTACGTCCTGTTAGAATAAATATACCAAGAAATGGCCACAGATAGCCCCATGGGTATTAGTATCAGGAGAACTTATTACTCAAACGTTAAAAAGCAAGCTAGTTTCTTGCCTTGAGTAGGTAGGTGTATAAGAAACAAAGTTACGATCACTTAAATTTCAGATACATTGCTTGAAATTTAAGAATATTTGAACACACGTTAATTATTCGCAAACAGTTATCGCCACAAACAATTTTATTTAAAGCAGGTCACACACCTTAGTTTATCTACAGTTTTCTCGTAGTTAGTTTTTGTCAGTCTTTTACGGCTTTATCAGTAGCTAATACAAGAATGAATTACATTGAGTTGATCTTCGACTATTTACATAATACAGTAGATTCCCACAAATCTGAACTAATTGGCACCGAACTCTGTTCGGGTTAGCGAAAATTCGATTTAAGTGGATTTTCGTCAAATATGACAATATATATTGACCTTAGGCGTTTATGTGTTAGTAAGTATTAAAACTATGAAAAGTAGTAATTAGTACAGTATGCTGTAATTTATTTTACAACTCCATTCTGAGGCTCAAAAACCAATTAATGTAATGTTTTTATAAGCACTGTTGGCGTCTAGCTACCGTGAGTAGCCTGGTGAAAATCGGAACGGAAGTTGGTGAAACATTGCCTCTTCAAGTCCTTTCAGTGCGTAGAGATCACTAACTTCGCTTCTTAAGGGACCGAAATGTGAATTTTCTATATTTTTATACGTGTGAAATCAATATTTTGTACACTTAAACGTGTTTATGTTATAAACTGACACACAAAGTTCCAGCACAATCTGTTTTATAGCTTTGATGCAATTAATTATTAAATTTATTCACAATTCAAAAATACCGTAATATTCAAAATACTCCTTGCGCATCAAAACCTAAAATATCACAACAGTTTTATTATTTTATAAACTCTAATTGCCTAACAAACACCATCAATCTGGCAGGAAGAAAAAATAATTACTTTTAAAGTAATTAATTTATTTGCTTTGATGGGCATTGAAAGTATTTTTGTTAAACTTTTTTGTGTATTCAATCTTTTAAAGCTAAAAAAATTTTCATATTTTGAAACCAAAGATTGAAGTTGAAGTCACATAAATGTAGCACATGCTAGAAAAGCTCTAGGAGCATAGCACAGAATTTAATACGCATGGAGCAGATAATGTATTAAAAAATGGAAAGTCCAGAAAAACGAATTTGTGTACACAAATGGACCATGACCACGAGTGAGATTACCTGTTTGTCACGCCTTCCCTTTCTTGTCTGGTAGGTAGTCCATCTCCTCAGATTCATACCTTAACCACTTCGTTCCACTGAATTTATGTTTTGGATCCCTTTTTGGCCTATATTTTGTTCAAATACTATCGAAAATTTAAGCAGAAAAGGGGCGTTTAAATGTAGCCCACATGGTATTTAAAGCCTACGCTACACCTTTTAAAATGGCAGGAACTAAAAACTTTCACTGCCAATCGATCACTGAAGGTTTGGGCAACATTTGTGTGCATAAGCCCAAAAATCATCAATTTGATAATTTTTCGGTCATTTTTCAGTCCCAGGTTCCTTAAGTGTTTATTTGCTTTTACGTTTTGTTTTCTCCTTAACCTAAAAAAAATTGCATTCAAACTTTGTTATGCACATTGTTAGTAGGCCTAGGCTTTCCGTTTTTTAGCTTTTCTGTATAAGATAGCCGACATATTTACTGTTTACTCCTGTAGCATTTATTTCATGTTTTCTGTGCTAATAAACTTACGTATTTATTCGGAAAAACTACTTTAATCTTTAGTTTTTCCTGTTTTAAAATTCAAAACAAATTTTGTGGATAAATTTTCCAAACCTTGTTCGGATTGGACGGATTTTCGAAATAGCGGAATCGGATTGACAGGGCTCTACTGTCGTCAGAATATACATTTAATTTATTCTGTCAGTATCCTAGAATGGCAATACTATAATCAAATTAATTTGGAAATTATATTAAATGATACGTTTTATCTTTAAACGGCTCACTGTGGTGGAGAAATATGCCTGAAATTTTGCTCTTCACGTATCTACAGCACACTGGACATGGTCATGAAATTTGAAATTTATACGATTTTTCGTATTAAAGTTATGTTGTTCAGAGACCATTTGTTTTAAACCATTTCTAAAGATGCTAACGAACTTTCCGCCGTACAGCGAAATTAGCTGCCGTGTTAGTGACAACAACCTTAATATTACATAATGCAGACCGAATGCCCAAATAAAAAATAGCCCAGAGCGTTGAGTCGCTGAGTGTGGAATTTCCAACTGCTAGATGTCGGGGGTTGAATCCCCGCCTTGGGCATGTTTAGTTTCTGAAATACGAAGTTAACAAACGTGTTTAGTTCTCTACATCTTTTTATCAGCAATGGAGAATCGGATGAGGACACACTGCAAAACACGGAGTTGCGTTGATGGAGACTTGGCAACATTGTGTAGTACTTGGAAGTAAACGACATGGCAACCTTGCTAGGTGCAAAGGTGCTTAATGCTGAAGTAATATAGAACTGTATTCTCTTCTGTTTAATTTATCATTAATTATATTACTCACTGGCATCCGGATCTTATAATAATGCATTTTAGAACCATTAAAACCGTATTTTACACTGTTAAACGCGTATATATTTTAACATAGCAATCTCTACAAAATTTATAGAGAAGCTTTTGAATGCTTTAAAGGGAAATATTAATTTCCGGGGGAATGATTGACAATTGAGATGGGCGTGTTCTCTGCTATATCTTCAGCAATTGCAATTAATATCTTGTAAAAGATTCAGTTGTAAAATTGCAATCGCACTGCAGCACTCATAAGACGCGTGAAAAGTTACAACGCTATGCGGAATAAAAATACGTAAAGGAGAAGCTTTTTTAGAAATATATTCCATTAGTTTGTGTAATTTTATATTTTGTGCTGGTTATATAAACAGCGATGTTCCTGATAGGACATTTAAAGAAAAAGGGAAATAAAAAGTAACATTACGCCGGACTCGAACTAATGTTAGCCGACCAACGTTGATTTGAACGAACACGCCTTTGGCAGTTCCACTATAGTGAACACACGAACATCGACTAAGCCTACGTCTGTCAGCCTGGCACCCAACACTGGAATCATTTTTAGTTCTAATCCTCAACTTAATAGAACCACCATAAGAACACGTTTTCTGCTACTGCACTGAAGTTCAATTTGCAATACTTGCCCATCAATGTAGAAGGATTGCTTTAATATTCCGTTTCAAAACTGCCAGGTGAGCTCATGACTGCCATGTCCTCAGAACAGCAAGGCAAGCATATGACTAATTTAATTCTCATACCATCTATGCAAGTACGCCTGGTAATTAGGTGACCCTCCGTGCAGGTCTCACTGAATACAGGTATTTACTTTTGTGAAATATAGTAACTGAGCGGTTAGAGTGTTCGCCTAGCACCTAGGCGGCCCGGGTTCGATCCCAGCGATCCGCATGTGGTATTCGTGGTGGACGAAACGGCGTTTGGGCGGGTTTTCCTCCGGGCTCTTCGGTTTTCCCCGCCATTCATTTCACCAATTGCTCCATTATCACCTTTCCAATCATCGATTTCGCCTGCATTTCATGTCATCCTCTTCCTCACTATCATACCTGGTGCTTGGCTGACCACCTGCTTCCAAGTCTTCACTCTGTCCGGTCTATAGGTTCCTGTGCTCCCCGACAGGCGTGTGACCCTAGGCACTGGCTTGTAAGTCCTAGGGGGTATAAGTCCTACAAAAAGGGAGGGCAGTCAGGTAAACAAGGAGAATGATAGTACATATAATGGCCGGGGCACGCTTTCCCCTTATATTTTCATCTTCTCGAGTTAAAACTCAACATCCTCAAATCTGCCAACAATTAAAATACTCGGTAATTTACACGATGTATGACATATATTTCGTCACAGAAATAAGCTGACCCAAGGCCTCACTGACCTCGCCCTGGTTACTATGAATAGGTACTATCTTTCACAAAAGTAAACTAAACCTGCGCGAAGGGTCAGAGTATGAGAGTCAGATGGTATGAGAATTAAATTAGTCATGTGCTTTCCTTGCTGTTTAGAGGACGTGGCAGCCAAGGCACCTCGTAGCTCACTCACCTCACAGTTTTGAAAAGCAATATTTCAGCAATCCTTCTACATTAACGGGCAAAGATTGCAAATTTAGCTTCAGTGCATTTGCAGAAAAGGTGTTCTTATAGTATTTTATTAAATTGTGGACTAGAACTATAATGATTCCAGTATTGTGTGCTAGACTTAGAGACGTGAGTTTAATCAGCGAAGCGAACTTTGTGCGTTGCCTATAGAGCAACTGGCTTAAGGCGTGTTCGTTCAACTCTATGGTGGCGAGCTAGCATTAGTTCGAATCCCACTCAACATTCCTTTTTTTTTTTTTATTTCCCTTTTCCTTGTTTCTTTCTTAACGGGAACATCATTATTTATATAACCCGTGTGAAATATAACATTATACAAACTAATGAAATCTATTTCTTTACATATTTTTATTCCGCATAGCGTTGTAACTTTCCCACCGTGCTATGAATGCTGCAGTACGATTGCAACTATTTTAAAACTGAATGCTTTATAAGCTATTAATTGCAATTGCTGAAAATAAAGTAGGGAACACGCCTACCTCAATTGTCAATCATGCCTCCCGAAATTAATATTCCCCTTTAAATATTCACATTTAAAGACATCTCTATAAATTTCGTAGACTATCACCATATTAAAATATATAAGCGCGTAATAGTGTAAAATACCGTTTTAATGATCATAAAATGCATTGTCACAAGCTCTGGATGCCAGGAAACAATGTAATTAGTGATACATTAAACAGAACAGAATGCAATTGTAGATTACTTCAGCGGAAGCAACCTTTGCAGCTAGCAAGGTTGCCATGTCGTTTATTTCCAAGCACTATACAGTGTTGCTATGGCCCCATGAACGCAATTTCCATCAGCGTGCCTTCATCGGATCCTCCATTCCGGACAAAAAGCTGTATAAAATTAAACACGTTTGTTAATTTTGTATTTCAGAAAATAAAGATGCGAAAGGCGGGATCGAACCCCGGGCAGCCAGAAGTTCTGAATGGACGGTCAGCGCCTAGACCTCTCGGTCATTCTTCACTTGGGCATTCGTGCTGTATCATATAATATTAACGTTGTTGCCACTAACTTGGCAGCTAAGTTCTGTGCAAGGCGGAAAGTTCGTATCATTTGCGATGATTTACAGGGGCAGTGATACATAAACATAAGACGTGATATCTGATAGGTATTATACTTCACTAAAATAAACTTAGTAGTGAAACCCTCCACGTTGCGTAGCTCCTTTACCTGCTTAACTGGAGATTACAATCAAATTTTGTTTCCAAGGACTCGGTAACTATATTCTTCACTTGGGTAGTCGTATTCATTTCAGGGTTTCAATCATGTCTGAATTTATTTATTTAATTCTAACACCCATAATGAGTCACTCATATTTACATATGATTTGCTATTTTAAGTAATTATTAAAACCGAAAATCATTACCATCATTATATCTAATGAAAGAATTAAGGGAAAAGAGCAGAGTATATATTAGTTTCGAACGCGTGTTTTGTAAATGAGAGTGATGAATCATGATCATTATACACCAATGAGATAATGAAGGTTATTTCTGTAACTGTTAGTATTTAGGCTGGCCCAAACTTTAACACTTGTGAAAAATAGCCGAGCACCCCTGTTAAGACAACGGCTTCTAACATTTAGGAAATTGAATTAAAATAATATTTCAGATCATGATTTAAAACCTTAAGTGAAGATATAAAGCAATTAAACGTTTTCTGTATGAAAGTGAAATCAAAGCGATTATTGGTGCTGCTTATTAGAGGATGTTAAAAAATAAAACTTTGTGCAGTGATAATCACTATTTGCACAGAAGACAAAAATCAAACGAGACTCTTAAATTAAAAGCACCTTTTAGTGCTAGAAATAGTAAATAAAATAAATGTTTAAAAAGTGAACCTTTTTAAAAGTCTTCTTGAAGATAGGTAACGTCTTAAAGGCGTTCCTGTTCTTGAAGATAGGCGTATATTGTGTAGGTAATAAATATAAATCATTGATATTAGCTATTCCATTATCTTTTGTGTGTCATTAATAAAAATAAGCCAAACGGACTTAAATCCACACTGAACACTGCGATACTCGTGCTTGTTATAGAACTATTCTCTTTTCTTATTCCTCTAAATAAATTAAATGAATATGTAGGTAAAAAAATTTAAACCATTTCTGAAGGTGCTAACGAACTTTCCACTTTGCACTTAAATTAGCTAATTAATTATTTTGTTGTTAAACGACGCTGTCAATTGCTAGGATCACATCAGCGTCACCGGTATGCCAGAATTTTGTCCAGCAGTTCTTTTACATACCAGTAAATCTACTGACACTTAAAAACCATTGATCTGGGCCGGATTTGAACCCGTGACCTTGGGATCAGTAGGCCAGCGTCTAACCAACTAAGACACCAGGACTGGAATTAGCTAACAAGTTAGTGGCAACAACGTTAATATTATATGATACAGCACGAATACCCAAGTGAAGAATGACCGAGAGGTCTAGGCACTGACCTTGGAATTGAGAACTTCTGGCTGCCCGGGGTTCGATCCCGCCTTTCGCATCTTTATTTTCTGAAATACAAAATTAACAAACGTGTTTAATTTTATACAGCTTTTTGTCCGGAATGGGGGATCCGATGAAGGCACGCTGATGGAAATTGCGTTCATGGGGCCATAGCAACACTGTATAGTGCTTGGAAATAAACGACATGGCAACCTTGCTAGCTGCAAAGGTTGCTTCCGCTGAAGTAATCTACAATTGCATTCTGTTCTGTTTAATGTATCACTAATTACATTGTTGCCTGGCATCCAGATCTTATAACAATGCATTTTATGATCATTAAAACGGTATTTTACACTATTACCCGCTTACATATTTTAATATGGTGATAGTCTACGAAATTTATAGAGATGTCTTTAAATGTGAATATTTAAAGGGGAATATTAATTTCGGGAGGCATGATTGACAATTGAGGTAGGCGTGTTCCCTACTTTATTTTCAGCAATTGCAATTAATAGCTTATAAAGCATTCAGTTTTAAAATAATTGCAATCGTACTGCAGCATTCATAGCACGGTGGGAAAGTTACAACGCTATGCGGAATAAAAATATGTAAAGAAATAGATTTCATTAGTTTGTATAATGTTATATTTCACACGGGTTATATAAATAATGATGTTCCCGTTAAGAAAGAAACAAGGAAAAGGGAAAATAAAAAATGTTGAGCGGCACTCGAACTAATGTTAGCCCAACACTGTAGATTTGGACGAACACGCCTTAGCCAGTTGCGCTATATGCAACACACAAACTTCATCTCGTTTATTGAACTCACGTCTCTAAGTCTAGCACCCAACACTTGAATCATTATGGTTCTGGTCCACAATTTAATAAAACACTATAAGAACACCTTTTCTGCAAATGCACTTAAGTTAAATTTGCAATGTTTGCCCGTTAATGTAGAAGGATTGCTGAAATATTACTTTTCAAAACTGTGAGGTGAGTGAGCTACGAGGTGACATGGCAAGGGAAGCACATGACTAATTTAATTCTCCCAGATAAATTTTCATTACAAAACGACTCAATAACATTAAACGTGGACAATCAAGAAATTAACAAACCCCATGAAGTTGCAGAAATCTTTTACAAATTCTTTATAGAAGTAACAAACAATCTAAATGTTAACTATGGAAGTAAAGAAGCAGCACTAGAATTTCTAAGATCAAGTTTCACAGAAGCACTGCCACAATTTAAAGCTAATCTGACGACACCTCCGGAAATAAATAAAATTATTAACTCCTTTGAAACAAAGAATTCCCATGGTTATGGCGAAATAACAACAAAAATCCTAAAATCATGTTCATTCCAAATTAGCACTCCTCTGAGTTATTTGTGCAATGAGTCACTTAAGACCGGAATTTTCCCTGACAGGACGAAATTCTCTATTGTAAAACCCATTTTTAAAAAAGGCGAACGCAACAATGCTTCTAACTATAGGCCAATTTCCCTCTTACCAGTTTTTTCAACAGTTCTTGAAAAAGTTATGTTCTACAGGTTCTATAAATATCTCAAGTATAACAAGATACTAGTGAAAGATCAGTTCGGAATCAGAAAGGGCATCTCAACAAATAATTCAACTTTTAAACTTACACATGAAGTGTTAACTGCCCTAAACAATCAAATGCATGTAGGCGGTATTTTCTGTGACCTAGCAAAGGCATTTGATTGTGCAAATCATAACATTCTGTTAGCAAAACTGGAATTCTATGGAATTAAAAATGAAAATTTAAGTTGGTTCATATCATACCTAAAGGAAAGAAAACAGAGCGTTAAAGTAAACAGTGATACTGATAATGGAAAACAAACTTCAAATTGGAAATCAGTAGCACATGGAGTACCCCAAGGTTCAGTATTAGGGCCTCTATTATTTCTGATCTATATAAATGACCTTTCACTTTATATAAAGAATATAGCAAGTTCTGTACTGTTCGCTGATGACACTAGTGTGATGGTCACTACCAAACACTTAAATGAATGTATAATTAAATCAAATTATGTTTTGGACTGCATGTCCTACTGGTTTAAAGCCAACAAATTATCTGTTAACCTAGATAAAACAAAAGTGATTAAATTCATAATTCATCAAACTTCACACACTCCAATTGAAATAGGGATTAACGATATGTTATTAGAACAAATAGATAACGTCAAAATTCTGGGTCTTCAAGTTGACAAATATTGAGATTGGAACGCTCACATTAAGTATATCTTACCCCGCTGATGACCTAGAAGTTGAGCGCCCTTAAACCAAATCAATCAATCCAAACTCAGTTCTGCCTGTTATGCTATCCAAGCACTGGCTAATAGTAGCTCCATAGATACACTCAAATTAGTTTACTATGCACATTTTAACTCTATAGTGGAATGTGGTATTTTATTTTGGGGCAATTCAGTAGACAGTAAACAAATATTCCTCATACAAAAGAAGGTTATAAGAATTATTTCCAACACCCATAGGAGACACTCATGCAAAGAACTTTTCAGAAGATTAAACATATTAACCTTACCCAGTATGTATATATTCTCGATCCTAAAATTCTTTATATTCAATCGATCCTTATTCACAACAAACAAAGAAATTCATGGAATAAACACTAGACAGAAGAGTAATATCCATCATCACAGTGCAAAACTTTCTTGCTTCCAGAAAAGTGTATATTATGAAACCATAAAAATATTTAATGCCCTTCCTAATAACCTTAAGGGAAAAGTTGACAATTTCAATGCTTTTAAAACAGCTGCTAAAGAGTACCTATGCTCAAAGTCATTTTGTTCTGTACAAGATTATCTGAATGACCAATTATCCTATTAATTCCTATGTAGCACAGTTTATCTGTATAAGATTATTTAAATGCAAATTATCCTGTTAATGCTTATATAGTTTTGTAAAGTAGTTTTTAACCCATTTTATTCTGCACAAGATTATCTGAATGACCAATTATCCTATTAATTCCTATGTAGCTCAGTTTATTCTATATGTGAATTACAAACTATACTGTAAATATCTATGTAACTTTGTTGCTTATTTAGCCTTATAAATAGTTTCTAGCTCATTTTATTCTGTATAACATTATTTAAATGGCAAATTATCCTGTTAATGCTTATATAGTTTTGTAAGTAGTTCCTAACTCA